>CM059227.1:2880569-3413069 GCA_030347435.1 Clarias fuscus
ATCATCACCATCAAAACAATCAGCACCAAAACCATCATCACTACCATCAAAACAATCACCACCAAAATCATCACAACCATCAAAGCAATCACCACCAAAACCATCACAACCATCAAAGCAATCACCACCAAAATCATCACAACCATCAAAACAATCATCACCAAACCATCATCACTACCATCAAAACAATCAGCACCAAAACCATCACAACCATCAAAGCAATCACCACCAAAATCATCACAACCATCAAAACAATCATCACCAAAACCATCATCACTACCATCAAAACAATCACCACCAAAATCATCACTACCATCAAAACAATCACCACCAAAATCATCACAACCATCAAAGAAATCATCACCAAACCATCATCATCACCATCAAAACAATCAGCACCAAAACCATCATCACTACCATCAAAACAATCACCACCAAAATCATCACAACCATCAAAGCAATCACCACCAAAATCATCACAACCATGAAAACAATCATCACCAAACCATCATCACTACCATCACAACAATCATCACCAAACCATCATCAGTACCATCAAAACAATCAGCACCAAAACCATCACAACCATCAAAGCAATCACCACCAAAATCATCACAACCATCAAAGAAATCATCACCAAACCATCATCATCACCATCAAAACAATCAGCACCAAAACCATCATCACTACCATCAAAACAATCACCACCAAAATCATCACAACCATCAAAGCAATCACCACCAAAACCATCACAACCATCAAAGCAATCACCACCAAAATCATCACAACCATCAAAACAATCATCACCAAACCATCATCACTACCATCAAAACAATCAGCACCAAAACCATCACAACCATCAAAGCAATCACCACCAAAATCATCACAACCATCAAAACAATCATCACCAAAACCATCATCACTACCATCAAAACAATCACCACCAAAATCATCACTACCATCAAAACAATCACCACCAAAATCATCACTACCATCAAAGCAATCACCACCAAAATCATCACAACCATGAAAACAATCATCACCAAACCATCATCACTACCATCAAAACAATCATCACCAAACCATCATCACTACCATCATCACTACCATCAAGAAAATCAGCACCAAAACCATCACAACCATCAAAGCAATCACCACCAAAATCATCACAACCATGAAAACAATCATCACCAAACCATCATCACTACCATCAAAACAATCATCACCAAACCATCATCACTACCATCATCACTACCATCAAGACAATCAGCACCAAAACCATCACAACCATCAAAACAATCACCACCAAAAACATCACTACCATCAAAACGATCACCACCAAAACCATCACAGCCATCAAAACAATCACCACCAAAACCATCACAGCCATCAAAACAATCACCACCAAAAACATCATCACTGCCATCAAAACAATCACCACCAAAACCATCACAACCATCAAAACAATCACCACCAAAACCATCATCACAACCATCAAAACAATCACCACCAAACCATCATCACAACCATCAAAACAATCATCACCAAAACCATGGCCACCCATACCACAACCACCAAAACAATCAAACCCAAACTACATCATCACCAGAACTGCCACCACACTACAACTACCCAAACAACCACATTCACTCAAACCACCACCAAAACTACCAACACCAAAACATACATGAAATACAATATTTGCTATTTTCTATTTGGATGAATTAGTGGACACACAACATAATTCTTTGCAGAATCAGAATCTCACAAGTTGTTGTGGAAACACTAACAAAACCAGGCCAAATATTGTAGTGTGTGCTGTAAAACTGTGCTGCTTCTACATCTTGGTGCTTAACACTGCGAAAACAAGATGTGTTAGATTAGTAATCTATTTTTAAAAAGTTTATGCTAACTAGCTTGTGTTATGTTATTAAATTATACCTGGTACTCTTTGTATTGTATCTAAGTGAGTTTCCAGGCAACAAACCATAAAACTGGACAACAACAGGAAGCTTTGTTGGGCTTGATAATAACTGGATCATTTATCCATTAGTGAATACTAAGCTGGAAAGTTTTCCACGTTGTGTTTTTTGCTTGTTGAACAAGATTTTTAATTTGTCTCTCACGTCCAGACTGCTAAAACGAAAACTGTCCTTTCATCCAGTTTTAGAATCGGACAAACAGCAGCCAGCTCTCCAGCTGTGTTTGAACAGAGTGCTGTATCTGGCTCGCTAAATGATGATCCAGAGGTAATCCAGTCAGGTACGAGGTACGATAGCGGGAGGTGCGGGCACTGCTGTTGGAGATCAGTGTCGGTTTGGCAGTAACAGGCAGAGACGTGATGTGATGGAGAGGCTGATTACAGCTTTGGCAGAGAGGACACATACAGATGGCTTGCACACACACACACACACCCATACACATGCACAAGCTCCCTTTCGGTTTATCCTCCTCTCTCGTTTGTGGACTCGTATGACTTCGTTACTTCAAGTGATTTTTAGAGCAGATCAACGTGTCTAGGTTTGAAGCCGCGCTTAGAGAGACAGGGCGTCTCATTGAGACATCTCGTGAACCGCACTCGCGTGACGTAGCTGAGGTTGAGGAAGTGTTTAAGTAAAACAGCTCGATTTCCTTGCCTCTTCGACATGTGACACTTTAACACCCTGTGATGCCGCACCAGCACTTTGTACGGTTTATGAACATGTGTCTATGCAGATGAGCTTGTGCACTTCTAACAAGGTTATTAAAGCGGAATCAAACACAAACTGCTGACGAAGCTTTTGAAACGTCCGCCCTTGTCGGATGCGTTTGAGTGTAGAGGTGAACCGTGAGTGATGGACACATTTCAGACTCTCTCCCTCTCTCTAACATAGTAATTCTATTAGATCTTCATTTCCCATTAGTATAATCACACCACTCAGCCGCAGATGGCCATCGTCATTTCTACTGCTGCGTGCCTGAAATGCTTAATAGACGATCCGAACGTTATGTAATTTGCAGCATCTTACAGTAGCTGTTAAGCTAAACACTAGATGTCATGCTGTTACTGGAAAACATCAACCAGTCAGCAATGTGTGTTACTATTGATACAATAAAGGATTATAAATCTGTGATTTGATTCAGAACGGAACTACTGTCGAAGACCAATCAGAATCCAGAGAACTCTCTATCTCTATTTCTAACTCTCTATCTGTGTGTGTGTGTGGGAGAGAGAGGGAGTTTGTGTTGATTTATAGGTGAGCTAGCGACATACTTCATTAAAACACCTGTTCCTGTTAAGCCTGTGATCCAACAAGGAAACTTATGAAAACTTCAATTTTGTGATGAATTCTGCTTTTTGTTCCTATTTACCCACAATCCTCTGCTGGACCAGGAGATATATAAAAATATATAGATATTGTTAATTTTTTTGGGTGTGTTACATGCAGAACAGATTCAAAAACGATGACATGGGCTTATAGTAGAATGCAGGTGCATAAGAGGAGTAAGACGCTGTCAGACATCCTGCAATAATAAAGAAATGAAAGTAAGTAAGTAAGAGGAACTCCACTGTTATCTCCCTTTTATTCTATAATTCCTTACAACATCTGACTCTCCCTTTGGCAGGCACTGGTTTTATTTCTCCTGTGTGCCTCTGCCAGCTGTGGAGTGTTAGGGTAATCAGGGATTCCAGCTGTGCTCTGCCTCGAGTCCATGTGCATTTATTAGAGCTGGAGTTTATGGAGCCGTCCTTGACGCAGAAGCGGCGCTGCTGACACAGAGACGACGATGGCTTTCGTGTTACTTATTCATTTGTTTATTTATTTATTTATTTATTTACTTATTTCACCCACACTTTAACATCATTTGCTAACAGTAGATTCAGATTTAGAGTCTGCTCTAAGAGGTTTAATGGCCGTGAACCGACTCTGAATCAGTCTGACTGCTGGAAGCAAATTGGGCAAATTTTCGAAGCCCTGAGGCACAAATGGATCGAGAGCAGCACCGCTGCAGGACCGCCGTGTGCTGGATACAAACATAAACAGAGAACGAACCCTGGGTACATACATGAAACGTTTAGTTATTTGTCTAAATACATTGATCTAATAGGCAGCATGGTGGCGTAGTGGTTAGTACTGTCACCTCACAACGTCAGGGTCTGAGTTTCCCGGCTTGGTGTCTGTGTGCATGGATTCTGCATGTTCTCCCCGTGCTTGGTGGGGTTCCCCCGGGTTCTCTGGTTTTCTCCCACAGTCCAAAGACATGCAGATTAGGCTAATTGCCCATAGTGTGAATGCATGTAAATGTGGACCGGAGGATTCATAGCAATGGGAATAAATACAATGATCACGATTGGCCTCCACAGCCCCTAGTTGGGCTACAAAGGTTCCTAGATGGATGGATGGATGGATGGATGGAATGGCCTAATCACATGTTTTTTGTATGTTTTCCTGACATGCAATGTATAAAGGTTCGTTCATCATTTTCCTTTTCTCTTCCCCTTCCTTTTTTAAACCTTCGTCATGTCTGTGAATCACTTTTCTTTCTTCTCCCTTGCCACCTTCTTCTGCTTCAAGCTTCAGTGGGTTAAAGCACCAGCTAAGACTTCAATTCATTCTTTTCTTCCTTTCTTTTTCCCCAGACTGTGAGAAGTTTTTTTTTTTTCAAATCAGTGATAGTGGCGATACAGTGATCTTCTACTCCAAGCACTATTTTTTTTCTTGAAAAATAGTGACTTCCATGTCGTGTTGTGTGGGTCTTGAAAGGGACACATTATGCAAAAATCACATTTTAGTCCAGTTTAGCTATCCAGACAGACTCAGCAGTGTGTGCACAAACAAAACAAAACAAAAAAAGTGGGGGAAAAAAAACATTCCCTGCTTCAATACAAAGGTGCAACAAAAAGAGCTAATTATATTCCTCCCTAATGTGACCTCATATTGTGTCCTAATGTAAATGTAATAATAAAGAAATGAAAGAAAGTAAGTAAGAGGAACTCCACTATTATCTTCCTTTTATTGTATAATTCCTTACAACATCTGACTTTCCCTTTGGCAGGGGAATCTGTTTTTTATTCTGGTGGAATTAAAATACATTTTTATTTTTATGGCATGTGTAAAGCCTTTCCGTAGTGGGCACGAATTCACGGACACGCAGAGACACAGGTGCAGTGAAAACAGGTGCGCTTTATTTACAGTGATGCAAAAGTAGTACGGTTTCTCCTGCTCTTAAAGTGTCTATTTGTGGTATGTGTGCGAGGGGAGTAGAGAGCAGGAGACCCAGTCGGCGGCCGGAGGTCCGTGCTCAGGTGTCTCACGCGGATGGGTTGCCGGGGCCGGAGCAGAAGCGTGGCGTAGCGGCAGGTGCACAGGAGTGGCGGCCCCTTCTTGTCAGCGTCCGCATCCAGTATTTCCCTCCAGAGTCTGCAAAAAGAGAACAACACACACATAAATCTCTCTGCTTATGCCCTCCCTTTCCTGGTATGCACCGCCAGGATGCTTTCATCTGGAGCGGTCGAAAGGTGGAGGGTAGGTTCCCTCCTGTGGCCACTTCTCGTGCACGGGGGCGCCCCGCCCCCTTTTGGGCTATCGAGGGATTTGCCTTGGGCGAGTGAGGAAGCTTTCTCTTCCTATGTGCACTGGCTGGAAGCCCGTCGTCACAGCACCCCCCCCCTCAGCTACGAGCTCGTTCCTGCGAAGAGCGCGTGTCGTCTAGACAGACCGTCTGCGTTGCCATGTTGTGCACCTGCCCTGTGTTGTATTGAGAAGGAAAAATCCTGTAGTGAGAGGAACTAGCGTGTAATGCGAGAGTTAGTGTCTTTAGCCCTTGCCACCCACTGTAGAGGAGCATGATCTGTCAATAGTGTAAAGTGCCGACCGGCTACATAGTATTTCAGCTCCTCTATGGCCCATTTAATTGCAAGGGCTTCCCGTTCTATAGTTGCATATTTTTGTTCCGCTGGCGTAACTTTCCTACTCACATACAAGATCGGGTGCTCCTCCCCATTGAATTCCTGTGACAGGACAGCTCCTAGTGCAGTTTCCGAGGCATCGGTGTGCATCAGGTGTTCATCCCAACTGCCCGAGTGAATGACTACATCGTCTAAATACGCTGCTGCATATGGGCGGTGACTTCGAAGCATGATGTCCATCAGCCTCTGGAACATGGCGGGGGCTCCGTGGAGACCAAAGGGGAGTACTCTATACTGCCAATGTCCCAGTTCGGTACTGAATGCAGTTTTCTCCTTTGCCTCCGGTGTCAGAGCCACTTGCCAGTAACCTTTGGTTAAATCTAGCGTTGAGATGAATCTCGCCTTTCCGAGCCGGTCGATTAAATCATCCACTCGCGGCAGCGGGTATGCGTCGAACCGTGATATTTGGTTGAGGCGGCGGAAGTCATTACAAAGACGGATCGACCCATCGGGTTTGGGTACCGTCACTATGGGGCAGGTGAGTGAGCCCCGGGTCGGTGGAGAACACGTCCTGAAATTGGTCTAACAGCTCATTCAGGTCTTGGTGTTGCGCAGCAGTCAATTCCTCCCCGTGCTGTACGGACTCCCGGCCTAGGGCTGGAGAGGAGAGAGCAGCAAGAGCTGAAATGCGTGGCTGTGGTTCAATCCACCTTTTAAGTAGGTTTACATGGTAAATCTCAGTGCACTTTCTCTTACCCGCCTGCTGCAGGCGGTAGTTTACGGGCCCGACACGTTCCGTAACTGTATAGGGTCCCTGTCAAGGCGAGGAATTTACAGTTGGCACTTGGGAGGAGTAGCAGAACACGATCTCCCTGACGAAATTCCCGGGGTTGCGCCGGTCGGTCGTATGCTCTTCGTTGCTCAGCTTGTGCTTTTTCCATATGCTCTTTTACCACTGGAAGTACCTGTTTGATTTTCTCTTGAAGATCCTTCACGTACTCTATTACCGAGCAAAATGGTGATGGTTGCTCCTCCCAAGCTTCCTTCACCACATCCAACAGCCCGCGCGGTCTCCTCCCGAACAGTAGTTCGAATGGCGTGAACCCAGTGGAAGCTTGTGGCGTTTCACGGATGGCAAAAAGAACATACGGGAGTAACTGGTCCCAGTTGCGCCCTCCTACATCAGTCACTCGCCGTAACATCCTTTGGAGTGTCTGATTGTATCTTTCCACCAGTCCGTCGGTTTGTGGGTGGTACACTGATGTGCGTAGCTGTTTAATCTGCAGCAGCCGGCAGGTGTCAGCCATCAGTCTGAACATGAACGGGGTGCCTTGATCTGTCAGGATCTCCTTTGGCAGGCCCACGTGACTAAAAAGAAGCACTAGCTCTTTCGCTATGTTTTTCAATGTTGCTTTGCGTAGTGGGACAGCTTCGGTATAGCGGGTGGCATAGTCCACGATGACTAAGATGAACTCATGCCCTTTTGCCGACTTCGGCAGCGGGCCGACTAAATCCATGCCTATCTGTTCGAACGGGACGCTGATGATCGGCAACGGGATTAGGGGGGGCGGGGGCCGGCTTTCGGGGGGCCGTTTTCTGACACTCCGGACAGCGCTGGCAGAAATTTTTTACTTCGGCATCAAGACCCGGCCAGTGGACTCTATCCTTAATTTTTTCTATAGTGTTCCGTTCCCCTAAGTGTCCGCCGAGTGGGTGGGTGTGGGCGAGGTGCATAACTGCATCTACTTTTCCTTGTGGAACTACTAATAAATCCACCGGTTCTCCCCTTCTAAGCGTGTGGTAGTACAGTAGTCCATTTTTTTCCAGAAAGTACGATGCTGGATGTGTTCTCCCTCTAGTCTCCCTTTCCCCGTCTACCTTTTGTATTTGCCCCCAACAGTGTTTAAGACGCGCGTCCTCATGCTGAAAGAGGTTAGTGAGAGGATTTGGCTCACCTTGGCTCAGCATCCGCTTCATCCTCCGCGGTCTGTGCGAGCCATGCAGGTCGGGCCGCCTTTTGTGGCTTGCATGCCTACAGCTTTTCTCTCCTCTCTTGGCAACGCGCGCATGATTTTGTCCATGACCACTCGTTCCGCGACCTCTTTAGCGGACAACATTTCAGGTTGTAACCACCGGGTGGCGACTTTGTACAAGCGATCTAGCTGTGCTCTTGGCGGTGTTTGAGGATCATATATCCAGCGGTGAAACTCCAAAGCCGCTTGAGTGTTCGATAAGCCACAGCACGCTAGGATTTCCACCTTTAATATATCATAATCCTCAGCGTCGTCAGGAGTGAGGGCGAATTAGGCTCGTTGAGCCTCTCCGGTGAGGAATGGGACCAGAATGGAGGTCCACTCTCGCTTTGGCCAACCCTCCAGTTCAGCCGTACTCTTGAAGGTCTGAAGGTAGGCTTCGAGGTCATCATGAGGTGTGAGCTTTAGAAGCAAGTGCTGGGCCTCTTTCCATGGGTCCGGGAGGGGTGTATCCCATCCTCCCCGCTGTTGTATTTTTGTGAGCTCCGCAGTGGCGGTTTGGAGGCCCTGCGTTAGCTGCTGTAACAGGATACTGGTTTCTAAGAGGTGTCCAAGATAACGTTCCGAAGGGGTTTGTGCCTCCGGTCCCGTGTTCTGTGCCTGCATTCTCCACCAATGTAAAGCCTTTCCGTAGTGGGCAGGAATTCACGGACATGCAGAGACACAGGTGCAGTGAAAACAGGTGCGCTTTATTTACAGTGATGCCAAAGTAGTACGGTTTCTCCTACTCTTAAAGTGTCTATTTGTGGTATGTGTGCAAGGGGAGTAGAGAGCAGGAGACCCAGTCGGCGGCCGGAGGTCCGTGCTCAGGTGTCTCACGCGGATGGGTTGCCGGGGCCGGAGCAGAAGCGCGGCGTAGCGGCGCGGCAGGTGCGCAGGAGTGGCGGCCCCCTTGTTGCCGGCGTCCGCGTCCAGTATTTCCCTCCAGAATCCGAGTCTGCAAAAAGAGAAGGTGGAGGGTAGGTTCCCTCCTGTGGCCACTTCTCGTACACGGTGGCGCTCCGCCCCCTTTTGGGCTATCGAGGGATTTGTCTTGGGCGAGTGAGGAAGCTTTCTCTTCCTATGTGCACTGGCTGGAAGCCCGTCGTCACACATGTTAACATTCTGTTAAACTGAAACTCATTTATTTATGCTTTATACATTTAATACAATGTGTTTTTATTTGTTAGTTAGTTTATTAATATTATTATTATTATTATTATTATTATAAGTTAGTTTGATAATATTATTCACTATGAAATCTAACATAAGCACAAAAACTATCAATAATAGAATAATATTTGCATGGATATTTATGAATGGAAATGATAAAAAAGAAACAGAGAATTTTAATAAAAATACTTTCTAAAGGAAGTTTATGAAGGAAATTGACATATACAGTAGAGTCCTGCACAAACGTCTTGATGCCCCCCTTCCTTTCTTCATATTTTGTCTTCAAAAGATCCAGATCTTTGGATCAGACCCTCAGTTCGGTGCCCTTGTACTCGACAGAAAAAAATTAATAAATCAAATGTTTAAAGTCAAAAACTTAACATCAAAAGTGTGTTTCTAAAATTTACATGATTACAGTACATGATTGGTCTTCTTTAACCTTTCCAAATCAGTTTTTGACTTTGCTCATACATTCAGCTATTATATTTATAATAATATTCACATTGTTATGTAGCCTTGTGCTCTGTGTACACTCTGAATTGATATTCCACACAAAAGAAATTTCACTCAATCCAAAACATGTCTGAGACAGATAAAGCTGTGTAATGGCTCATATTTACAGTGTCTAAAGGTTTCATCTAAAAGCGCTCTGGTTCTAGTGTTTACCCTGTGCATTAACCTCAGATAAAAGGATTATGCCTCCCAAAAATAGGCAGAGAGAGGAAAATTAATGTATTGCATTATCTAACCGAGGCATCCACATCCATTATAATTGGTCATGTAGTTCTGAGAGTCAGTGTTGCACTAAATCTTGTTCAGTGGCAGTCAGACCCTGAGAGTGGAGCCATTAGAGCTCGAGCAGAAGCCTGATAAATGGGATAAATGTGTGCTGACAGCCTCTGTTTCCTCCCTGCCTTGGCTGAAGGGCTCGAAATCAGTGGTTCTGCATGTTAATCCACTCTTTTGTGGCTCGCTGGGAAGCCATGGACTCTTCCACGCATGTGCATCCAGGCGAAGAGCCATAGCTACTTGGCCAGCAACGGATTCCTGCAGCGGCTCATCGAGAGTGTTCAGAGAGCCTGTAAACACACCTGCGGTCTCGTGTAGAGGGATACGGCAGGAGGCTACACACACCTACGGTCTGGCCAGAAGCGGACAGAACCATCAATGACAGGACTGCCAGTTGGGCTAGTTTTTAAAATACTCGGTGACTGCCAAGATCTGGTGTGATAGCAAGTGCTCTGAATTAAATCTAAGGCATTTTTAACAAATACAGCCGTGATCTGGCTCTTATGGACAGAAGCATTTCTATGGGATGAAACCGTATGTTCAAATTTCAGGAAAGGGAATTATGGCATGGATCAGAAAGCCATGTGCACTATTGTATTATTTCCATGCCTTCCAGAGACTCTGATTCATTCAAAAAAAATACTTTCAATTCTCAACTTCTGTTGGTGATTGCCGTGAATCGATTGATTAATCGATTGCTTTATTGATTGATTGATTGCCTGATCAGTCAGTAGATCTGCAACATTTCAGAGCACTATAAAGATGTATTTTGGTGCTTCTTTGTTTTCATTACCTTGTGTTTTGGGTCAAACTGATGGAGCAGATGGTTCTATCCACCCGGAGAATGTTTTCTGATGGACATAAAGACATGTTTTTAATTAAGCATCACCCCCCCCCCCCCCCCCCCCCCCATCTTTAGCTCAGGAGCCCATGCCAGGTGTTGCTAAACCAGGTCATGCACAATTTCACACTGTGCATAGCTAATGATGCACATTCAGTATTCAGAAAATAATGATGTTGCTCCTGGGTCATACTGCCAATTTAGACTCAAACGTATGCTGAGAAAGATCTTTAATTAACACCCAAAGATCCTGACCAACACATTCTCATTTTCTTTGAAAACTGTGAGACGGTGATGGAAGAGCAGGAGATCCCCTACGTATGTTTGATCCTGACTGACACTTTCACACTTTTTCAAGTTCTATGAGCACCACAAGGTGTTCTCCTTGAGATCTGGACTTTTCTTGAGGAGTGAATTTTCAGATAGGATCGTATAAGACCATTTTTTCATAACACTTAATGTTTCTTATCTTCTGATTCATGCTTCGTTTTTTTGTAAATATGCATACAAGATCTTAATTGTCATTCAAATGAAACTTGGCCAGTTTAGATTTTACATGAAAAGACATGAACCTGAAAAAGTGTATCATTCTAAAATACAAATTTGTTAAGATATTGCGACATGAATTTGACATGGTTACAGACACTACAGATTTTTTGCCGTTTAAGCATTTACCAAAAACCTGGAATGCTTTAATTTAAGCAAACATGTTTACAGGTCATATGCTTCTAGAAACTTAAGACAATTGTAATATCAGTACTCAGGAAATATGAATAATTTGCATTTTAATTTATTATTGTTTGAAGCGAGGGTGGCACGGTGGTTTAGTGGTTAGCACTGTCGCCTTGCACCGCCAGGGTCCGGGTTGGATCCCCGGCCAGGCTCGATTCCCCTCTCTGTGTGCATGGAGTTTGAATGTTCTCCCTGTGCTTGGTGGGTTTCCTTCCACAGTCCAAAGACATGTAGGTTAGGCTAATTGGCGTTCCCAAATTGCCAGTAGTGTGTGAATGAGTGAGTGTATGTGTGTGTGTCTGCGCCCTGTGATGGATTGGCACCCTGTCCAGGGTGTTCCCTGCCATGTTCCCTAAGTCTCCTGGGATAGGCTCCAGGCCCCCGTGACCCTGAATACAGGATTAAGCAGTATAGATGATGAGTGAGTGAGTGTTTGAAGCGAGACAATATAACACTGAAAATGGCCATTTGGGGCTCATATAAAATCATCTCTCCAAAACAGCTAAGATTGGCAACTTTAATTTTTTAGGGAAGCAAGATTGGTCACTTCCATGTTTCATGAACTTCAGACGTAGCTTCTTTGGCGCACACATTTTCTGTATTAAATGTATAACAAACAAATAAAATCAGCACCAATACTGTGGTTGTATAGGCGGTGATGGAAGATCTGGAGATACCTCTTTGTTAGTTTCTGACCTATACTTTCACAGTGGTTCTTGGGAACCCACTCTCAGATCTGGACCAACACTTTTTACACCTTGCAGAAGCTCATGAGAACTGTGAGATGTCACTAAAAGATTGCCGTCAGATCTTGAGTCCAACTAGAAAAGCTCCTCAAGATAGGTCACACTGACATTCCCCTTTAGCTGTAACCTCAAATTTTACATTTAGGAACAACCTTTTAAGACAAGTATGAAGATCTCAAAAACTTTTCTGTTGATGATTTGCATTCTGCTCTGAATGTCCAGTGTAAGTCCACTTATATGAGCTCTTATGAATGACGAGTGTTTAATCAGAAACTAATCAGAACTTCATCCGCTCTTCTTTGCATTGCCTATTATTCTCTGATAAAATCTTAATCAGTGGCAGCAAAGACCTTATGAAGGAATAATATCTGTCTGAAACTCTGAGCCTCTTCATTTAAGAGAATGGATTTGCGAAATTCGAATAAGGATTCTTCTTGTGCAGAGCATCACAAACTAAATAAATGATCTTATTGATTCCTATATAGTTAATTCTGAATATTAAAAGTAAAAGCCACAAAATATGTTACAGTATCTCATCATGTAATAGCTTTAGCTAGATGGTTGCTTACGTTAATGTATAGATGCAAATAAAACATTTACAGTCTGGACTGGAATGGAATAAGTTGCAGTGTCACTTCTTTACACTACTCTGTGCATTTTTCTTTCCCCAGTTGGTGGTGCTGTTGCACTCACTCACTGTCTATACCACATTATCTTGTATACATGGGGAGCCTGGAGCCTATTTCAGGAGACTTAGAGCAGCCCTGGACAGAATATCAGTCCATCATAAGGCAGACATACATACAAACTATGGGCAATTTGGTAATGCTGATTGGACTGTGGGAGGAAACTGGAGTATGTGGAGGAAACCCACCAAGCACAAGGAGGGCATGCAAACAGAGACAGGAATCGAACCCGGCCGGGAATAGAACACTGGAGATGCAAGGTGACAGTGCTAACCACTCAGCCACCCTGTTAAAAAAACGCAGATTTGTTTTCTGTTTATCTTTCTTGCTTTCTTTCTTTCTTTCTTTCTTTTTCAGCTCTACTTGAGAGCTAACCCTTCTGATTGTCCCTCAGCACTTCATGGTCATCAGCAGGCTAGCTTTTCTTCCCTTTCACATATGTAATGTCCTTGGGGTTTTGGGGTAAATAAAGGAGTGATAGAGGAGAAATGCTGAGCCCTTGTTTGTGAAGTGAGATGAGTTCATTGCCTTTGATGTCTCCAGTGAGGATGTTGCTGCTGAAGCCTTTTCAGAACTGCTGTTTGCTTTTTGCTCCAATGGAATATTTGCATTTCATTAGTCTTTTTGCCTCTGACTATTTGCCACTGACTATATGCCCATTTGCTTATTTCTCCTCTTCTGTCCCCTAAGTAGCTTGATTCAGAACTTCTGACCTTTGACATGTATTATATTTCACGTTTTTCATGTCAGCATTGTGTCCAGACTGCAACTGGATGTGGAGTATGATGAGTGTTCTTACAAGGTTGGTTCTTTGTGAGAGAAGAAACAGAGACCAGAGGTGATAATACTCACAAAACTCCCTTTCACCCCCCTCTCATATCTGCCTCCTTTCCTCTTTCACTCTGAAATAATCATTCTGTTGGTCATAAAGCTGAACAGACCATACTCCAAACTAATGTCAAACATCTAAAAACCCAGTTTTCTTCATTTTGCTTTTTCTTTCAGAATTTGTCAGTCAGTGACCCAGATGGAGGATAAACTTTATTATGGAATTATTTATAGACACATACACACGTGGACAAAATTGTTGGTACCCTTCGGTCAATGAAAGAAAAACTCACAATGGTCACAGAAATAATTTTAATCTGACAAAAGTAATAATAAATAAGAATTCTATGAATGTTAACCAATGAACGTCAGACATTGCTTTTCAACCATGCTTCAACAGAATTATAAAAAAAAAATTAACTCATGGAACAGGCCTGGACAAAAATGATGGTACCCCTAACTTAATAGTTTGTTGCACAACCTTTTGAGGCAATCACTGCAATCAAACGATTCCTGTAACTGTCAATGAGACTTCTGCACCTCTCTGCAGGTATTTTGGCCCACTCCTCATGAGCAAGCTGCTCCAGTTGTTTCCGATTTGAAGGGCGCCTTTTCCAGACAGGATGTTTCAGCTCCTTCCAAAGATGCTCAATAGGATTGAGGTCAGGGCTCATTTAGAATAGTCCAATGTTTTCCTCTTAGCCATTCTTGGGTGTTTTTAGCTGTGTGTTTTGGGTCATTGTCCTGTTGCAAGACCCATGACCTGCGACTGAGACCCAGCTTTCTGACACTGGCCAGCACATTTTTCTTTAGAATCCCTTGATAGTCTTGAGATTTCATTGTACCCTGCACAGATTCAAGACACCCTGTGCCAGATGCAGCAAAGCAGCCCCAGAACATAACAGAGCCTCCTCCATGTTTCACAGTAGGGACAGTGTTCTTTTCTTGATATGCTTCATTTTTCCGTCTGTGAACATAGAGCTGATGTGCCTTGGCAAAAAATTCCATTTTTGTCTCATCTGTCCAGAGGACATTCTCCCACAAGCTTTGTGGCTTGTCAACATGTAGTTTGGCATATTCCAGTCTGGTTTTTTTATGATTTGTTTTCAACAATGGTGTCCTCCTTGGTCGTCTCCCATGTAGTCCACTTTGGCTCAAACAATGACAGATGGTGCGATCTGACACTGATGTTCCTTGAGCATGAAGTTCACCTTGGATCTCTTTAGAAGTCTTTCTGGGCTCTTTTGTTACCATTCGGATTATCCGTCTCTTTGATTTGTCATCAATTTTCCTCCTGCGGCCACGTCCAGGGAGGTTGGCTACAGTCCCATGGATCTTAAAGTTCTGAATAATATGTGCAACTGTAGTCACAGGAACATCTAGCTGCTTGGAAATGGTCTTATAGCCTTTACCTTTAACATGCTTGTCTATAATTTTCTTTCGAATCTCCTGAGACAACTCTTTCCTTCGCTTCCTCTGGTCCATGTTGAGTGTGGTACATACCATGTCACCAAACAACACAGTGACTACCTGGAGCCCTATATATAGGCCCACTGACTGATTACAAGATTGTAGACACCTGTGATGCTAATTAGTGGACACACCTTGAATTAACATGTCCCTTTGGTCACATTATTTTCAGTATTTTCTAGGCGTACCATCATTTTTGTCCAGGCCTGTTCCATGAGTTTATTTTTTTAAATCATTCTGTTGAAGCATGGTTGAAAAGAAATGTCTGACTTTCATTGGTTAACATTAATAGAATTTTTTAAAATTATTACTTTTGTCAGATTAAAGTTATTTATTTGACCATTGTGAGTTTTTCTTTCATTGACTGAAGGGTACCAACAATTTTGTCCACGTGTGTATGAGGTATACGTACACTATATTCCGAAAAGTATTCACTCATCTGCCTTCACATGCATATGAACTTGATTAACATCCGATTCCTAATCCATAGAGTTTAATATGATGTTGGCCCTTTGCAGCAATAACAGCTTCAACTCTTCTGGGAAGGCTTTCCACAATGTTTAGAAGTGTGTTTGTGGGAATTCTTGACCCATATTTGGAATTTTATGGAAATATTTTTTTCTTCCAGAAGGACATTTGTGAGTCAGACACTGATGTTGGATGAGAAGGCCTGGCTCGCTCTAATTCAAACTGTTCCCACAAAGTTGGGAGCATGAACTTGTCCAAAATGTCTTGGAATGCTGAAGCATTAAGGAGTTCCTTTCAGTGAAAGTAAGGCGCCGAGCCCAACTCTTGATGATCAACCCCACACCAGTTCCAACACAACTGAGCACCAGTGCACAAAGCAAGGTCCATAAAGACATGGATGAGCGAGTTTGGTGTGGAAGAACTTGGCTGGCCTGCACAGAGTTCCTTTCTTCCTTCCTTCCTTCATTAACTTTTCCATATTTTTTTTTTCATACAAGGAAGTGCAGAAAGAAAAAAAAAAATTTTTTTTTGGTCTATTGAATGTGTGTTTGTGTTTGTGTGTCCATATTTTGAATCCTGTGTCCTGTGTTTTTAACTGGTACCTTCTATATGCTCTCTCTTAGCCTTTTAGCTGTGGACTAAACGTCAGTGACTCCCTTCAGTCTGAGTCTCACTCAAGTCAAACCCAAATCAATCATGAAGCAGGAGGGAGATGGAGCTTTATTTCCCAGGTCTCCTCAGTAACAGTAACCCTGAGGCATGGCGAGAAAGCATATTTCAGAGAGCACAACCCTTCACCATCTGAGCTCTTTGCTCCTCATCCACCCTCAGTTAGCTTCTCCAGAGAACCGAGAGCCTTGGCTGTCTGTTCTTCACTTCATCCTACCTGCAGGACACAAAGTCCTCCTGGCGCCTGTAGGGCCAAAGAGAACATCACAAAACACACATTCAACTTTTTTCTGGTTTTCAGTTTAACTTGTTTTCTCAAACTGCTGCAACTTTTACTCATCACATCACACAGGGTAGTTATTTATTAATTTTATTTTACTCATCTGAAACACGTTTAAACTTTTGTTTTCAACAAATTGAAAGATTACACTTCCCGGCCAAAAACAAGTCACACATTCTAATAAAATTTCTTGGACCAATTTCTGCTTTGGCTATGGCACATATTCGCCATAGCAATGTTTAAATAAGCTTATGTTTATAAGCCTCACCATGTCAACAGAATTTTTTTTCAGTTCAGAGTCACATCGATTTCTTTGAAAGATCTTCTATTGATGATGGGAGAGTCGGAGCACCTTGAAAGTCTTTTCTAGCACATCCCAAAGATTCTCAATGGAGCTAAGATCTGGATTCTGTGCTGACATATTCATGTGTGAAAATGATTTCTTATGCTTCCTGAACCACTGTCTCACTAGTTGAAAGTGATGAACCTGGTGTCGTCATCATGCCATCAGGAAAAAAAAAAGTAATTGATGGAAAAATCTGGTCATTCACTACAGTACTACAACTTTGGGTGCATAATGTTGCCAAACCTAGACCTGACCAACAGAAGCAACACCAGATCATGACACTGCTTCCAGAGGCTTGTACAGTGGAATCTTGGATTACAAACATAAATCATTCAAGTGGGTTTGTACATCACAACACTCGTAAACCAAAACTTATTTTCCAATAGGAAATAATGAAAACTCAAATGATTCGTTTTACAACCCCAAAAAAATAAATACATATAAAATATAAAGTAAAAATAAAATTAATCTGCACTTTACCTTTAAAAAACAGATAGCAGATAAGTGTTTCCGTTTGTGGAGGTGGTGTGTGTGTGTGTGTGTGTGTGTGTGTGTGTTTGTGTGTGTGTGTGTGTGTGTGTGTGTGTGTGAAGGCGAGCGGAGAAAGGGTCTATGTGTGTGTGTGTGAAGGTGAAGGGAGGAGGTGCGTGTGTAAAGGCGAGGGGGGAGGGGTTTGTGTGTGTGTGTGTGTGTGTGTGTGTGTGTGTGTGTGTGTGTGTGTGTGTGTGTGTGTGTGTGTGTGAAGGCGAGCGGAGGAGAAGTCTATGTGTGTGTGTGTGTGTGAAGGTGAGCGGAGGAGGGGTCTATGTGTGTGTGTGTGTGTGTGTGTGTGTGTGTGTGTGAAGGTGAAGGGAGGAGGTGTGTGTGCAAATAGTGTTATAGGTCGAGGAGGGAGGGGTGATACAAACAGTAAATAAAAGATGTTTTACGCACACAGTGTTATAGTAAACAGTACACACCTGCACGAATGTTGATTATACCAGTTAGACAGGAGCACTAAGACCCAACAGGGGTGACAATTACCCACAATTCCTCAGCGCAAGAGAGAGAAAAATCTTTGGCTCAGTTGTGATCACGTGACGCTCGGCGTCAAAACAAGAAGCGCATGTGTGATACATGATACTTGGTACTCGTAAACCAAGACTTGCTCGTTTAATAAGTCAAAATTTAATAAAAATCTTTGCTCGGCTACACAATTGTTTGTTCTAGATTACATTTGTTATTAGTTATATATATATATATATATATATATATATATATATATATTTACAAAATAACTTTCACAAGTATTACATTTTCATGATTCCTACATTCCTACTTTTTCCCACATGTGATTTATGGCACATGAAGCATACTCCAGCACTTCTAGCTTTTATCTGAGCTAATCCGTGACATTTCGTTGTTTATGTGTAATGAGGAATTATCCAGGATTAACACTGGTCAGGGCTGAGGTGGTGATTAAAAAACGCTCTAGTTTACTGACTGCTGTCGACACTCAGGAGCAGAAAAACCCTGGTGTGGCATTGTGGAGGAAAACCACACAAGGGGCCGCTCTTCTTTACTTGGCCTCAGAGTTGGACACGAGACTCTCTGAGCAAACAGTAATGCTACAGAACTCTTTTCTGTTGTTCCTTCTAGTTTCTATTGCTCCTTTCTTCTGCTTTTTTATTTTCCTTCATTTCTTCTCCTTTCTTTCCTTCACTCCATCTTACTTTCATTCTCTATTTCTGTCTTAATCTTTCTTTCTTCCTTTTCTTTCCTCCTTTTTCTTTATTACTTTTTCTTTCTTATTTTTTCTTTCTTTTTCTTCTCTTTCTTTCTGTTTCATTCATTCTATTCTTTTTCCATGTTTATCTTTCTTCGTTTATTTCTTTTTCCTTAATCTTTTCTTTATTTCTTCCTTTCGTTCTTCCTTTCCTCCTTTCTTTCTTAATCCGCCTATATTTTCTCCTTCCTTTTCCCCTTGCTTCCTTCCTACAATACTTTTTCCCCTTGTCTATTCTTATTTCTTCATGATTTTTTTTTTTCATTTATTTTCTTTGCTCCTTTCTTTTCTGTCTTTTTTTCCTGCATTTCATGAAAGAAATATGAAACAAAAAATGAATATTAAACATAAACAGAAAACAACAAAAGTAAAAAAAAAAAAAAAACATAAATAAATTAAGAAAAAAAGAATGAAAACAATTTGCATTCCGGAGCCTTAAGGAAAGTCGGCTTGTATATATGGAGGAGGCTGATCATAGGGACATATTTTCATACCTCGGGACTAAAGTTTGAAAAAGAAAGTGAGATAAAGAGCGCCACGAGTCACGTTCCTCAGTGTGCAGCACGGCTCGAATGCAGCGACGCAGTGAAGAGTAAGTGCAGGAACCTCAGTGGATCGAGCGGCTTTAATCAACAGCAACATCGGGCATTCAGTTTTCACTGGAATGATCCAATGCACAGAACAGCCCCCATAACACCCTGGCACCCCAGGCCCCCCGCCTCAGGAAACAGTGCAAAGCTCTGCATTTCCTGCAGCTCACATTGTCTGTGTACTCCGGGGAACGTTTTTCCATTACATCCAGATTTAACAAAGCAGCTTATGAAAAATTCAGACTCTGGCGAGCCAATTACTAAACATAGAGCGTGTTAGCAGTTTACGCCTGCTTGCTATTACCTAATGGATGGAAAAAATATGAAACAAACAACAACAACAAAAACACAGCAACCTTTAATCTCATATTCTTTCATTTTCCCAGAACTTAAAAATTTCATAAGTATTAAAATAAATAAATAAGTAAAAAAAAAAAAAAAAAAATCTAACTAACCAGGACTTATAACTTACCAAAATGAAGAAAACTCATCATCATATCGAAACTTCCCTCCATGAAAAATGTATTTTCTTTCTAAATGTTGCCATTCGGCCAGTTAGCTTGTGTGCTAATGGAACAAGCTCATTAGAAGCTACGATTAATACTGTAGATGCTAAACATACTGGCTGATAAAGATGTTACTAGATTCTTTTTTAATGACAGCAGTTTAAAAAAGTATATAAAAAAGTACAAATAAAGAAAACTGAGGAATTTAGCGGAAGCGCTAGTATTAGTTACAAGAGCTAGTGGCTAAAACATGTCGCTGATAGTAATACGGGATAATAGTGAACTGGACTCGAAGCTATTAGCAGCAGTGTCAGGCTGTTTTATTAAAATTCATGAGGCACAGTTCAGAAACGCATTAGCATGCTAGTCAGGACGTAGCGTGGGTGGACTGGGGATTAGTAACTGGATCAGTAAATCCCAGCTCTTTTAGGTAGTGGGTGGAAAATACCACTCTGAAACAACTGCACGGTACACCCGAGACGTGAGACATGGCCACACACACACACACACACACACACACACACACACACACCTGAGTAAATAAATTAGTCAATGAGTAACAAGCATGCAGCATCAGCAGGACTTAAGAACATAAGCAAAGTATTAGAGAATGGACTTGGCAGAGTGTCCTGTTACACACACACACACACACACACATACACACCATGTCACTCTGGCTAAGTGAACAGTCGCACTGATTAAATTGTTACACACAGACGCTGTTAAAAATCCATTACAGCTAACAGGCAGCAGTTTCACGACAAACCTCACACTCCTAACCGACAGCCATTTAATTACACTACAATTAATCACATGACCATTTCTCTCTCTCTCTCTCTCTCTCTCTCTCTCTCTCTCTCTCTCTCTATTATTTTTTTATTTCTTACTTTTTTCTGTTCTTTTAGGGTTGTTTAATTTCTCTTCTTTATTTTTATTTTTTCCTTTTCCCTGTTCCTTTTTTAATTTTGTTGTCTTTTTTTCTATTCATTTTTTGGTTTTGACTGATTTATTCATCCATCCATCCATTCATCCATCCATCAACATCTTATCACGGGGGTAGCAGTTCCAGCAGGGAACTCCAAACTTCCCTTTCTCCAGCCACCTCAGCTATCTCCGACTGCAGGATCCCAAGGTGTTCCCAAGCCAGTATGGAGATATACTCCCCTAGGGGGGCGTCCTGGTGACATCCTTACTAGATTCCCAAACCACCTTAACTGACTGCTTTCCATGCAAAGGAGCGATGGTTTTACTTGGAGTTTCTCACAGATAACTGGAGCTTCTCATCCTATCTCTAAGAGAAAAGCAAGCTACTCTTCTGGTAAAAACCCATTTCAGGTTTTCATTTGACTTGCATATTCGCAATCTTGTTCTTTCATTCATGACCCAATGCACATGACCATAGGTGAGAATAGGAACACATATTGATCGGCAGATTTAGAGCTTTGCCTTTGGCTCAACTCTCTATTTGTCACAACAGTGTGCTAAAGCAACTGCAATACGACCCTCAATGCTCCAATGTCCCAACAAGCGCACGAAAAACTTAAACTCCCTTACTGGGGGTAATGACTCACTTCCTACTTGGAGTAGACAATCCATCAGTTTCCTGCTAAAAACCATGGCCTCAGCAGGATGTTTTTGTTTGTTGTACTCATCTGCAAACCGATCTAGTGAGTGCTGCAGGTCACGGACTGATGATGACATCAGGACCACATCATCTGCAAAAAGCAGCGATGCAATCCTCAGCCCACCAAACTGGATACCCTCTAGTCAATGTCTGCATCTAGATATCCTGTCCATGGAAATCCCAAACAGGACTGGTAACAGAGCACATCCCTGGTCGAGGCCAACACCCACTGGAATAAAAGTCTGATTTACAGCCCTCACTTTGGGCGTGAAGGGATTGGATGGCCCTGAGAAGTGACCATCTCACCCCCCATACTCTTGCAGTACCTCCTACACAGAAAATCCCAGGGAACCTGATCTTATGCCTTCCCCAAATCCAAAAAAAAAAAAAAAAAAACACAGGTAGGCTGGATGTGCATATTCCCAAGCCCCCTCCAGGATTCCCTCAAGAGTGAAAACTGGTCCATTGTTCCATGACCAGGATGGAAACCGTATTGTTCCTCTTCAATCTGGGGTACAACAATTGGCCAAACCCTCCTTTCCAGCACCTTAAAGTACACTTTCCCAAGAAGCCTGAGTAGTGTGATGTCCCTGTACTTGGTACACACCCTCTGCTTCCCATTTTTGAAGAGGGGATCCACCAGCCCATTCTGCCACTCGTGAGACACCGTCAATGACTTCCACGCAATCTTGAGGAGATGGGTCAACCAGGACAGCCTTTCAACACCCAGAGCCTTCAGCATTTCCAGACAGGTCTCATCAATTCCTGAGTACCTCAGTGATCTCGTCCATGGAGATCTACATTGACCCCTGTCATTCTTCAACTCTGCAGTAGAGGATGATTTAGTCAGGTTTTCTTTCCACAGGCCAATTACCTCCTCGGTCGAGGTCAGCAGTGTCCCATCCTTGCAGTTCACAGCTTGGGTGGTTCCCAATTTTCCTCTCCTGGATGGTTTTCCAGAAGCACCTTGGTGCTGCCCAAAAGTCCTTCTTTTCATTCTGTGTGCCCTATTTTTTTGTTTTATTTTTTACCATTTTTATTTTCTTTCTTTGCCTCTTTCTTTCTTTCTTTCTTTCTTTCTTTCTTTCTTTCTTTCTTTCTTTCTCCTTTTGTCTATGCTCTGTCTTAGCTTCTATTTTCCCTTCTCTTTATTTTTTTAAATTTATAATTGTTTTATTTTATATTCATATTTTTTACATTTCTGTTTTTCCTTCCTCTATTCCTTCCTCCCCTGGCTTTTTGCTGTTTCTGATTTTCATTTTCTGGTCCTACTTTCTTTCTTTATTGTTGTCTCGATCCTTTCTTCTTTTCACATGTTTTTCTATTTTTGTTTGTTTCACCTATTTTTCTGCTATCTTTATACAGAGGAGATAATCCCTCACAACGCTTAGATTGGTGAAATAAAAATGTCCACATGTTGGGCACACATAGGGGCCTGATCGTCTGGGGCCTGGAGCTTGCATGGTATTTCATAGAGCCTGAGATGAAGAATGCACTCTAGACTGCTGACTACAGGACCTTTATTTACTGTTTCAACAGTCACAAGTAACTCCATATTTTCTTTAAAAAATAAAATACAAGGCACATTCTTGTCCATATATTTAAAAAAAGAAGTTACTTCAAGGATTTTGGAGAAAATAATGTAAAGCTAATGCATCAGTTATTTCCAGATGACCACCCATCCAGACTGAAGGAAATTAGAATGAAACGTGTGAGAAAATATGTATGTACTGAGTTTTCAATCCATTAAATGCTCCTGGATCACTTTTTTTTCCCAGTAATAAACAGTGTTTCTTTGCTCAAGCAGACATCTTTCCTGATGTTTTCTTTTATCTGTATCTGCAATATACTTTTTTCGCCTCACTTCTCTAACAGAGAGATGGACATTTAAACATCACACATGCACTAATGCTAAATGAGGTCTCAGAATTTGAATAGAAGCCACGCAGGTCTAAGATAATCACCATCTGACCAAATCGCACCTTGTGCTCTTCACCTAATCGACGGCAAACTACAATTTCCCAGTATTGAGCTCTGACACCAAACACAATGAACGACATTCAGGAGGGGGTGGGGGGTGGGGGGGGTGGGGGGACTGCTGCATGATGTAATTAGTATGATTATGGCTTTTAGTCTGTCATGTGATTAAGTTCCAAACTCCTGTTGCATAACAAAATCACACCAAAATTCTGTTTTTCTTTTCTCATTTATGAATTGATCTTACTCTCAAGTGTCGCGGCTTGTCTGAAATAGTGATGCTCCAATTTATTGAAAGTCCTTATCATCATCATCATCATCATCATCATCATCATCACTGAGCTGTCTCACAGCACACCAGGGTAATAACCAGCAGGCATTTGGATGCTTTTCCCCCTTCCCCTAATTTAGTTACACACCTCTGCTTTTTGCACCCTTTACCCATAATGCAGTTTACTCTAACACTATAATGCAGTTTACTCTAATATAATGCAATTTTACTGCCATTCTCGAAACTGTTAAAAAGGTCAGTGTGCCTCCAGAGACTTGAAACAAAAACACAGAAACCAAATGAGTCAGTTTCTAACTGTTTTTTGTTGTTGTTGGAGTTGGAGTCTTACTCAGAACTGTATTTAATAAATACCATTAAATTATAATAATAATTATTAATTATTTATAAGTATTAATTTCTTAAGGTCTGTGACAGCTGAGGTTTGTATTTCGTCTTAAATCTCCTGCCCATCATACCATGCACATAAGAAGAACCTAAAACCAGAGAACCTTTTCTCCATGTGTGCTCATGATCACTGTGATACCGATCCCATGCTACCATACTTTATGTTTCTGACATATGCTCTGAATAATTCAGTGATAGTGAATAAAATATTAAATAAAACACTAACTCCCCTTACTTTTCATGCACTCAATTTGCTTTTGCAAATTTTTCCACACAGCTGGTAAAAGTAAAGTGGAGGGCTAAATGCGAATCAACTGGTGCCAGGGAAAACTCAATGTTGTTAAGGTCAGAGTTGATGGAGCGCGCCTTATTCTGCATGGCAAATGAAAAGGAATCAATCCAAATGCCACCAATTAATGTAATTTATTTATTCAGCTTGTGAAGTGGGCAAAAAAAAAAAAAAAAAAAAACCACGGCAGGCCAATTTACCGGAGCCCAGCTGTTGTTGCCAGATTACACAGTCCCACTGAGAGAAGAGGCTTGCAAATAAATGGAAGGGAAGCCTCATTTTCATATCATGCTGCACCGGAGGTGAAGTCTGGCTGCTATGCTATGTGATTCCTCACAGTCAGACCCCCCCCAACTGATTGTGGAAGTGTAACAGTGGGAGAACTCTTAGAACCTGTGCTGCAATTTTTTATTTTTATTTATTTTTTTGCTCTGTAGTTGTGACTTCACACACACCAAGTAAAAGCTTAAGATCATAAAAACAAGTCCTATGCTCCTTTCCTAGAATAAGCATTTTCTTAAGTTGCTGGCTTTTCTTTTTGGATGTGATGGTCATCCACCTACTGAACATACTTGGCTAGGAGTTGTTGAGTTGTATAAACTAGGCAGAAAAGTTTTATACAGATCAGATTTCTCAACGTATCAAATGGTAAGTTGGAAAAAGTTATGAAAGAACTCTTCTTTGGTTCAAGCCTTTGAATCAAACATGGGAATACACCTTTAACACAGTGGCAGGCCATTGTTGGGTATCATGCACACACACTTGTACCAATCAGCCACAAGACTAACACTACCTCCATCAACTACATATCATTATACTGGTGACAGAATCATGGGCACCCAAGGCTTATCAATGCCTCTGATGGAGCAAAGGCCAGCCTCTCTGATTCAATCCCACAGAAAAGCCAATGTATCCCAAATAGCTGGAAAAAAAGAGTCAATGTTGGCTTTGAATGACAATAGAATGCCAAGTGCAGCACAGCCTGCTGCATATCAGGCTTAGCAGGCAAAGAGTTCAAGATTGTTGATCCACACAATCCACTGCACCCCACAGCACCCAAAGGATACACTGCAGTCAAGTCCCAGTACCAAACACCTGAGCAGACCCCTGGAGGTCTTGTGAAGTCAGGCCCCAAGGGAGCCAGACCCACCCAGTGGCACATGGGGAGCTTACACAATACTGGGCATATTTTTTTCTTTTATGGCTTATTGGTGTACACACCTCTGGCAATTAAAAGATCAGATCAGATCACCTACTATATTCTTAGAGGTAGGTCATGCTAAACTCCGCACTGACAATAAAACAAGCTTTCAACCATTAAAAATTTATATTAGAAGCTTAAGACTTGCTGCTTTGACATTGCTACAATCCTCGTTTATAATCCATAACATGCAGAGAAAATGCTTTTTTCCTGGAATTTCCTACAGCAGATAAAACCAACCTTAGTGTGTGGAATGAAAATCAACCCTAGGAGAAGGTGAAGAGGATCAAATGCTTGCACTGTTCTCATTTATGCATAAAACAAAATAATTACGCTAATGCTTTAGCCCATTACCCTGATGGAAGGGAGGACCAGTGAGATAAAGAGGTGATGTTATTAACCCAGTGTCGATATATGAGTTTGCACTCACAGCTTTGCTCTTTTTGTTGGGTAGCATAAATGTGTTAACAGTTATGACACAATGCGGTTGAACTCTGACCGTTCAGAAGGTCTTGATTCTTTTTTTCTGGAGCAACAGCAATACACTAGTATTAACGTAAAGGTTTATATGTATCAACGCGCTTGTTTTAATACATGATCTTTTTCACCCACTAGAGGAGTTTTGCAGAATCAGTGACGATGCCTTTAGAGTTTCCAAATTTTACATGGACCACATCACATTGACCACATCTTTGTAAGCATCGTAAAAAGCATTACAGTAGAAATCAAAACCATGTTTAATAGTGAAAGTAGAAGCATTTTCACACACATGAAATGTGATGAGAATTCACAGGACTAAACAGCTGTGTGCCCATAAAAAAAAAAAAAACCCTTTATTAGTGAAGCTTATCAGAAAATAAGGCTTTAGTTTGGTAGAGATCATAAAGTTTGAACTTTGGAGCAATGGAAAAAGCTCACGTGGTCTGATGAGTCCAGATTGAGCCTATTCCATTGCAATGGGTAGCTCAGGGTAAAAAAAAAAGTGCATGAAGTGATGAATCCAACATGCATTGTGGACACTGTCCAATCATCTGGCAGCAGTCTTGTGATCTGGGCTTGCTTCAGTTGCTCAAGCTTAGGCTCAGCAATGTTATGTGGCAATAAAATAAAGTCAGCTGTCTACCTGAATGTATGGAATGACCAGTGAATTCCATAATTCCATAATTCCCTCCACACTCACCACCAAGCTGGAGCACCTGGGACTCAGCTCATCTCTGTGTCAGTGGATCTCCAACTTCCTAACTGGCAGACCACAGGCAGTAAGGATGGGCGGACATGTCTCAGCCTCCCTCACTCTCAGCACTGGAGCACCACAGGGTTGTGTTCTGAGCCCCCTGCTGTTCTCTTTGTACACCTATGACTGCGTAGCCACTACGGACTCCACCACCATCATTAAGTTTGCTGACGACACTGTCGTGGTGGACCTGAAAGAGGTTGGAAATCTGGAGAACTGGTGCCAGAGGCACAATCTCCACCTGAACATCAGC
The DNA here is from genome assembly GCA_030347435.1 of Clarias fuscus. Taxonomy (NCBI): domain Eukaryota; kingdom Metazoa; phylum Chordata; class Actinopteri; order Siluriformes; family Clariidae; genus Clarias; species Clarias fuscus. Next base: position 2,907,615 of record CM059227.1, read on the forward strand.
AAGACATAGGAGTTGATAGTGGACTGTAGTACTAAGCAGGAGAGGAACTACCAGACCACCATCATCAACAAGAGCCCAGTGGAGAGAGCGAAAAGCTTCAAATACCTCAGTGTTCAAATCATGCAGGACCTGTCATGGTCCTGTCACATCAACACCGTGGTGAAAAAGGCCCGGCAGCATCTCAACCACCTCAGGTGCCTGAGAGACTTTAGACTGCCCTCTAAGGTGCTTAGGAACTTCTACTTCTACACCATAGAGAGCATCCTGATGGGAAACATCTCAGTCTGGTTCGGGAACAGCACTATGCAGGCCCTACAGAGGGTGGTGAGATCAGCATCATCTGTACCGAGCTCCCTGACCTTCAATCGATCTACAACAAGCGTTGCTGGACAAAGGCCAGGAAGATGGTGAAGGACCTCAGCCACCCCAGCAATGGACTGTTCTCTCTGTTGCGGTCAGGAAAGCGTTTCCGTTCCCTAAAGGCCAACACAGAGAGAGACCGAGGAGGAGTTTCTTCCCTCAGGCGATACGGTCTCTCAACAAAATCACTACACTAGACTAAAACACCTCACAGTAATGGACACTCATGGACATTGCACATTTGCACACACATACACATTTGCACACTTCCTGGACATTTCCATTTAAATTTATTGCTATTTTTGCCTACACTTGTACACATAAGTTTTTATATTTCTTAAATATTTTTTTTAATTGTATATTTTGTTCTATTTTCTTATTTTTCTAAGCTAAATTTACTCTTATTTTATTCCACTATTTATGTCTTGTAATTTTTTTTTTTTAAGGTCACGGGCGGTCGTAAAAGCATTTCACTGCATCTCGTACTGCGTGTGACTGTGTATGTGACAAATAAAATTAGAATTTGAATGAAATTTTAAGAGCTTGGTTCTGAATGCATGAGGAATCATTTTCACATATCAATTGACCAACATGTTCTGCAGTTAAAAAACGTGTTGGAACAAAATATGAGAGTTTGAAAAATAACAATACTTACCCATTTATTTATTTATTTATTTTTTACATATCCCATTTAGGAAGCTGGGGTCAGATCACAGGGTCAACTAGGAAATACCGCACCCCTGGAGCAGATAGGGTTAAGAGCCTTCCTCAAGAGCTTAACAGTGTATCCTGGTGGTGCTGGTTCTTGCACCCCGAGCTTCTGATCGGTAACCCAGTAACCCACAACCATAACCGATTAAACTACCACTGGACCCTGTAATTTTGGCCAGGCAGTGTATAATGAGTTTTAGGATGGTAACAATACAGTAACTCTCAATATATAGCTGTCTCATCTGATAAATCTTCCTATCTTTTTTTTAATAATGTTTCTTGGGCAGATGCTTAGCCTGATGTTATAAATCATTAACTATGTAGGAAATATATAGTCAAAGCTCACTTTCTGAAGGATTGCATCCATGAACGGCCAAAGTCCATTAAACAACATCTTATGCAATCTTCATAGCCATCCTTTTTCATACTTTTTTTTTTTTTTTAGAATGCTGTCACTCTACTGTACATCTCTTTTTATTATATCATAACTCCATGATAACTGTGTGCATTTTTTCACATCCTCAAGCAAACATTTTGCTGCCATTCTTTTATGCCTTCTTGGCATTGTATAGTCTGAATACAAAACCGGACACTTGTGCCAGACTTCTGCTTACACAGGCATTTGGGGAGAGTGCCATATTACCCAGCATTCTGAATCTGTGAGGACATGTCCCAATTAAATATTCAGAGAGCTTGCCAGTTTGCTTTCTTTCCGAGTTCTGTGTTATTTTTTTAACATTGTGGAGTTTTTTTTTTTTTGGGGGGATAAAATAAACAGAACTGGGTTTATAATGTGTGCATTGCCTTTCTTTAATGTGGATTTGCTCAGTGATCAATTTTTTTTTTCTAAAATCCTGGAGACAAACAACCTCTCTTGGAGGAGATACTTAGTTTTAATTCATCTTTTACTCATTTTGTAAAAAATAAAATTAATAAACCTAAAAATGTGCATGCAAACACAATCCCCAAGGCCTCATGTTATAACTTTTATAACCATTCAGTGGTAATGAAGATTGTGGGATTGTGATCTGTTTGTGGTAAGTAATTGGGTTTGGGTTATGGGTGAAGTACTGTAGTTGATTTTGGGTTCTGGAAGCACTATAGTATTTGCAGTTGGGTTTTGGATGCAGTACTGTAATTAAGCGTGGGTTCTGGAAGCACTATAGTATTTGCAGTTGGGTTTTGGATGCAGTACTGTAATTAAGCGTGGGTTCTGGAAGCACTATAGTATTTGGGGTTGGGCTCTGGATGCAGTACTGTAGTTGAGCTTGGGGTCTGGATGTCATACTGTAGAAGAGGTATTGGGTTCTGGATGCAGTACAGTAGTTAAACTTGTGTTCTGGGTGCAGTCCAATAGTTGAAGTTTTGGGCAAAGTGACCTTGCACTTAAAGCTTCATCATCTTGCAGGTTTTGAGCAAATGATATGGTTCCAAATCAGCTTTTCATGCCAACTCATATGGGTTCCTGGTCACCAGGCACTTATGTGTAGGCATCAACCCATGTCTGATTCCAGGTCTGTTTCCTCTTGATACCTCTAATCCCAACAGTATACAGTTTGGTGGAGGTTTTGGCTTAGGTATCTGTTTTATGGGACTATTGTTTGTCTGATTTACCCTTAGAAATTTACACCAAAGGTAGCTTTAATGGAGCCTTATGGTTCCATATGACATCACCCTGAGGTTCACTGAAGTGCACAACAAGTTTGCAAGACACAAAGGGGACTCTGTAAACATTTTCTTTTAAAGTAATCATAGCTTGATTTCCCCAGAGTGTGTGTTTTTTTTTTTTTTTTTTTTTTTACCAGAACGGTTGCATCGATTCTCAATAGCATGTGGTTATTTTAGTCAGAACTCTGGGCTTTGTTGGCCAAATGTTTCTTGACAGTCTGTTATTGCCTGTCACTCAGTGAGACTGTAAAAAGTAATTTCATGTTTTTTTTTTTTTTTTGATCTTGTTGGTCTGAGTTGTCATTAGTCCAGCTGCTGTTCTATGAGCTTTCTTTCATGACGAGAACTCCCAAGGGTCCCCTTAGCACTTAACCCCAGTTTAACCCACACTTGGAAGAGCTTGACTGCATGGCTCCCTAAAACATAAAATACACTATTAGAGCTTTTCACCCAAAGACACTCTAACTGATTAGCTTTCCAGCGTATTTAGTGAACTCTAGGATATAGTGAATGTTGGAATTGAGTTTATACTGGTGTGTGCTCAGAAGATTAACCTTTACACCTAAAACTTTCTATATTGTTATTCTGTACTCACTGGCTATAGTGATTTATTTACTTCTTAGGATTAGAGTGCATATAAAAGTTTGAAATATATCATGGCCTGTTTTTTTTTTTTCTTTTTTTTCGCGAGGGTAAATTTGTTCCTCTTACTGTTTCGTGTAGCTAATGGGGCGAAAAGTTCTTATAATGGAAACTACACCATGTAGAAAATGTAATGCCGGTGCACGCAGTATTCTTCTCAACACTCATCATTTATACATATAGACAAACCCTGCTACATCTACTGGTTTATTTTTCTTTCCTGTTCAAATACACAATACCGAATACCAGATACAGAGTCTCTAGTTGTAAAGTGATAATGTAAATGTCATGGTTGAATGTCAAATCTTTTATAGGTCCTGCTTGGGTTTGTTTTATTTTGTGTATTTGTCTGGGTTGAATCTGTATTAGTTTAGGTAAGTATTCCATAACTGCATCTGTATTTGAATTAAATCTAAAGTGGGTGTGGCTCAATTAGGAAGAGTCTTTACATCAGGTCCCTGAAAATGCTATGCTTAAAATGCAGAGATAGAAATTGCAGAACTGTTTAATGATATGCTAATCATATAAACAACAAAGACACATAATACTACGACAACAATAGCATATCTCTATTTTGTGTTTGGCATTTAAAATTCAAATTCAAAATTTATTTTCCTTTTTAAAAAAAACACGATAAATAGGATCACTTTTTGGATTTCCACGAAAAGGTTTTGATCAGAAAATATGCTACTAGGGCAAGAGTAGGTCAGTGGTTATAGTGTTGGACTGCTGATCGGATGGTCCCTGGTTTAAACCCCACCACCTCCAAGTTGCCACAAGAAAAAAGCAGCTAAGTAAAGAAAAACGAGTGGCCATGATTACTTTAAGAAATGAAGGTCAGTCAGTGCGAAAAATTGGGAAAACTTTGAAAGTGTCCCCAAGTGCAGTCACAAAAACCATCAAGCGCTACAACGAAACTCCCAGGAAAGGAAGACCGAGAGTCGCCTCTGCTGCGGAGGATAAGTTCATCCGAGTCACCGGCCTCAGAAATCGCAGGTTAACAGCAGCTCAGATCAGAGAGCAGGTCAATGCCACACAGAGTTCTAGCAGCAGACACATCTCTAGAACAACTGTTAAGAGGAGACTGTGTGAATCAGGCCTTCATGCTAGAATATCTGCTAGGAAACCACTGCTAAGGACAGGCAACAAGCAGAAGAGACGCGTTTGGCCTAAAGAACGCAATAAAGAACACAAGAAAGAAAACTCTTTGAATGAGAAGGGGTGTCCAAACTTTTGGTCTGGACTGTATATTGAGATCAAAATGTAAGTTGTTATGAATAAGGGAGTCTGCCAAATGCCCTGTCTATTGCAGAAGAAAATCAGGAGGATTAATTCACAACAAGCACACGTCCACTCTGGGTTAGGAATCCCAGACAATTCCCAGCAGGATCTAGCATCCCTCAACGGCATCCAGATTTTCAGTGCTTTTTTATCAAACAGACCAAAACACAGCTAAACCTTCCCTCGGTCCACACAGTCCTTCACACAATGAGCACTCACCGTCCCCCCAACGAGAGGAAATTATCGTCTTGGTCCAGTGCGACCGCTCAAAAATAGAGCTTGTGGACAATAGCAACTCCCAGCTGTGTGCTTCATGTGAATGTGGCTGCCCATTGATAGCGATGTTAATTTAGGGCCCTGAAAATAGACACCAGGTCCGGTGGAACCTCAGTAGATTGATGAATGGAGGCGGCTCTAATTTGCGTTTTTGCTAGTTTGATTTAGTTATTATTCCATTTGAGTTTATTTTTTTACTGGGATACTTTTCAAAATAAGCATATATACCAACAGTCTCAACATTCTATAAAAATTGGTTCATGAGAGTCCTTCGGGAGCACGGTGGCTTAGTGGTTAGCCCTGTTGCCTTGCACTTCCAGGTCCTGGGTTCGATTCCCTTGTTGGATCTGGGTGCATGTAGTTTACACGTTCTCCTCGTGCTTGATGGGGTTCAAAAATGGAATACAATAGTCACCATACAGAGGTTTCAAGATGTAGATGGATGGAGAGTCCTTTAGCCCAATTACCTTTGCTATGTTCACTATGTTCTTTAATTAGAACACAATTATATTATATTTGTGGACAGAATTGATGGTATTTTTGGTACAGATATTTTCTCTATAAAACTACACTGATGAATTTATTTTTAGGGCTAGCAGGAAAATCCTGGAGTCAGAATGAGACTGAGAGTTCCCTCTTTTTTACTACATCACCAAATACTCATTTAAATTGCCTGAAAATAGGATTTTAATGTGTTTTTTCTGAGGCTCTCCTCATAAACAAATTCAGACTAGCCATAACTGAGCACCCGGGCATTGTATATGGTGATACACTTAATATCAAAATGGAGCTTATTGAATCAGACATCTAAAAAAAACATACATTCCTCAAATCACTCATCTAACTTAAGGAATCATCTACAAGGTCTATATCTATAATTGTATATATATATATATATATATATATATATATATATATATATATATATATATATATATATATATATATATATATAAAAATCCATACAGAATTACACTGCATCACACAAATCCGCTCACCTTGTGCTCCTATAATTACCAAATCAAGCAGGTTTATGAGTTGTTTACCAGCACTTCAGATGCTTGATTTTTCCACTCTGCAGGATCCCCTCGCTCCTCTAAATGATTGGTGATGAAACCATGCCGAGTTTGCCCTGCCAGGTCCGGCTCCTCCTCCTTTTCCTCTCCACATCTCACTGAGTTGCCGAGTCTCGGGCTGGTTTGGCACAGAGCTTGGCGCTCTTAGAGGTCTGTCCTACCATGTCTAAGACGAGGACGGATTTTCAAAGCTCTTGCACTTTCACGCTCAGACCCTAGGAATATGTGAGTGTGAATGTGCTGTGGAAATTACAAGCGCAGGAGATGAGGAAGCGCTTTTAGAAAAACAGCAACATCAGCAACATGAGAAATTTCAGCCGGCACTATGCTGGTGTGTCACATAGAGACTTTGCGTGGAAAAAAAAAAATAGGTATATTAGTATAGCTGGGGCTTTTATTAAATATTTTAAACTGTATTATTTAGACATAAGAGACCAAAACAAACCTTTGAGTATAAATCAATGACAACACACTTTATTAGGAATACTCAAACATTTGTTTATTCATTGATTTATTCAGACAATTATTAAGTCATCCAATCATGTGACAGCAGTGCAATGCAAAAGAAAGTAAAAGCATACAGATACTGGTTGAATGGTTCAATTACGGTTTACTCCAAACATCAGAATAGGATCTCGGTTACTTAAATGGATCCAGAGGCATCCAGCAAGTAGCAATCCTGCAAATTGAAACACTGCTGATGAAAGAGGTCAGAGTAGAACAGCGACAGCAACATTAGTCCAAGCTGACAGGAAGGCTATCACTTTTTAATAACCGAGGTGAACAGAAAAGCATCTCAAGGTTGAACATTAAAGTGAACAGCAGAAAACCACATCAGGTTCCGTCCCTGTCAGCCAAGACCATGAAACTGTGTCTACTGTGGACGTAGGATCACTGAAAGTTTTTTTAATCTTCAACTGTCAGCTCAAATCCCCGGAGATCAAACTGACATCCGTGCCTCTGAGCTCACATTTGGTCTCTGATTGGTTGTGCTTTCTCGTAGATAGATGCTTTAATAACTAAAGACTTTCCTGAGTTTTAACTTCCAAAACTGCTCACAGGTAAATCACAATCAAACCCGCACTGTAAAACAACATTTTGCGTTTTGGTTCGCTCAGGGCACGGCCTTCGTTAACCTGCTCTGTGATCTGTGACAGTGAGGGGTCACCTTTCGTCTGCAAATTGATGGCTTGGGTATAAAAGACAGGCACCGGTTGTTCATCATGAACAGGTTCAGACACCTACTTAATAACTTCTATCTATCAAGTGTTTGGGAGAGCGACTCGCTTCAGCCTCGGTGACTGTCCACAATACCACTGGTGGAGATCCTGATCGAGACAGAAAGTCTGTTTTGGTATAAATCTTCATTACGATGTGCTGCAATGGCATTCTAGTACTATCAATGGTCCTTGAGGTGCTTGTACAACTTGTCTCAAATCCACCTGCACCTCATTGAATTTGTTGTAAATAATTGGGAAAGGCCTTACAATAAATTATGAGACAAAGCCGTAATGTCGAGAGAATTATCTGTAGACCTGCGAGACCGTATTGTGTCCAGACACAGATCTGGAGAAGGATATGAGCAAATGTCTGCTGCATTAAAAGTGTCCAAGAGCAGGATAGCCTCCATCATGGAATATCTCAAATGGAAGAAATGTTGAACAACAAACAGTCTCCCCAGGTCTGTCTGCCCAGCCAAACTGAGTTAGCTTAGTCCAACAGGTAACCAAGGACCCAATGGTCACTATAAATGAGATCATGAGTGGTCCTGTGGTGATAAGATAGCCTTACCGAAGGACAGCCATCACTGCAGCATTCCACCAATCAGGTCTGTATAGTCCAGCAGCCAGACAGAAGCTTCAGAAAATCTCACTCATTGACTATAGGGCTTATCCTGGACAGGGATGGGAAGCCTGGAGTGTATCCCACAGGACTCGGAGCGCAAGGCATCACAGGGCACACTCACTCATACACTGCAGGGAATTTGGAAACACCCGTTAGTCGACTTTGCAGGTCTTTTTTGGACTGTGGGAAAATGGAGTACCAGAAGGAAACCCTTCAAGTACGGGGAGAACATGGACCACACAAAGACTCAAAGAATCAAACCCTCAATCCGGGAGGTGCGAAGCCACAGTGCTAACCACTACGCCGCCATGCTACCAGCTCACAACTGTGAAAGTCTTGGAGTGGCCGAGCCAGAGTCTGCACCTGAATCAGAAAATAGTGAAAATAAAATAAAGATGGTCGATATCTTCCTACATTTTTAATAAGAATGACTCTTCTTGATAAATAATTTTTTTTCAAGGCCGGTGAGACTGGAACATCTTATAGCACTCTCACAGCCGAACTGACATTTTCCTTTTTATAGAATGTATCACATACCTTGGTTTATATTTCATTAGGCAGTGGTGAGTGAAATCCACAAAGCCACGGCAGTCGTATTCTCCAGTGTGTTACCTTCTATTCAATCAAACAGTGTCTTATCCAAACTGAAGAACCTACGGAAGAAAAAAAAAAATGAAGTTATGGGAAGTAGGGTTTAGATACCTAAGCCTCTGAACTTTCAAATAATTCATGAGAATTTGGATGGCAGGATTTGACAGGACCGTGAAGATTCTTTTCAGTAAATGATTCAGGAAGTCAGGAACACGGAATGAAACAGCAGTGCCGCCGGGGTGTCTCTTATGAGGGTCTTTAATGCTAAATTAATTTGATGCTCTTAGAAGCATTGAAACAAAAGTACGAGCAGCAAAGCAGGGCATCTAAACAGCATGTCCTGATCACACTTGCATCATTATCTAGAGAATCCTTATGAGAATTGTGAAATATTTATTATAGTAAACAGCAACTATTATAATATTTGATTGTTTTTTTTTATTCCAGGATGTAAGCAAGTAATCTTTCTTCTCACAAAGTTTATTTTGTTATTTATATATGAATAAAACACTGATATTTGACACACTCTCAGCTCAGACTGCTGTGGACATGTTTGCTCTAACGTCCCCTGTTTTATCTCATAACGTACAGTAGTGTCGTTCCACAAGCCTGCCTGATTTAATTAGCACCATGATTTCAGAACATATGACACAAACCTGTTTTAAACTTCCTGCAGGAAGAATAAACATTCTGTCTATACATCGTAAAAGATTCAGTTTTCAAGTTTTCCAAAGTTACATAAGGTTTCTGTTTTGGGGAGTAAGCCATGCTATCACACGTTGTTTTTTATGTAACAATTTGGGCGCTTTGTAGAGACATTCTGGTCATTTCTGTGTCTTCCACATACGCTGTGTATTTACAGTGAACTATTACGTTGATTGGCTCTGTTTCCAAGCCCACCTCAAGGGAAAAAGAGCTATATTTGTCCAAAAATACTGTTGTGATGTAATCTGGCACATGCTTGCTCATAATGCCCCTACCATGAGATCTTACCAACTATCATGGCCATAAAATGTGAATAAATGCAATGGAAATCACCAGGGCAACACGATGGCTAAGTGGTAAGCATTGTCGTCTTGCACCTCCAGGGTCCAGGTTTGATTCCCGCCTCTGTGTGCATGGAGTTAGCATGTTCTCCCCGTTAGCATGTTCTCCCCGTGCTTGGTGGGTTTCCTCTGGGCTCTGGAGTCTCCACAGTGTCCAAAGACATACAGATTAGGCTAACTGGTGTTCCTAAATTGCCCATGTGTGTGCCCTTTGATGGATTGGCCCCAGCTCACGCCCCAAGTTTCCTGGGATAGGCTCCAGGCCCCTGCGACCCTGTGTACAGGAAGAAGCGGTATAGACAATGAGTGGGTAATCACCATTTGCCTACATGGTCCCTAGTTGGATTACAGAGGTTCAGAAATTCAGAAATGGATTTGTATTCATATTAATATACGATGTATATATATATATATATATATATATACTTTACTTTATTCTCAGGAGAAGGAAGACAAAGTCATCAGGTCATCCTGAGCCCTGAGAATTTCTAGCACTTCAAACAAAAAGGAATAAAAGAAAGAAAAAAAAAGCAAAGGCCAAATAATTAGCAACAAATGTGTAAATGAGTTTTGCCTTTCCTCCAGGGCATTTCTACTCGAACCCTTGTGATTTCGACACAAGTGAATAATGACTCGCTTGCCCTTTCTCATGTTTGACCTTGTTCTTATTGCTTTATTTTAAATGTCTTTCTAATGAGCCCCTCTGCATCGTGCAAGCCCGAGTTGTACTGCAGATCCTCAGTTAGAGAGCAGATATTGTTGTAATAAGCCACACAGGGTAGTTCTAGTGAACGAGCCAGAATGAGTGACAGTGTGCTAATGCTATCTGCTAACTCAGACACCATTCTCAGCAATGTGTAAAATGAGCAATAATAAATTTGAAAAGGTCCAGCTGCTATTCCAACTGACTCGCTCAAGTTGGTCAGCTGCTCATCATGCTGATCTCTAGAGGGAACCTGTGTTAACACTACAGGATGGGTTCATCAGCTCCCAGTTAAAGTTTACATATTACCTGACTTATAAAAATATTGTGAAGTAATTGAACTTATGGATATTTATAAATGTATATTTAACAGGATGTTGGACACATTGGAGAGTTTGGGACACAATAAAAGGCTATTACAGTGTATAAGCAATAGCAAAAGGCAAATTTATTGCTGTGTTACGTCCCCAAAAACAAGGTAGTCTGTATTATCTCCTCTGTTTTGGTAGCTATAAATTGCTTTTTCCTCAGCAGGCGATTTTTCAAGTGATTAGTTAGTATCTTATTGAAATATATATGTCTTCTCATGATATTACAATCACAACACGGGTTGCAAAACCTTAAGTAACAGCCAGCTGCTCTAGGGGCAAAGCACAATAACTCTTCAGTTGCTTTTTAGCTTTATTTGGAGAGCGAGAGAGACAATAATGTTTGTCAATTATGTTTCTATACACTTACACTGCAATATACTGTAATTATTCACAGCACCGATTCATTTAGAGGAAAAATATCTAGTAGAATTTTTAAATGTCTGTACCAAGTTCTGTTAATTGCTTTCATTTTATTTTGTTCTATACCATATATACTACATGGTACTGTGAAAAAGTTTAAGCACCCTGTGTTTTTAGTACAAACTTTGTTATAGATTATTTTTATTTTTTTTTTTCATTTTATGATTTTACTATTGAGTCAGTACATAAACATTTCTGATTTTCAAACATCAGTATTAAACCACTTAGCGGTTAGCGAACGCTAGGCTCACCTTGCGTTCGATTCAGTCCTGTGTGCATGGAATTTGCATGTTCTTCCCATGCTTGGTGGGTTTCCTCAGGAAACTCTGGTTTCCTTCCCACAGTCCAAAAAAATACAGATTAAGATAATTGGTGCTCCAATTAATTGATACAATATAGTATAATATATATATAAGCTTTAACTGAAGAACCATTACCAGGTGTGCAAAATGGCAAGTTCCATTATAAAAAGCTTCTAAATGGAAGTATGGATAAAACTGTGCTCGAGCTACCTTCAAGGTGAACCATTTTAGTGGCTCAGACAGCTAAGGCTCTAGGTTGTCGATTTTCGGTTCTGAAGATCTGGGTTTGAGCCCCGCCGTCGGTGGGTTGCCACACCCCATACTACCCAGTCACAAACCAATTTGTCATACATATCTTTATTCTATCATTGTATATACATATATAAATAGTTAAATTACAAATAAATGTAAGCAAACTATTTAAAAATAGTTAAATATTTAAACATACTGTACGGTTGCAGTTATGTTGGAACAGGAAGAGGCCAATACTGGTGGAAGGGGTTTTCACAAAGTTGAGTTTAGTGAGTTTGGAGTGGAAGAACTTGACTGGCCTGACGTTAACCCGATAGAGCACCTTTGGGATGAATTAGAGCGGAGACTGCGAGCCAGGCCTTCTCATTCAACATCAGTGTCTGACCTCACAAATGCGCTTTTTAAAGAAAGGTAAAACATTGCCAAAAACACACCCCGAAACCTTGTGGAAAGCCTTCACAGAAGAGTTGAAGCTGTTATAGCCGCAAAGGGGGCGGAGCCAATGCCATATTAAGCCCTATGAATTAATTTTGTATGTTACTCAAGTTTATATGCATGTGAAGGCAGGAGAGCAAATACTTTAGGCATATATAATTTTTGTCTCAGCAGAAAGTGATACACTGAATAAGAAACTTCTCACTTCTCATAGAAATCTTCTCTCCACACCTTCTTTTCTGACCGATGTAAATAATTAATATTGCTCTGCCTGCTGGACATCAATTAATTATCTTAAAACTGCTTGCACTGAGAAAGAGAAAATGCTGGGTTACACTCCGCTGTTTTAGCCTTAAAGTCATGATCCAAAGCACGCTTTCTTATTGTTGATGATGTTTTTGTTGTGGTTTTCTTTAAATGCATTCATTCAATATTACTTTAGAGATTTTTCTCATCTCTTTGATGATGAGATGATTCTCAGTTTGTGTTCGTTGTTTTGAGGATATTTCATTTTTACAGAAATTAATTAGAGAGAGAAATTGCATTAGTGGAAATCATAAGAAAATGATTTCTACTGTCTCTGTTCTCATCCATTACATTATTTTTTAATGATATAAGAAAATGAACGCCATGTTTCCATTGTATTTGGGTTTATGAAGTTAGATATTTGGACTCCATGGTAGGAGTGTTTTTACGGGAACAGACGGCACTGTATGTCAAAAATAGCACCATTTTAAGTAACTGCTGAAAAACGCTGGACATTTTTTTTTTTTTTTGTCTGAAATAATTGAAACGTATACTGAAAATCTGCACTGCTATTATTTTCTACTTTAAATCATCAACAAGCAGCGCAGTTACACTTTAAGAATGCCATGCTACAGTACTTACATTAGCTAGCTATTTTATCTTTAGCAAAAGTTAGCTACTTAGCTACTCACCTACTGTACCTGCACACACATGTATATCACACACATTTGACATGCTTATCTGAAATTACAGTCCTTGAATTTGGAATTTAAATGAAAGTAAAAGAACATGCAATTAAATGTATTGTTGCATATAGAGCATTGCTATGGTAGCTGGGTGAACACACACTTTCAGATGAGTCACTACACTACAGTAACTTCTGCACCATATTGAAGTCATATGACTTGGCAACACCTTGGCATATTAGTTGCCTATAACTGCACACCCACCTGAAAGTGTTTCCTTTCCGTCGTAAGAACATCCGAGCTGTCAGAACCATGAACCATCGATCGATCTCTGTTTTGTGTTAGTGGCTACTGAAAGAGTTTCTTAGCACCTCCGTCCTTCCTCAAAGCTTTTTATCTTGTTATTTAACTTTCTGAAAGAGCCTTCGCAGCGTGAGCTCATACACGTATCTCAGCAGGCCATGATTGAATCTTTTTTGGCCTTTTTTTTTTTTTTTTTTTTTTTATCAGTCTGGGCATCAGGTTCTCAAATCTTGTATGAGATCATCCAGCTGTGTTCTCCCAGTGTTCCTCTCACCTTCTTTTCGAGTTGGCTCACGACGGTACCGCCTCCCTGTCGAGCTAGGTCACACTCTGCCTATGCTCTAGCACGTTCGGGGAGACCGGATCTGTGGGGAGTGGGACTTGGTTTGTCTCCGAATCGAAGTTCTTCCAGACCAGGACATGGTGCGGGGCATGTCTGGGGATGCGCTTTGTGAATTAGTTTGTCCTGAAGGAGAAAACAGGCTGTCTGACATTTATTGATTGTGTTGTGACAATTGTATTGCAGTGTGACAGTTTTATAACATTTTTTTTTTTTAAAGTTTGCACAGACAATTGGTCCTAACCAAAAGTCTTAAAAACCTAACTAAAATAAAAAGTAAATAAAACAGTTTGTATCATGAGTCCCATTATCACACACTCCTTATTACCTTAAATAGAAGGATAACAAATCATACTTTGATATACGTATATGATTAAGCAATATTACTCTTTGCGCATGGCTGTGATGCGGTTGTAAGCATGAGGGTGGAGGCTGAGTCCTGAACATATCACAGCTGTGCTGATATTCAGTACAGTAATGCCAGTGATTTTGCTTTTATACTATATGTCTATTATGAATAGATACTGATTTATTCTGTTTATTTTATCCGCCAACAGATATCCTTCTGCCACTTGTGAAACTAACCAATCACAACTGCGACCAACAGTTAGTGTAATTGAATGCCATTTCTAATTCGTACCAGTACTGGGTAGCCAATGGTGAGGAGAATAAACCATGGATTTACGTTATATTTCCACTTTAGAATATCTTCTAACTTCCGGGTTCCGGGGTCGAATCCCAATGGAAAGCTTGCGCATTATATGGCGTGTACAATTAATTGTTCCACACAACAAGTATTCCACTTGATGTGGAGTTAAAGAGAGATTTGGGATTCAGCCTCGTTTTAAAATATACTTACCTTTATAGCTTGCGTTAGCTGTGAACGGAACAAGAATTTGTAAAGACTTTGCAGTGATTTCTGCAGAGACGGCTTGTTGTTTAAGACGACATAACGTTATCAGATCAGTGGTGGTCTTGCTGGAAGTGCTTCTGTGACTGGTTGTGAATGTGGATTTTGGTAGGCAGCTGCTCTCTCCTCAGTACTGCAGACCGTGCAGACCCGAATGTACTGTAATTAACGACTGTTAGAACGGACCTGACGCTGAATGATACATGTAGAGGAGTATGACTGCATGTATGACTGCTGTATTATTACCGTCAATGTAAATAAGTATAACAAGGGGCATTAAAGTGCTTATGAAGAGTTGTTCTGTCAGTAGAGTACCTTTTTGCTTTTTCTAAATGCGTGCTCCTGTTTGACGCCACCATTCTGTTAAAAATGTTAACTGTCGAAGGATGTGTTTTTATAGCCAAGCACGTTTTCAAAGCTGCCGATAAATACATGGATCAAGAAGCTCTGGAGACAAGAATACCACATTGCGATACTGTGTGAGATTTAATAAATAAACACATGAGTGAGAATAATCATGAGTGTCATTAAAGAAATATTTTTTTCCTTAACCTATTGTAATTGTCCACTGCGGAGGGACTTTCTGAATGCATGTTATTAAGAAACACAGACATGGCTGACGTAAATGATGTGGATTCGAATCACTAATGAGTGGACGCGGCACAAGACCATTTTTAAAAACATCGATTGCTGTTTATCTGTTGACCAAGGACCAACCTCAGGGCATTACGCAATTAAAAAAAGATCAAGCCACGCTCACGTTACTAGTCAGCGACATGACACGATGTCGGTTTAACCTGATCGATTACATATGATTGACTTTATTACTGCTTAATGAAGAAAGAAACACGAGCATTACTGAGCTAAAGACTTTGTGGCTTTTCTGATTTGTTCCTAAGATGACCCAGGCATCAGGGTGTCCAGGACTCCCTCAGGATTATTGTAATCAGTGTGTCTATTGATCGTCTGTCTAAACTCCAGGAGAAGCACACTTGCCGTTCCACTTTGTCCTCTATTGTGTGCGTGTCGGACCGGTAGAGAAAGAGGGAAATAATTGACTCGGGAATCGACCCGAGTCAATTTCTGTTTGTACTTGACTGCGATTTACTTTTTTCTAATGAACTTACTTGGTTCTATAAAAGATCGCTTAAAACAAATTGTTTGTTTTTTGTTGTTGCTGTTGTATTAGTCTATAAAATTAGTGCATGCTTTGTGTACCTTTATAAAAATCAATTATATGTTTATATTTTACATGTTTATTTTGCCATGTCATGCCCTGAAGTTGTATTTGTGAAGTTGTATGGATCACCAAATCATGTTTTTAAATAAATAAATAGATAAATAAATAACTTATGATAAATAGTAAAAATCACAGGTTAAAGATTGATTCAGACTATACAGGTAGACAATAAATAAGAAGAATATCCATAAAACAAGAGATACCGCTGTTGTCTTGACCTTGCACATCTACGTATATATAAAATATAATATATTATCATCCTAAAAGTACTATATATATATATATATATATATATATATATATATATATATATATATATATATATATATATATATACAGTACAGACCAAAAGTTTGGACACACCTTCTCATTCAGCGAGTTTTCTTTCTTGTGTTCTTTCTTGTGTTCTTCAGCCCAAACGCGTCTCTTCTGCTTGTCGCCTGTCCTTAGCAGTGGTTTCCTAGCAGATATTCTAGCATGAAGGCCTGATTCACACAGTCTCCTCTTAACAGTTGTTCTAGAGATGTGTCTGCTGCTAGAACTCTGTGTGGCATTGACCTGCTCTCTGATCTGAGCTGCTGTTAACCTGCGATTTCTGAGGCCGGTGACTCGGATGAACTTATCCTCCGCAGCAGAGGCGACTCTCGGTCTTCCTTTCCTGGGGCGGTCCGCATGTCAGCCGGTTTCTTTGTAGCGCTTGATGGTTTTTGTGACTGCACTTGGGGACACTTTCAAAGTTTTCCCAATTTTTCAGACTGACTAACGTTCATTACCATCAAGTAATGATGGCCACTCGTTTTTCTTTACTTAGCTGCTTTTTTCTTGCCATAATACAAATTCAAACTCTTTGAATGAGAAGGTGTGTCCAAACTTTTGGTCTGTACTGTATATATAATCTTATTTTGTGCAGCCTGTACTTTTAGTATGATAATTAGGCCCAACCTTGCTTCCATGGCACTGAGATCACGTGACCTGGGACCTCATTGTAATTTTTTTCAAAACTACCATCATGGCGGACACAGAGCCGACTCAGTATTTTTACAGAATCTGCCAAGAAAAATCATCATGGTCAGGTTTGTTTTGACGCCTTGTCACGTGACTTTGCATACTCATAATACTCTTTAGCATCTGCCAGCATCTGGGCGTGTACACAGGATCAGCCTGGAGTGTGCTCAACTATTTCAGTGTTTATACAACGCAATGTATTTGCTATAGTAACTTAAATTCATATTTTCCCTTTATTTTAATACACACTCTTATATCTGTAATATAGATTTTGAAAACTGTGTATGGTCTGGATCCTTAAAAAAACAGCAATAAAAACAAGCGCCTCATGAAAAAAAAAAAAAAAGTGATACATCATGTATAAGACTACAAGTGTAAATTTATACTTTATTACTCTACCCCGAAGGTTTTTCTTCACTCCCACTCTCACTCAGTGTCTGTAGCACTTATCCTGTAGAGGGTCGCGGGAGGCCTGGATCCTATCAAGGAGACTTGGGGCACATGGCAGGGTTCACCCTAGACCAACGGTTGAGAGTCCTTTGCAGGACACAAGCATACACTCTCTTGTCCACACACACACACACACACAAACTCTGGAAATCGGAAACACCAGTTAAGATAATCTGCATGTCCACCAAGCCCGGAGAGAACATGCAAACTCCATGTCCACAGAGCTAAAGGCAGGAACCCCCTGAACCCTTGATCCAAGAGGTGCGAGGCCACAGTGCAAGGCTCCGCTACCGTATATACGTTTTTAAAACTTCAGAATTTATTCAACATCTTCGTGAAACTGAATGCTGACACTAGTGTCCTCCAAGCCTAGTGATCTGTGTCCCGCACATCCTCATGGATCAGCAGCTCCAGGAGCACAGAGATGATGGATGATATCGGTGTTGCCGTTTATTCACCGGATTCAACCCTGTTGATAAATACACACATTCTTCACAGGACTAATGCTCTTCAACACAATGTGCTCGAGTGTGTAAGCACTCCTGTGACATAAGCAGTGATTTGTGTTGACCGGAGAGAGGAACAGCTGAAATGGGAAGCTGGTGGAGCCTTCAAGGACAGACGCTGCTTAGATTAAAGATTCTTTTATTTTTTTCTCTTTTTTTTGGCAAGGTGGCCTTCTGCTCCAGTAGCGTATCAGCCTCGAGGTTGGACGCGTTTTGTTGTATTGAGATGCTTTCCTACTGAGCATGCTAGCACAACGGTTGCCTAAAGGAAGTCTGTAGGTTTTAGAAATATATATATATATATATATAGGAGGAAAACAGAACACTGCGGAAAGAGTAATGCAGTGAGTGTGATAAATATATATATATATATATATATATATATATATATATATATATAATTTAACTTATAAGTAAAAATTTATACATTTATATTTTAAATGCACTCACATTTATTTCTGAGGTTTATCAAATCAGCTAATACTTTCTGGTTGGATTCATGCTTTACATGAGTCATTTCTCTATGATGATTTCCTTTCCTTCTTTCTTTCTTTCTTTTTTAAATTTATTTTTTAATAAGAGCAATGTTCTTTTACATTTTTTTATTTATTTATTTATTTATTTATTTATTTAATATCTGATTATTTTTGATTCACATATGATTCGTCTGCATGAATCATCTATTTTCCCTGAAGTTTCTATTCTCCTCTGTAGTACATGATTAATTCATTTTCACGAGGGTCCTTCTTTAAGATTCATTTAATTTTACATGTGAATAATTTTTAATGGTGCATTTATTTTTTCATGATTCATTCATTTTCCCATAAGATTCTCCTGCATGATTCATCTATTTTTTTTTTATTTTTTTTTTTTTTTACAAATTTACAAATAATTTTCTTTCGCAAAACATGTGATGATGTTTAGAATTTGTTCATTTTTACATGTTTCACTGTTTCTTCTTCTTAACGATGAAAGTATGAGAGTAAAGATGAGAATGCTGTCACAACTTTCCCACACAATGTCGCTGCCGCTGTTGTACATGGAGATGAAGTGAGGTGACTACATTGCGGCAGCTCTGCAGGAACACTGCCCATTTCCTCCTGTTTTACAGAACATCAGAGATCCATCAGAATGCAGAAGGTAATGGTGCATAGCTTAGCTGATGGACCATCACATCCAGGGCTTCATGTTTCAGGGATGATTCATCACAAGTCCTGCTCGGTACTGTTACAGTAGAAATATAAAAAAAAAAGAAGTCTAACATGGACCATGAGGGCGAATATGGATTGTTTAATACCAAGAGCAGACAAGCAGACAAGTTGGCAATATGGGAGTCATTTTGCAGAAGGTGTAAGAGGTAACGTTTGCTAGCTAGCTTTTTTTTTTGTAGACGTTCACCAAAGGAACGATGTGTCGATGGGGACACCTCCACCTCCAGCAAAGTATGTTCTGCGAACAGTAACAAAAGTGTGACCTTGATTTGACCTTGACACCTTTGGATCAATTTCAAAATCTAGTCTGTTCTTTCAATAAATATGATTTATACATAATTAGCTTAAAACTCAGTTTTTTTTTCTTTTTTTTCTAATTAAGCACCCGACACTACATTGTTCCAGCTATTCTATACCTGCAGCACCAGGTTCTCGGTCCTCCTCCACACCCTGCGCTCTGAGGCGGATCTCAAGGAGAAGGGGACGCTCTTAACCTTCAGGCCATTTCAGATTAAGCTGTTCATGAAATGCAATAATTAACATCTTCCTTCCCTCCATCTGCTGTGGCGACTCTGTCATTAGCTTAATTACAAGGGATCTGTGCAAAATTTGGAGATAGAAAGTTTTGCTGATGAGTGTGAATTATTTATGCGGGTTTTCCATGTTAGAGCCGTCAGATCACAGATCCACATGACAAGGAGCGATGCATCTCCTTTAACAGCAAACACATTTTCAGAATTTTCAGAAATTAAACAACATGTGAATATCTAATCCGTCTTCACTGCCCTTCAGTTCGGATTATTTTGTTAATAGCAGTCATGAATATTACTGTGTAGTAAACCTGTTATAAATATGTAATAGACATGTAATGTTGTAACTCAGCTTAAAGAATGTAGTCAGGACGAAACCTTCAAAAGACTTAGCCAACATCTTTCATCCATTTTTTCTTTTTTTTCTATCTTGACTCTTGGTCTTAAATCATTTTCTATTTCCTTTCTTTTTTTCTTCATTTTTCCCATTTTGTGGTTCTTCTTTTCTGTCACTTTTTTCATCCTTTATATCATTATTTTGTTTATTTTATTCTAGAATTTCTTCCATTAAGTTTCTTTCTTTCTTTCTTTCTTTCTTTCTTTCTTTCTCCCTTTAATTAATCAATTAATTAATGTACATTTTATTATTTCAT
Source organism: Clarias fuscus (assembly GCA_030347435.1). NCBI lineage: Eukaryota > Metazoa > Chordata > Actinopteri > Siluriformes > Clariidae > Clarias > Clarias fuscus. The sequence goes on from CM059227.1 coordinate 2,927,674, forward strand.
GTTAATTTCACTTCATTTTGTATTTCAAACCTTGGTCCTTCTTAATTTTATTTTATTTTTACTCGTTCAGTCTTAATCTCATTTAGCTTTTTTCATTCATTTGTTTCTCTTTATTCTTTTGCTACCTTCCTTCAATTTTTCTAAACTGTTCTTCTTTGCTTTAGCCTTATCCTTGCTGCCTTTAATTTACAGAACAATCCTGGCAGTTGCTCATTACAGAGCTGAGAAAAGGTTTTAAAATAAATTTCCCCACTTATTACTTCCTTTCTCTTCTATTTAAGACGGCAGGATTTATAAATAGCATCCAAGTGAACTGGCTGTACTGTGTGTGTGTGTGTGTGTGTGTGTGTGTGTGTGTGTGTGTGTGTGTGTGTGTGTGTGTGTGTGTGTGTGTGTGTGTGTGTGTGAGTGTGGTGAGAATGCCGCTTATGTTACTGCTGATATGAATCAGCCGTCAGATCACACAGATCCACATGACAAGGAGCGATGCATCTTCTTTAACAGCAAACGATCCATTTATTCATCTTCTGTATTTCTGTATACAGGGTCACGGGGGCCTGGAATCAATAACAGGATGCACACACACACATTCACACACTACGGGTAATTTAGCAATGCCAGTTAGCCTAATCTGCATATCTTTGGACTGTGAGAGGAAACCGGATTACATGGTGGAAACCCACCAAGCAAATTCAAACTTCATGCATACAGACTCAAGGGAACAAACCCTCGACCCAGAAGCTGAAAGTGCTAATCACAACACCACCATGCCATTTGGAAATTATTATATTAAAAATATTAATATCTAATGTGTGACCCTTTTTAACCATTTGGGTGTCGTGGTGGTTTTTTAAATTTTTTTATTTTTTATAAATGTAAGCTGCAGCATATGGACAAAAGTATTTAAAATGACTGAATTCAAGTGTATCAAACCCCCTATCCACACTGAAGAGTGATCTTAAAGTTTCAGAATACCAAGACATCTTGTACAATGCTCTGCTTCACTAAACTTTGTTTGGAAGTTGCTCTTCCAAAGCAAAGACTATAAAGACATAGTTTGATGAGTTTGGTGTGGAAGAACTTGACTGGGCTGCACAGAGCCCTGACCTCAACCCCGTCCAGCACCTTCGGGATGAACTGGAACGGAGATTGAAAGCCAGGCCTTTTTGTCCAACATCAGTTGTCTGACCTCATAAATGCTCTACAGAATGAATGGGCCTGAATTCCCACAGAAACATTTCAAAATCTTGCAGACGGCCTCCCAAAGAAGAGTGGAAGCTGTTATAGCTTCAAAAGGGGGACCGACTCCATGTTGAAGTGTATGCATTTGGTTAGAATATCACTGTAGGGTTCGGGACATACTTGTGTCCATGTGTAGCGCGGGTCATTTTTATAAAGCAGAAAAATTTATGAATAGCTGATAAAGCTCACCTGCGCCGTGAAATGAACCCTATAGGTAATAGTTGTCCCATTTGACAGTGTTTAGTTTCAGGGTTAAGCTCTCACGAGCATGCGCGATCGCTGGAACCCGGAAGTCGTGTCGGGTCTTGTGATCCAAAATAAAAGAGGAACCGGCAAACGGGCCGATGTGGAGAGATAAGGAGAACACAGCACTGCTATTGCATGAGAGAGAGAGTGATTGCTGTGGCCAGTGAATTATTTTCACACACTAATTAAAATTAGCCTAATCTGCATGTCTTTGGACTGTGGGAGGAAACAGGAGCACCCGGAGGAAACCCACCTAGCACGAGGAGAACATGCAAACTCCATCCATTAATAATGTATTATTAGTAGTATTTTTCTATTCATCAACAGGACTTAAGTTTTTTTTTTTTTTTTTTTGCAATTTTGTTCTCTTTATGTACATGAATGAGGCCCAAACATGACACTTATCCAGTTTTGAACCCCTTCCCCCAGTTTGGCCTCTTTTCACTCCTGACCCAAAGCAGGTGTTATTTCCATGTCAGGGCTCGGTAATCCTCCAGTCACTGCACGTCTCTTCACCCTGAAAAGCAGGAGTGTCATCCAGCAGAGATAGACGCACTCAACTCGTGTCTTCCTGTATTTCTCTGTCTAACATTCACACAGTGGACAGACAATGTGAGTAATGAGACGGAACACAGGATCTGTAGGACAGTGAGAAAAGGTGATTATCACAGTGGTGGGCTAATAAAGCTGTCTCGTTAGCCTTCTCTGTCCCCTGATAGAAGAAGAGAGGGCAGGCTGGGCACCTGATTTAATACAATTACTGCTATTGCGAAAAAAAAACATTACTGTTACGGATTTAGCTTTTATTTTAACTAAAATATATATTCAATATGCCATCTTTAATTTTTGGTACTGACCCATCATTTCCTGTTTTCCTATTTCCCTGAATTTAAACTTAAGATATATAAAGATTGCCGGCACCTTACACATCTTGTGACAACGGAATGTGATGAAGTCAGATAAAATGCTTCATTAAGTAAATGAGCAATTCATTTAAATGTTATACATTTGTTGAGGAACCAAATGTATCTCTTCTTCTTGTCACATGAACAATGTAGAGACTCTAATTTCTGTGCAACACAGCAGCTGCTGTACATTAATTTAATTCCGTTAAATGATTTTCAGAGAATGTTGAAAGCAAGCAAAAGGACATTAACACTCTGTTACAGCCATTTCATCCACTCCAGCAGTAATAACTGTCAGGTATGCATCACTTAACATCCACCACACATGCTGTGAAATAGAACATGGTGTGATTTGGATGTTGTGCTAATATCATATTATCATATCAGTGGCGGCTGATGCAAAAAAAAAAAAAAAAAAAATTCAAACAAAATTAAAATTAAACTTTTAATACTCTTAAACTTTGAAACTTTTAATTAAGCATCATTACTACTAGTACAAAATAAAGTCCTGACTCACATCACATCCAGTCAGCAGCTCCGCTTGCCATAAGAAGTGCTGGAAAAGAATGGTCCAATCACATGAGCCCAAATATTTAAAGACAATATTGATTCGCTAAGGACAAAAGTGGGAGGGTTCGGAGCGAACAGTGCTGCGCCCCAAGGATGATTTGAAAAGATCTAATCAGAGCTCAGCCTCAACTCACATGCTTTCAAAAGTTTACGTGCCTACATAGACACTCGTTAGATTTTTTTTAAATTGGAAATAAATTATTTTGAGAAATACAGCGGAATATTGTGACGAAATTACTTCATTTCATTATATATATATATATATATATATATATATATATATATATATATATATATATATATTAAATAATTACATGTTAAAAGAACATTCTTCTCTGCCTAACTTTAAGGGGGGCGGCGCCCCTGCGCCACTGTATTATATTGTTAAAACAGATACTAGAGATAGAGCACGTTGGTTATACTGTAAGGTTTCTCATGATTTCCAACAATGTTTGAGTTAAAAAAAGATTTTGTTTACAACAAAACTAAACACATTTTCTTTGATGTACAGTAAGTTGCTACCACTAGTTTCTGTCTGACTCACCACTCACACTACCGCTTTGGGATCACTGGCAAATTTCTTTGTTTTCCAAAGATAATTACATTTGAATGCAATTCACAAACAACTTTATTTGTTTCAAAGTTAATCAGATAGTTGTAAAGAATGTTCTACATTTTGCATAGAAGCCTATTATGAGCAAGCGTCAGTCCTCTACATCAATCTCCTGGTATGACTGCTAAGTCAAGTTAATCATTTTATATGGCAAATTGATTGTAAGAAAACCATTTTGCAGTTGTGTTGCACACCCGAGAACCATTGTACTAATGGAGTAAACAAGTCAGCGTGGCATTCTTTAGGTTGTTTAGTATCTGAACATCAGCCGTTGTTTGTTCATGGGTTCAAAATGGCCAGAAAGAAATAACTTTCATTGGAAACCCGTCAGTCTATTGTTGTTTATAGAAAGGAAGGCTACACAATGTGAGAAATTGCGATGAAACTTAAAATTTCTTAACATTCTGTTAACTACTCCCTTCAGAGAGCAGCACAAACTGGCTCCAGCAAGGACAGAAAAATAAGTAGGAGGACCCAATGCACAACTGTGCAAGAACACAAATATCTGAGAGCATGTAGTTTAAGACAGAGATGCCTCACAGGTCCTCAACTGGCAGCTGCACTAAATAGTACCTGTCAAACACCAGTTTCAGCATCGACAGTGAAGAGGAGACTTCAGGATGCTGGACTTCATGGCAGAATTGCTAAGAAAAAGTAATATCTTCGACTTTCCAATAAAAAAAAAAAAAAAGATGTGGGCAAAATAGCACAGACATTGGACATCAGTAGACTGGAAGAAGGTGTTGTGGACAAATAAGTCCAAGTTTGAGGTCGCCTGATCAAATGAAGAACATTTGTGGATGCAAAGCAAATGAAAAGCTGCTAGAACAGTGCTTAATACCTTCAGTCAAGCATGGTGGAGGCAGTGTGGTGGTCTGAAAGGATGCTCTGGAGGTAGTAAAATAAGAGATTTATATAGAGTGGAAGGGACCTTGAGGAAAGAAAGTTACCACAAGATTTTTCAGTGCAATGCCATGCCCTGTGAAAGCTCTTGACTGGGGCCAATTTCATCCTACAGCATTACAATGAACTGAAAACCACCTCCAAAATATGTCAGCAATATTTAAGTGCAGCCAGCACGGTCTCCGGATCTGAACCCTATTGAGCTGTTGTGGGAGCAGCTTGACCGTATGGTACAGATGAAGGAAGACTCAATCAACCCAATCCATCTTGTGGGAGATGCTCCAGGAAGTATGGGGTGAAATCTCATCAGATTATCCAGAATTTTTTACAGCTACAATGTCTACCAAGCAGTAATTGTTGTATTATTATTATTATTATTATTATTTATGAAGGTTTGAAGAACACAATCATCATTTCCATTAAATTCATTATTGCGAACAATGATAATGTAAACATGTCTTGTTATTTTGCTATATTTTCTATCCAGACTAATTTAGTAGGTGTTTCCTTGGAAGTAAACCCAAACATTTAAGCAGGGAAAAGAATTTGTCCTTTTCTACTGTTAGTACTCACAATAAATAAATAAATAAATAAATAAATAAATACAAACATGGCAGCTTTTATTAGTGTGAAAAGTCAACATTTTTTGCCGACCAATCAGAATCAGGAACACCTCTGTAGCTAATTTGATTTTAAACATGTGCTTAGCCGTATTCTTTATTTCACATGAGCTTGAATTTCATCTATATGCTTGACTTTCATGAAGATTAGCTTTGCAAAGCATGTATTGTTGATCTTTTCTGCTGTGAAATATGGATGGTATTATAATACAGGGTAGCCCGGGGTGTACATGTGTGTGTGTGTGTGTGTGTGTGTGTGTGTGTGTGTGTGTGTGTGTGTGTGTGTGTGTGTGTGTGTATTTGTTGATACTCAGAATGCGTTTCGTCACATCAGCAGAGAGAAAAGAGCAGCTGGAAGATCACAATAATTAACTGCAGGGAATGTGGTATAAACACACTGAATGTTTTGGCACCAGATGGTTCTGGGTAATCTCAGTGACAACGCAGTTCCAATGACGGGTAACGCTCTTAATAAAGCATGAGGAAGGAATTAGAGTCGTTTGGGGTTTATTGGTTTTTGAAATGGTTCGTTTATTTTTGTGAAATAAATCATCTTTATTTTCTATAATTGAATACATTTTATTGTGTGTTTCCGGTTTATATTGATTCAGTTCTGATCTTGCTGTATTTCAGACTCATATTTTAGACCTTTTAAAAAGCATACGTCTTTAAAGCATTTCATTCAACACCAATCAAAACTGCCTTAAAGCCTTTCCTGAAAAGAAGTAAATAAGTAAATAATTAATTAAATTTAATTGAATAATTCAACACCATGATATGTGGTGTAGCATTGAGCAATATGTAAACATTTCCTCACTAACACTGACACATAAATAACACAAAATAAGTGAAATAAAGCATTTGATGCTTTATGCTTTAAATATGTCAGGAACCATTATTTCCCGCATAAAACGATCAGTTGAAAAGGAGTTTTAGTTTGAGATTCATCACAATAACGTAAAAACATCAAATGAGTAATGGTTACGTTTATCATAGAAATGCTGACTGAACATTAGTCAAGGCTGAAGCACTAGTAGAGATTTCAGACCATGCCATGGTTCTGATTTGCACAAGGTTTATTAGGGACACAAAGGAAAGGTCTTTACACAAAGATAGTACATTGAATAAACAGCCCAAGAATAAACACAAGGACAAGTGCGAGTCAAAAGGACCAATCCAAAGCGTAGTCAGTAGAAGGGCAGAGGTCAAGAGTGGGCAAAGAAGAAAACAAATAGCAATGGCTCAGAAAGAACTGGCAAGACTTGCTTCTTATAATCTTAAGCCTTTATTTGTAACACACACACACACACACACACACACACATATATATATATATATATATATCCTTGCATGTCCTAGCTTAGAAAGTATAGCAAAGTATTCCCTGATACAGCTTGAGGGTCCTGGGTTGAGACAAAGATGAAAGTAAGAAAATTCTTGAAAGGGGCCACTCCAACCAGGATTCAAAACTATTACGTTCCATCATCTATCTATAAAGTAGTCTATCTATCTGTAGTCCACCTTTGGTCAACATTCATGGGAATGGGAATGTCAATTAACCTACTCTACATGTCTTTGGATTGTGGGGGCAAATTGACGTAGACCCCACGGCAAGAATTGAACCTAGGCCCTGAAGGTGTGAGGCGACAGGACTAACCATTAATCCACCGTGCCACCAATCATTATCTAATGAATATGAAATGAATTTGTCAGCCTTCAGGGGCCGCCTACTGGCCTGGGACTCCAAGCAGTTGCCTGTCTTGGCTGTTGAGAAGCAGCATCTCTGGGTGCAGGGCATTGCTCAAGGACCCAACAGTGGCAGTTTCTTGATGCCAGGGTTGGAACCACTAACTTTCTGATTAAAAACCTGGAGACAAAACTCCAGCAATTTGAGGTACCAGATATTAAGTCCTAGAGCTGGATTTCAGAATACGTCAGGGTTAACCAAAAAAGTTTCTATTTCGATAAAAGTGCAAGCAAGCAATGAATTATCCTCCATTTATCCTTAGTAGCTGCCTGATGGGGTTCACCTGCATTCAACACGCAATAAGTAGCTTAATTCATAGACAGGTATAAATATATAATAAAAAAATATGTATAAGTGACATAAAAGAAAGCAATCCCACAGTAATTTCTAGTTTATTACAAGGGAATTCACAAATAAAAATAAAATCATAGATTACTGTTTTTAGCAACCTGCAGCAGATATTGTGGGTTGAAAGGCAGAAGTCCATCTCATTATTAATTGTTTTCCTGTAACAGTGCACCCACGGTGTGTCTTATACCTCACTCGCTTCATTGTTGTAGATTCTAGTAGGATAACTTCATTGTTCTCAAGTAAAGCCTGTCACAGCACAAATCCAAAAATAATGAACTGTGTGAAAACGCCCAAGGCAAATCCCAGACACTTACAACATTCATCTCTCCTCCGTCTAAAATGGACAACCATGAAAAAAATAAAAATAAAAGAATAAATAAAATCATCAGCAATCGCATGCTTTACATGCTAAGATTAAACAAACATACGACCACACACAATGCCAGTGCTATAATCACTTGTACTGCTGTTAAGGGGTTTGATGGCACACACTTTTCTCTCCGCCTGAGGCTGAAGCATTAGATTAAGAAGCTCCAGTTGAACTGTAAGAGCAAACAGCATGTTACAGCATCCGTCCTCTCTCTCTCTCTCTGTCTCTCTCTTTCTGTCTCTCTCTTTCTATCTATCTATATCTCTCTGTCTATCTGTCTATCTAGGAATGTATTGCTTTGTCTATATATTTACAGTAATCACAAATCAATCTTGGGTTTGAAAATTCCAAATAATAATAATAATAATAATAATAATAATAATAATTATTATTATTATTAGTAGTAGTAGTAGTAGTAGTAGTAAGATCATTGTTGTTATTAAAAATATAAAAATATAATTGATTATTATTAACATATTTTATTATTGTTGTTGTTAACAACAACCACGACAACACTAATAATAATAATAATAATAATAATAATAATAATAATAATAATAATAATAATTTTAAACATTTATGTTGCATGTAATATGGAATGTACGTGTATAAACCAAAGTTTTCATTTTATTATTTATTCATTTTTAGAGAGAGAGAGAGAGAACATAAGAGTCTACCATTTTACAGTCATAACACTATATTTGTTCTGTTTACAAAATGAAGAAGTTGAACCTCTTAAACCAGATTCAGTAAACAGTTGACTTCATTTCCAGATTTTTTTTTTCTATTTAAGCTGATCTGATTCTGTCTAAAACTCTGAAGCCAACGCAGCGCCTTTCGCTCTCCTGTTAGTTTGTAACCCGATCATTTCCCTCGAGCGCCTGCTCTAATTAAGTAAACAAGAGCGTAACAGCAGCAGATGGCTTGAGAAAAAAAAACGAAAAAAAAAAAAAAAACGTTAATAATCATGTTATCAAATGTTGTCTAAGGACAGATCCTGCGAAACTCACAGAGCTCATGGGATCTCCAGGGGAACAGGAGGAACAGGACGCATTTAGGTTAACTGGGTGCCTTTCCGCACATCGCTTTGGTTAGCGAGTCTCTCTTAAATCTCCTTTGTAAATAAACTAAATTTTAACCATAATAGCTTTCTGTAAGCAGAAGTACTTAAGCTTAATCAGAGGGTAAATATCAACAGCAAGTCTCCAAACAGACTTTGAAAGCTTCCTTATTAAACAATTAATAAATAAATAACTAAAAGAAGTCAGGATTTAATTGCGTGGGGGGCTGAATGTCTCACAGGAGGCTTCCTAATCACTCCGGAGTCACTGATCCAAACCCGTAACATCTGAACCTGCGGAGAGAACACTGAGAAAGTGATGAATGGGAATTTGAAAGAGGAAGAGAAAGATAGAGCTGTTTTTCCCCCATCAGAAAGACTCTTTCTTATGAAAATGCAGAGTCTCTGTCACCTGCGTGGAAGGGAATGTAAATGAATCAGGGGTTAATTAGAAAAGAGGCTTCATTTCCCCCAGACTTCTCCGTCATGAGATTCCACAGGGACTTAGCAGGGCTGGGGCAGACTGTTAACAAAATCTGGAGGCAGAACCAAAATGATATTTAAACTTCACGCAAGCAGCGAACGCATGTGTTCAATCTATGCCTTCTAATTATGGCAGGCTTTTATCCAAAACCTTCTAATAAACTCACAGGCAGCGATGCTGACTTGGATAGCGTGAGTTAGGAATTGGACCTCACAATATGCTGTCCTCAGTGCTGGGGGTTTAAATCTTTTGAAACAGTCATGGAAGCAGACACGAGTTTTTAATTTCTCCCCCGTCACGGCAGTTTCATGTGTCACAAGCATTCAGCGAAGCTTTAATTAAAGCATAGAGAGCTGTCATAAGTGCTAGCATGCAGTGAAAGCTAAGCATTACCGCGGCTGTCTATTTGAGGACCTGACGATTCTGCTCTGATTTATACACTTCCTCTGAATAGCGTCAGGAAAAGGAGTAAACTTGAAAGAACTTCTTGACTATGGCAGGTACATCACACTAGCATGGCTGTGTAAACAGTAATAATATACAGCCGTATCTCGGCATACGAAATCGTTCCGGAGGCGAGATCTTAAGGTGAACTTTCATATTACAAAATAACGCAAATGCAGATAATCCATTGGAGCAACGCAAAAATGTTACCAATTTTACTAATTTACAACACTATAATCATATTGTTGCATGAAACAAAACAAAACAAAACAATTAAACTATTTAGGAAATATGAAAATTAAACCTCAATTAACCTTAATGTAAGATTCTGCTTTATTAGCAATGCTAGCAAAACCCTAAGGATGAAAAAAAGCACGTTAGCTAGCATAAATATAGCACAAATAATTGACAGAGTATCAAAGTTAGCATGACACTATAATAGACAAGTACAACATTTAGCATAAAGATCATAGCATAAGAATTGACAGATGCAACAAATGTTAATGTCATGCAGTGTTTTATATGGCATACTGTGGATTCCAGCATTGATCTTAGATTTGACTATTTTAACACATTTCTATGAAGAAAAACAAAAACAAAAATAAATGAATTAAATAATCTACAAATGCTAGCACTGCTGATAAACAATAACACTGTATTAGACACAATACCAGACTAGCAACTGGAACTAAGAACAAGCAGGGTAAAAACAAAAGCTAGCATTAGACTATTAGTGTATTAGCAAGAGTAATATGTCAAATCCCTAACAGCTAGCGCAGAGGTGAAAATCAACACAGTATAAAAGGTAAAAAAAAAAAAAAAAAAAAAAAACAGAGATCCAGCCATCCATCTCGGAACCGCTGTTGTCCAACTATGGACCATAGAGGCCAATGGTGACCACTATATTTATTCCCATTTTTTTCCCCCAGAGGTCCATGGTGGCACCGCTGGTTAACATTCCCACACTCATTCACACACTACAGGCAATTTGGGACTAACGATTAGTCTAATCTGCAGGTCTTTGGACTGTGGGAGGAAACCGGAGTACCCAAAGGAAACCCACCAAGCATGGGGAGAACATGCAAACTTCTGTAGAAATGTAAAAATTCCAGTTCTGAATTATTCCAGTTCTGAATTATTAGGCCAGGACCGTCTGAATTATTCCAGTTCTGAATTATAAGGCCAGGACCGTCTTCACAGTCAAGTGGACCCATCTCCAATCACCACACGCATCCCAAGCAGACCAGACAGGACATCCATGCGACGAGATCTCCAGCCAGAAGTGGGGCATCGGGACGAGTCAGACAGGTCCAGAGGCCAGAGGGGGTCTGGGTCACTGACAGCTCAGAAGCAGCTTGTAGACAGAGAGAGAGAAAGAGAGAGAGAGAGAGAGATCAAAAGAAAACATGTTCAGTTCAGAGGCAATTTGGAATGGCTTTGAAGTGTTGTTCATGACATAACTTTAGCAGATGTGTTTTCTTGCTAAAAATGCAACTGTAAATGGTTGTGAATTTGACTTTGGCTCTGACATGCTGCAAATTACATCCTTTCAAACAGGACCATGATAGACAGAGGTAGTGATGTCAGATGTAAAAGGCTTCATCTAGCTGATGAGTGACAAAAACGTAGCATAACACTATATCATGCAAAGTTCAGAGCTAGAGGAGGACATGAAGGTAAAAAGTTCAGAAGTTACCCTAATGTTTCGGGACGGAGTAGAGGTCATAGCTTTTTTTTTTAATGATTCTTCTAATGATGAAAACATTGTCATTTTTACATTCATGTTCTTTTCCCTTTATGATTTTCTGCTGTATTAGGTTTGCCCTTGTGTCCTTGGCGACAAAAAACACGGGAAAAAAGAAAAACCCAAACCTCTTTCCCTTACCATTTTCAGTTCTCTCCATATCCCCGGTTCATTTAGCATGAATCCAACCATCGTGCATTGCGCTCGACTAACGAGCCCAGATCTGTGCTGTTGTAGTTTACGAGGCGGATCGGCTCTAAGCAGCGGCAGATTAAATAGAATCTCGCACTTCACTCAGAGTTTAGTATCGATCCGTGAGACATGCTGTGAATCACAAGCTGCTCGGTCCGCTCCTCGTCTCCTCTCTCAGGAAGAACCTCCTCGTCGAATCGGATTAGCGTCACGCTGTGAGGATGCGTGTGCTGTGTAATGCTGAGTCTTGACGTCTTGCATCGAAGCAGCTTGTTCAGCACCAGTAAGGAATATTTAGTCAAATCGTATTAGAACAATCAGCCAAACACCCCCCATAAACACAAACACACACAAACACGCGCACAGACTGGAGCGGGTGTCTGTGTATGCGCGTGTGGGTATGTGCGTCTTCCCATTTACTACAAACGTAGCCTGCAGTCTGCCATGGTGGCCAGCTTTTCTTTCTAGTTAAAGGTCAGGAAGTATTGTTTGGACACGACACACATTCTGTAACCCCTCACATGGGCGACTTGAACATAAAGGTCACGTACGGTACGTCATGCTACGGGTTGTATTCCTTATACACTCATGAAGAAACTCCCAATCTCAAGGTCACAACCCCATGTGGAGTACGCTGAGATGCAGATTTTACTCGACTGAAGGAAATCGACTGTGTGTGTGTGTGTGTGTGTGTGTGTGTGTGGTGATTATTAGAAGAAATATCAAGGACAAAAACCAAAACTACACTATTTAACACTATATAATTTATATCATGGAAAATTAATAATATAATATAATATAATATAATATAATATAATATAATATAATATAATATAATATAATATAATATAATATAATAGATGATATCCCAATTGAACTGTGAAATCCCGGCTAAGAGCAGCACACGAGCAAGGCTGTACTAAATATATCGTATTAGAGTACATAGTATTTTAATACCGCTATAATTTCGCAAACGGTGAAGGTTATCCAATTATAGTCCGGGTCTCTTGTGAGCACTCAACAGTGTTGCACCACAAGGATTCGATAAAGAAAAGCGGCTCTTTCACAAGTCTGTGGTGACAGAATCAATAAGAACCATATATGAGGCCATTTATTTCAGCTGTTACTGCTGTAGCGCTATGGTGTGTGTGTGTGTGTGTGTGTGTGTGTGTGTGTGTGTGTGTGTGTGTGTGTGTGTGTGTGTGTGTCCAGACAAAGTGTTTAGAGCTTTTATTTGTCAGCACATTTCTCCGTGAAGTTCGCTGAATTGCACCTTTTTATTATATTTTTGACAAGGCCAGGTTGTTTCAAGTTTGATAAACTGATTATATATATATATATATATATATATATATATATATATATATATATATATATATATATATATATATATATATATATATATATATAAAACAATATGTTGTCTGTATGATTTTGTATATTTAATATTTGCATAAGCTTTCTTCATAAGGTGTAAGAAAGGTTGCATTATATAGGAAACATTATACGTGTACATCTTATTTAGTATTACTGTGAGCTGACAGTTGAGATATTTTTTGCTAATAACTGTATTATAAGAGATGATCGAATCCAGATTATGATTAAAGGCTGACAGAGTGATTTTGACCAAAGCTGTGTTTCAAACAGTGACTTAAATCCTGAGCAAAAGATTCACAAATTGAAACCCTGACCCAATAAATATGAAAAAAAAAAAAAGTGAATCTGTGTCATGACCAACTGATTCAAGGATTTAGACACCAAGCCACTGTTTAAAAAGAGCAAATCTTTGTCATGACCGTATCCCTGACCCAATAAATATGACCCAATTGGATTTGTAACATGAATGAATGATTTAATGCATAAACAAATAAACAATAAACAAACAAAAACCAACAAAACAAACATACAAACAAATAAATAAATCTGTCTCATGACCGAAAGATTTGTGGATTTAAACCCTGATCCAATAAATATGACAAACCGTGAAAGAGTCACTGATTTAAACACGAGTCGAGTAAAAATGACAAAATTCATGTAATGACCAAAATGATTTAGGGATTCAAACAGTGAGCATGAGAAGAGTGAAAGACACTGACGCACTAAATACTATTTATTTATTTATTTATTTATTTTCAAACAGTGCACTGCTGAATCTACACCACTGAGTAGAAGGTCAGTCTGTCATTACTGAAAGATTTAGGAATTCAGACATGAATTTTCATGACTAAAAGAATCTAGTAGGCAAACACTGCGCCACTGAATACAAAGCTTGTTGCTGTCATGTTCGAAACATCCATTAAGGCAAAGTCTGACTTCCTAAAGACGAGAAGAATTCATCTTTGTCATGATCAAAAATACTCATGGATTTAAACTGGCCAAAAGAGGAGTGGATCTCCATCATGACTCACATATGTGAACAAAACAGGTGCTAATTTCAGTCTTTGTGTGCAAGATTGGATGATTTTAACACATTGACTCGAATCTCAATCATGTCTAAAAGATTCAAATGATCCCGTGAGCAACAGAGAAGCAATCACAATCAGGACCGAAGGATTCATCAACTCTATCACTGACAACCCAGGCAGCACTGCTTTGTTGGGCCAAAGTCAGCAAAAGTTTGGTAATCTTTTGTCAGTGCTCTGATGTCGGGCAAAAGTTGAGCACATGGCAGCGTATACATTGGGCCCATGTTGGCAACAGTGGTTGGCTCAACATCATTTTTTCACCGTTGGCCCACTGTTGGCTTATTGGTGGGGCCAAAGATAAGTTGGCCCAATGTTGGTTCAGTAGATAATGGCAAGGTTGAAAATTGGAAATTGGAAAGGAATTTATATTGCTTTGGATTTGGGCAGTAAGATCTCTCAATGATTCCATCACATCAGGAGCTCATATGAGGGTTGGTTACCAATCTAGTACCTAAATAACATTGAAAGAACTATATCTCTAACTCAGGGGATACCGCTGTTGGCTGAACGTTGGTCCAACAATGTTGCTCCTATTCTCCTTGATAGACGGCGTTCGCTCTACTGGCTGACCAATGCTGTGAGTTTATGTTCGCATGTCAGGAAGTATCACCATTATTTATGTGTGAACAACAACGTTATAAAAGGACAGACAATGCTCGCATTTGTCTAGTTAGTTTGTCATCTAATCGTCTTCTTTTGAGGGTTTGGATTTATAATCCTCCTGTACGTCATCGTTTTTTTTTTTTTTTTCATAGATTAATCTAAATGTATGAGTAAACAGTTGCCTAGAACACACTCATGCACTGTGTCATCATACAGGCAGTCACTGAACAAGATGCACCAGAAACAACTTCTTCCACTTTTTTTTCCTTTTTTTTTTTTTTTCTCCTAAGCTGCTGTTTTAGGTGATTACCGTAATTGCAACTTTAATCAAATTGACAAGCAGCCTGGAAGCTAACCTTATCTCTGCGCTCTGTTACACCGCATACACACTCCAGGAAACACAGATACACCTCGAACCATTAGCATCGATTTCGCCTCATCTCTCCCATATGGCTCAATCAGCTTTCAGGGTTTCACCCAAACCTGCTTCAGTTTCAGCAGTCCCGAGTTATCTATCAAACCATCCAAGTGCCTTGTGAAGAGTAAAGTGCGATTACATTTGCAGATGAGAAACAAATTAAAAACATATCAAACTCAGTAGGAAGATGATGATCTGTGTACCAAGTAGGGATTGGAATACAATACTATCTAATGGCAGACAGATCCTGCCTGATCTGGTCGCACTGGCCATTCACTTTTGTTTTTGCAAAGAAATTCTGGACCTTTCAACCAACTTTTTTTTTCTAAGGAATTTTTCAACTTTGATCCCTTTGGAAGCTATATCTGCTGGGTTGAACAAGGTACTAACATATTTCCACTGGAAGGGCTCTGAAGCTTCTCGAATAAATGAAATTTTATTGGCAACAAACGTTTTTAAACCGCGAGGCTTCGTTTTCAATGCATTGAAGCACTGTGAGGCTATCGGTCCAAAACATAGAGTCTTCGAAAAGTTGTGCAAATAGATGTCAGCTCAAAATAAATTATACAATTTCATTGTTTTGAGGTTGTACTGTATTTGCAACATTATGTCTGGGTCAATCGTCCATTCATTCATTCATTCATTCATTCATTCATTCATCCAGCATTATCTTGATGTCATTTTATTAGAGTCTAACTTTGATCATCGCAGCGTCTTTACAATGCTCATCCAACTGCTGGATATTCTCTAATATTGACAAGACTTTACGCTTCATACAGGGTTTGATCTCACAAGCTAAAGTGACGAAGTTGACCTGACCATTAGGTTAAAGTTTGTTAGTAAAGAATGTCCTATTCCTGTGGATAAGGAGCAAGAAGTCAGCGGTCAAGATGATGCTGAAGGTCATCCTGAGCATCTGCTTTGATACATTTTAACTAAGCAATCAGGTTTTAATGGAAACCTCTCAGACATTTTTTTTTCAACTCCTGAGAATAGAAGAAAGAAAGAGAGAAAGAAAGGGTCGATCTGACGTGTTTACATTTCTAATTTTCCATCTGACACGTTGGATGTCCGTTTCGTATAATAGGTCCAGGCATTTCAATTAGCGTATTGAAATAAACAGCTTCCGATAGGCCATGTTGGACTTGAGCAACAGGGAGACACATTTGACGTTGACTATGGAGTGTCAATTATTCTGCGTTGTTTAATTCCAAATTGTTTGCATTATTATTATTTATCATTTATACCAAGCTACTGTCAACTCCGGCCGTTTCCTTTTCAATTTCTCATTGTAACATATAAATAAATAAAGATGAAACTGGAGCACATGCTAAAACAAAATGCTTAATTATATCACATAATGTGTATATAAATATTAAATGAGTGCCAAGCGGTTGTATTAAACCTTTTAACCTGAAGCATATTGTCGCTTTAAGAAACCCTGAAGCACGTCCGCGCTCCTGCTTTATATATGAGATGATGCAAGAACAAGGCTGGTGTTTGGATGTGTATCCATGTCTGTAAGGTTCCCTCAATCCCTGCTCTCCTTCACCTCCTCGCTATGCTCCGTGACAGCCCCGAGAGCCCGGAAAGCAGAAGCCATTCATTAGTACAGACCCTGTTTGAATTTTAAGTGGTCGGTGATACCAACAGCATACACAGTGCATTATAACAGATAGAGCCTTGATTCCTAAACACACACACACACACACAGACTTATGCAGACGCACACAGCTTCATTAGCTAATCTCTGGAAGTGAATCTCAGCGGCTCTGTCAGTGAAGGCTGAAGGGCAGGATGTGATGAGATGCTCATAGAGAGAGAGAGAAAGAGAGAGAGAAAGAGAGAGAGCAGGTAAACATAAGAAAGGACTGCTTGTTGCGGTGTCTCTCAGGGACTCAGAGGGATAAGCTGTGTGTGTGTGTGTGTGTGTGTGTGTGTGTGTGTGTGTGTGTGTGTGTGTGTGTGTGTGTGTGTGTGTGTGTGTGTGTGTGTGTGTGTGTGAAAGCTCATCCAGAGACAATGCAGGAGTAAGGTACTTTTCACAAATTCTCTGTCTCCAGAATTGTATCTAAAAAGACCACAGACTACATTAAGGATTTATCCATTTCATTTTCTCTGTGTGGTGAGGTGGAGAAACTGATATAAAAATATATAACACCTCTTGCTGTTCTATTATAAGAAAATAATCAATGGCGGGGTGATGTGAGCTGCTGTTACTGTTGTAAAGTTGATTTTTATTTATTTGTTTGTTTGTTTATTTATTTATTTATAACCGATTATTAAATAATAATAATGATAATACTACTACTACTACTACTACTACTACTAATAATAATAATAATAATAATAAGCATTGTGCAAAGGCCACATCTTTTTCACAATAATACAGACCATGCAATCTTTACTGATGCCATGCCCTCACTGTGACTGACATACACACAGGCCACGCCTCCTTCACTGTGACTGACAGATACACAGGCCACACCTCTTTTACTCTTACTGACAGAAACACAGTCCAAGCCTACTTTATTGTGACTGACAAGAACACAGGCCACGCCTCCTTCACTGTGATTGACAGAAATACAGGCCACACCCCCTTCACTGTGACTGACAGACACACAGGCCACACCTCCTACATTGTAACTAAAAGACACACAGGAAACACCTCGTTCCTTGTGCACCGACATATACACAGGCCACCTGACGCTACACTTGTACATTATCATTTGGAATTTTTCATGAGTTTTCAGTCCACCTTAAATCCCTCATCCACCTTAAACCCCACCTTACAATTTCTTTCCTGTTCATGCGCTTTAGCATTGTTGTCACGACAATACAAAAGACATGATTGATGAGCAGGGCACTCTTCTGTAGGTTCCTATAATTACGATGTGTCCAGGTGTAGTGCACACAAGTGCCTCGGATTCTTTTCACATTTTAAGAAGGCGAGCGCAGCATTCAAGACAGCCACAACTCCACAAATGTTCCAGAAAGCTGTCACGGTAAAGCGTATACAAAATGACGTGTTGTGTAATTGCAGCTTAGGTCCGGGGAAGACGAGAACCTGACAAAGAAGCCATCCATCTTCTCCTGCGCTCACAAACCAAGACATGCATTATTACAGTTTTAGAGCTTAAAACTTACAGCTCTAAAGGATTTGTTTAAAAGGGATTAGGGGTAAAAAAAATAAGCATTAAAATAAACAAATGCCTTTCTGCATAAATGCACAGGGAGCGGTTGGCTGATTAGTATTAATAGCTGTAACTTCACAGAGCTTACATTCAGCATTCATCGACAGTTTTGTATTATTTATGATGAAGTGAAAAATCCAAGAGCGCCGAGAAACGCGTTCAAGGGAATTGCAAATGATTCGGTTCGAGGTAATCAGGACGGCCTGTGAGCTGGAGCATAAACACCACAAAGCGTCAGAAACATTTCGGGATCGTTATGACATGAGACTTGTTCCACACAAATTTCCTTTGCAGTCGATTTTTCACTTGCTAAAACTTTTCTACCACTAGCCAGACTACGCTCTCTACAGCTAGCGTTCCGAGCCAGCATGCTTTTTAACGCTGACTCCTCATCCTTAAAATGCCATTTTACTGACATTTAACAAAAAAGGTTTTGTTACAATTTTTCCAGAATGTTATCCCATGGTATGTGCCGTTCTAAATTTACATTTCCTTTTATAGTACAAAAAGAAAAAAAAAAAATGAAATGAATTAACAACCACTGTTCATCATTTCTTATCCTATCATACACTGTACAACCTCTCAGTAAATAAAGGTACCTCGGCATACGAATGCCCTGCTTTAAGTATTTTATTTTTCGCCTTAAGAACAAACATTTTGCAAGAAAAAAAAAAAAGTTTTTTTTCTTTTGCATTTTGTGAAATATTTAGTGAAGACATAACGCCATGGGTCGAAAGAATTTTAGCAAGGATGGTAGCAAGAAGAAAAGGGAGCCACTTTTAGTTTGGATTTTAAAGCAGATGGTGGCAAGAGGAATTATAAATTAAGGTTAAGTGAGGTTTAATGTCTATTTACTTTTTATTTTATTTACATGCCTTTTGTAAATGTTTTGATATGATAAATGTTTTATATGAAACAATATAATTATAGTGTTGAAAACTGCTAATATTGGTATTAGCAATTTTACAAACAAATTTATTTCTGGAAGGCCTGGAACGGATTATCTGCATGTACATTATTTCCTATGGGAAAATGCTTTTTGCAATACAAACTTTTGCCTGACGTGCAGAACAGATTAAATTTGTATGCTGAACTACCGCTGTACAGTATAGCTACAACTGTCTCTCATCAAAAAATTATGTCAAACGTTGAATAAGCCATGGCCACAAGTGGATTCAATCTACAAGCAACTTTCTGCCTGCTAGCATGAACGGAGGGTCACATCGAATCTGGATGCACTGCTCTATTCTATATACTAATATCCTAAATGAAATGATACATTTTACATTTCCTTGAAAAGCTTTTTTTCTTCTTCATAATTTGCAGTTACCTTGTTCAAATAAAAATGGATTACAGTTCCATGGGCTTGTAGCTGTAATTTTAGCATAAAAAAGAAAGGTAAAGGCTATACTGAGTCCCCATGAGAGTCAGTGTTTGCTTATTTAGTTTTTAAATGACAGGAGATGGTGCTTTTTATTTTAATGGTTTGTTTGACTTTACACCTTGACGCAAATGTTAATGCTAACAATTAATTTAATTTTAGATGATTTCCAAACAGGAAATAAACCATAAGCTGATTTTTTTTTTAGTATAGATGAAGAAAGGAAAACAAGTCAACAGCTCTTTTTTTTTTATATTGCTTGGTTAACCAGTTCAATCAACATATATACATATTATAACAAATAGAAGTAAAATTTTTGAGAACACATTTTTTCAAAGAAAAAAAAAAAAAAAAGCAAGGGACAATAGAGTATAACCTGAATAGAGATGATAGCCATGTTGACAAGACTGAACTTTTAACTGGACTACCTTGGTTGGTGGTGATAAAATTTCCAGGTGAAAAATATTGCCCAGCTAAAGAAGAAAAAGCCGTGCTTTTCTTCAGGTCAAGGTCTCCTGCTCTGTAGAGGCGTCTTAACATTCTCATGCTTAGCTTTGTCCATCAGGGTTGCCGTGGTAACCTGTGCATGGATAGCTTTTTTTTTTTTTTTTTTTTCTAATGAGCTATTGATATGGGATGAAAGATTCTCCTTAATAGAGTTGCTCTAAAGAAATTGCAGATTACAAGACACCATGACAAGTTGATCTAAAACTTAAGTATACTTATTTAACAATTAAATAAGTATCAGACGCTCCATCTCATGTATGTTTGACAGACATGAGATGGAGGGAGCACTGACATTTTGAGTAACCTCATGTCTTCTAAACCATCTTCATTTTTGCGGACTCATTCCTTTTGAGACATGCACATCTGCAAACAAAGAGAACATTATTATTTAGCATGAATTATGCTAGCTAACCTTGATGACTAGGAATCTCTCTGAGGGGCTTTTACCAACCTACAGGAAGCTCTTCAAACCCGAGTGCCTGTCAACATCGATCATCCGACCTTGAGCCGAGGGATGAAAGATCACTAATTAGTCACAAAGTGAAACAGCTTCCTTTAGCACCAAACAAATCAATGAGTCATGAATAAATGGAAATTTTTGTCTGTGCTGTGTTTTTCCACATAATTACCCACCTATTTTGTGTGAACATTGTAAAAATGAGAAATTAGAGAATTCTTTTTAAAAACACAACACTAGCAGGTTATCGCAATAAACACTAGAGCTATAAACCAGCAAATCAATTTAATTCAATTAGAATTTTGAGGTTTGAAATTTTCAATTTGATTTGATTATTTAATGCTTATGTTTACTGCCTGACTGACCTTAAGTAGCTACTGTACTGTATATTTTGTACAGGTTTGAAAACAAAACAAAACAAGTATTTAATTTTAAAATGCTATGTAACATGATTGTGTTGTTTATTGCTTTAACGTTAGTTTTTATACACACGTGGACAAAATTGTTGGTACCCTTCGGTCAATGAAAGAAAAACTCACAATGGTCGCAGAAATAACTTTAATCTGACAAAAGTAATAATAAATAAGAATTCCATGAATGTTAACCAATGAAAGTCAGACATTGCTTTTCAACCATGCTTCAACGGAATTATTAAAAAAAAAATGAACTCATGGAACAGGCCTGGACAAAAATGATGGTACCCCTAACTTAATAGTTTGTTGCACAACCTTTTGAGGCAATCACTGCAATCAAACGATTCCTGTAACTGTCAATGAGACTTCTGCACCTCTCTGCAGGTATTTTGGCCCACTCCTCATGAGCAAGCTGCTCCAGTTGTTTCCGGTTTGAAGGGCGCCTTTTCCAGACAGCGTGTTTCAGCTCCTTCCAAAGATGCTCAATAGGATTGAGGTCAGGGCTCATAGAAGGCCACTTTAGAATAGTGCAATGTTTTCCTCTTAGCCATTCTTGGGTGCTTTTAGCTGTGTGTTTTGGGTCATTGTCCTGTTGCAAGACCCATGACCTGCGACTGAGACCCAGCTTTCTGACACTGGCCAGCACATTTCTCTCTAGAATCCCTTGATAGTCTTGAGATTTCATTGTACCCTGCACAGATTCAAGACACCCTGTGCCAGATGCAGCAAAGAAACTCAAGGACATAACAGAGCCTCCTCCATGTTTCACAGACAGTGTTCTTTTCTTGATATGCTTCATTTTTCCGTCTGTGAACATAGAGCTGATGTGCCTTGGCAAAAAGTTCCATTTTTGTCTCATCTGTCCATAGGACATTCTCCCAGAAGCTTTGTGGCTTGTCAGCATGTAGTTTGGCATATTCCAGTCTGGCTTTTTTATGATTTGTTTTCAACAATGGTGTCCTCCTTGGTCGTCTCCCATGTAGTCCATTTTGGCTCAAACAACGACGGATGGTGCGATCTGACACTGATGTTCCTTGAGCATGAAGTTCACCTTGGATCTCTTTAGAAGTCTTTCTGGGCTCTTTTGTTACCATTCGGATTATCCGTCTCTTTGATTTGTCATCAATTTTCCTCCTGCGGCCACGTCCAGGGAGGTTGGCTACAGTCCAAATTTCTGAATAATATGTTCAACTGTAGTCACAGGAACATCTAGCTGCTTGGAGATGGTCTTATAGTCTTTACCTTTAACATGCTTGTCTATAATTTTCTTTCGAATCTCCTGAGACAACTCTTTCCTTCGCTTCCTCTGGTCCATGTTGAGTGTGGTACATACCAGGTCTCCAAACAACACAGTGACTACCTGGAGCCCTATATATAGGCCCACTGACTGATTACAAGATTGTAGACACCTGTGATGCTAATTAGTGGACACACCTTGAATTAACATGTCCCTTTGGTCACATTATTTTCAGTATTTTCTAGGGGTACCATCATTTTTGTCCAGGCCTGTTCCATGAGTTTATTTTTTAAAATAAATTTGTTGAAGCATGGTTGAAAAGCAATGTCTGACTTTCATTGGTTAACATTCATAGAATTTTTTTTTAATTATTACTTTTGTTAGATTAAAGTTATTTATGTGACCATTGTGAGTTTTTCTTTCATTGACCAAAGGGTACCAACAATTTTGTCCATGTGTGTATAAAACAATCATTTTGCCCACCATTTTCCCCCCACCAGTCTTCTGCTCCACGCACTGTTCCAGTAGGTGATGATAATGTACCAATCACCCATAAACTCAAGAAGAATAATAAGAAGAAGCAATACTCTCACAAAATTTAAGTCTTTCCAGAAATAAATATCAGTTTGTATTTTCTGCAAAAAAACAAAAACTATTTAATGGTTGTAAGTATATCTAAATCATTTATGTATGCACCAATTAAAATTGGATTAATCGTCAATAGACATTATTATATTACAGTATCGTGTCCCTTGTCCCATCAAGGCATGAGTCCGCATGGCAGGGCATGTGCTGTGGTGTCTGCCACCAGGACATCTTTGGGTGCTTGATAAGTTGTCCAGCATAGATTTAATCCGATTGAGTTCTGGGGAATTTATATACTGGGTTACTGGTCTTAGACTCTTTGCTTGCTGGGCCCTTTGAGTGGTACGGTGTGGTGCACTGGGTGCTCTGGTGCCTTTCTATCATGGCCAGCATTGATTTATTATTTTTTCTTCTTCAGTCATTTGCGCTGCATTGTGCTTTCTATGAGATCAGACCTGATGAACTGGCATTTGGTCCCCGAGGGCATGGGTGAGCCTTGGGTGCCATGATCCTTTCACCAAGCAATGTCAATAATTTGTTAATATTATTTGGTGTTAATGTTATATCTGACCTTTCTCCCCTAAGGAAACATAATTTATGTACAGTTTTTGTCCATTCCTTACACACACTTGTTCAAAAATGTAGTTTATTGTGTGAAACCTCTACACACAAGCCAAATAAAACCCAAGACCTGGGGATACACATCACACTTCTATGGCAAAATTTAAATCTGCAACATAAACATAGCAATTATTTTGCAAAAGGTTTTTTTTTTTTTTTTTTTTTTTTGCATAATAATGATACACATATGCACCATTTGAATGACTCTTCCAAAGCAGCTCCAATGTACTTCTGACTGATCTACTTCATACACAACATGGCTGTCTTTAGTACTTTATATATGTTTTTTCATCTTTCTCATATAGTCTTCTATAGATGATCATTTCAGAACATCTACTCACACCTACTTTTAGCAAACACAAAGAAATTGTTAGAAAAAAAAATACTCTTACACATTACCTGGCTGGTGGTCAAGTATTGTGTAAATGTTTTTGTGTCTACATGGGTTGTTACTTATTTAGGTACATCTAGCAAGGTGTACCTTGCTCACATTGCTGGGATCCAGCAATTCCAGCAATGTGTTAAATCTATTTCAGGAGGAATTCCTGAAATTGCTCCAGATTTGTTCCACCACATTCCAAAGGTAGTCTACTGAAGTACAGTAATCTCATTCAAGAAAGCAGTTTAAGATGATCTTAGCTTTGTGACATGGCTCATTATCCTGTGGTCATAAAGGGATAGACATAGTCAGCAACAATACTCAGGCAGGCTGTGGCATTTAGACCACGCTCAATTGATAGAAAGAGGCTCAAAGTGTGGCAAGAAAATCTCCCCAACACTGTTACAACACTGCCTGAACCATGGATAAAAGACAGAATAGATTCATACATGACCAGACCATCTAAATGTTGCAGCAGAAATTGACTCATTAGACCAGACGGCACTTTCCCAATCATCTGTTGTCCGATTTTGGTGAGCTCATCTAAATTGTATAGCCTCAGTTTCCAGTTTTTAGCCTGACAGAAGTGACATCCAGTGTGGTCTTCTGCTGCTATAGCCCATCTGCTTCAAGGTTCAATCTTATGGGTTCAGAGATTCTGCATACCTCAGTTATAATGAGATGTTATTTGAATTACTGTTGCTTTTTTATCAAACCAGTCCAGCCATTCTCAATTGTCCCATGACATCAGCAAGTTATTTTCATCCAGAGAACTGCCCTCACTGGATATTTTGTCTTTTTCACAGATCAGCAGTTTGGGAAATACTCAGACCAGCACATCTGGCATGAAAAGCCATGCCATGCTCAAAGCCTCTTAAGTCACCTGATGCCCAGTTTAAACAGCAGATCATCTTGACCATGCCTAAATGCAGTGCAAATGAGTTGCTGTGAAGTGATTGGCTGATGAGATATCTGATTTAACAAGCAGTTATAGAGGTTTACCTAATGAAGTGAGCAGTTAGTGTATGCCTATGGTGTTTACAGACCACTTTTCTGGACATTCTTCTTTTTTAAATGGAAAATCCAATCCGATTTTGTCATATGGCTTTACCAAGCTCACGATTCCTGAAACTGGGATGAATGAGTCATTCTTTTTAGATGGATGAATCATTTTGAGTGGTGAGCTCAAATCAATCAAATCAATAAGGTGAGGAAGGTGAGCAAAATTCAGTCACGACTGATGGAGATCAGGTAAGATATTGATTCAGTTGGAATGGCAGTCTGAAAACAGAACTAGTGACTAACATGAGCTTTTTTTAAATTTTCGTATTTCAATCGAGAGTGAGTCAGGAAAGTGTTGCTCGGCTTGCCGTCTCTATATTTATTCCTCGGTGTGTTCGCTGAGACTGGAACATGTTTCAGCTTTGACAGACTGGAGAACAAATACACAGATTAGATTATAAAACATGGAGAGAACAGAGATCAAGGAATAAAAATACACAAACAGGAAGTGAGGAGACATGAGATATACAGTATATACTGTTATACACAGTATGTCACAAAAGTGAGTACACCCCTCACATCTCTGCAAATATTTAGTTTTATCTTTTCATAGGACAACACTGCATAAATGACTCTTTGACACAATGAAAAGAAGTCAGTGTAAAGTTTGTATAGCAGTGTAAATTTATTGTCCCCTCAAAATAACTAAAAATACAGCCAATAATAGCTGAAGCCCTGGCAACAAAAGTGAGTACACCCCTAAGTGAAAAAAAGAAAAATTGAGCACAATTAGTCATTTCCCTTCCATTTTGTCATGTGACTCATTAGTGTTACACTGTCTCAGGTGTCACCAGATAGCAGGTGAGTGAAATTTGATATAAAAGCTCTTCCACTCTCTCAACCTGGCCACTGAAAGTTCAACATGGCGCCTCATGGCAAACAACTCTCAGAAGACCTGAAAAAACGAATTGTTGCTTTACATAAAGATGACAGAGGCTATAAGAAGATAGCCAACACTCTGTAACTGTGCTGCAGCACAGCGGCCAAGACCATCCAGCGCTTTAAATGGACAGGTTCTTCTCAGAACAAGCCTCGCCATGGTCGGCCAAAGAAGCTGAGTGCACGTTCTCAACGTCAGATCCAAAGATTGGCTTTGGAAAACAGACAGATGAGTGCGTCCAGCATTGCTGCAGAGATTAAAGGGATGGGAGGTCAGCCTGTCAGTGCTCAGACCGTACGCCGCACACTGCATCAAATTGCTCTGCATGGTTCTCGTCCTAGAAGGAAGCTTCTTCTAAAGATGATGCTCAAGAAAGCTCACAAAAATTTGCTGCAGACATGCAAACTAAGGACCAGGATTACTGGAACCATGTCATGTGATCTGATGAGACCAAGATAAACCTATTTTTTTCAGATGGTGTCAAGCGTGTGTGGCGGCAACCAGGTGAGGAGTACAAAGACAAGTGTGTCTTGCCTACCGTCAAACATGGTGGTTGGAGTGTCATGATCTGGGGCTGCATGAGTGCTGCTGGCATTGGGGAGCTACAGTTAATTGAGGGAAACATGAATTCTAACATGTATTGTGACATACTGAAGCAGAGCATGATCCCCTCCATCCGGAAACTGGGCCGCAGAGCAGCATTCCAGCATGATAATGACCCCAAACACACCCCCAAGATGACCACTGGCTTGCTAAAGAGGCTGAGGGTAAAGGTGATGGACTGGCCAAGCATGTCTCCAGACCTAAACCCCATAGAACACCTCTGGGGCATCCTGAAAAGGAAGGTGGAGGAGCTCAAAGTGTCAAATGTCCACCACCTCCGTGATGTTGTGATGGAGGAGTGAAAGAGGATTCCAGTGGCAACCTGTGAAGCTCTGGTGAACTCCATGGCCAAGAGAATTCAAGCGGTGCTGGAAAATGATGGTGGCCACACAAAATATTGACATTTCACATTTTCACTTAGGGGTGCACTCACTTTTATTGCCAGGGGTTCACCTATTTTAGTTATTTTGAGGGGACAATACATTTACACTGCTATTCAAACTTTACACTGACGACTTTTCATTGTGTCAAAGAGTCATTTATGCAGTGTTGTCCTATGAAAAGATATACACACGTGGACAAAATTGTTGGTACCCTTCGGTCAATGAAAGAAAAACTCACAATGGTCACAGAAATAACTTTAATCTGACAAAAGTAATAATTTAAAAAAATTCTATGAATGTTAACCAATGAATGTCAGACATTGCTTTTCAACCCTGCTTCAAACAGAATTATTTAAAAAAATAAACTCATGGAACAGGCCTGGACAAAAATGATGGTACCCCTAGAAAATACTGAAAATAATGTGACCAAAGGGACATGTTAATTCAAGGTGTGTCCACTAATTAGCATCACAGGTGTCAGTGGGCCTATATATAGGGCTCCAGGTAGTCACTATGTTGTTTGGTGACATGGTATGTACCACACTCAACATGGACCAGAGGAAGCGAAGGAAAGAGTTGTCTCAGGAGATTTGAAAGAAAATTATAGACAAGCATGTTAAAGGTAAAGGCTATAAGACCATTTCCAAGCAGCTAGATGTTCCTGTGACTACAGTTGCACATATTATTCAGAAAATTAAGATCCATGGGACTGTAGCCAACCTCCCTGGACGTGGCCGCAGGAGGAAAATTGATGACAAATCAAAGAGACGGATAATCCGAATGGTAACAAAAGAGCCCAGAAAGACTTCTAAAGAGATCCAAGGTGAACTTCATGCTCAAGGAACATCAGTGTCAGATCGCACCATCCGTCGTTGTTTGAGCCAAAGTGGACTACATGGGAGACGACCAAGGAGGACACCATTGTTGAAAACAAATCATAAAAAAGCCAGACTGGAATATGGCAAACTACATGTTGACAAGCCACAAAGCTTCTGGGAGAATGTCCTATAGACAGATGGGACTTTTTGCCAAGGCACATCAGCTCTATGTTCACAGACAGAAAAATGAAGCATATCAAGAAAAGACCACTGTCCCTACTGTGAAACATGGAGGAGGCTCTGTTATGTTCTGGGGCTGCTTTGCTGCATCTGGCTTGAATGGTGTCTTGAATCTGTGCAGGGTACAATGAAATCCCAAGACTATCAAGGGATTCTAGAGAGAAATGTGCTGGCCAGTGTCAGAAAGCTGGGTCTCAGTCGCAGGTCATGGGTCTTGCAACAGGACAATGACCCAAAACACACAGCTAAAAACACCCAAGAATGGCTAAGAGGAAAACATTGGACTATTCTAAAGTGGCCTTCTATGAGCCCTGACCTCAATCCTATTGAGCATCTTTGGAAGGAGCTGAAACATGCCGTCTGGAAAAGGCACCCTTCAAACCGTAAACAACTGGAGCAGCTTGCTCATGAGGAGTGGGCCAAAATACCTGCAGAGAGGTGCAGAAGTCTCATTGACAGTTACAGGAATCGTTTGATTGCAGTGATTGCCTCAAAAGGTTGTGCAACAAACTATTAAGTTAGGGGTACCATCATTTTTGTCCAGGCCTGTTCCATGAGTTCATTTTTTTAAATAATTCTGTTGAAGCATGGTTGAAAAGCAATGTCTGACTTTCATTGGTTAACATTCATAGAATTCTTATTTATTATTACTTTTGTCAGATTAAAGTTATTTCTGTGACCATTGTGAGTTTTTCTTTCATTGACCGAAGGGTACCAACAATTTTGTCCACGTGTGTAACTAAATATTTGCAGAGATGTGATGGGTGTACTCACTTTTGCGACATACTCTATATATAGGGTTCGAACCTTTGTGCACGGCTGGCACCATAAAGCATGGACACAAGGCGAGGACTTATGGGAAAAAGGGTCATTTGTTTTATGGTAAAAAGGGAAGCAAAGGGTTAAAGGAGGGAGGACAGAAAGAAAGGGAAGGAATGTTGTGCTTGTGCAGGTCTGGTGGGCAGTGCCCCGCTGGCATGAGGGCATAGGCTGGTGAGCAGTAGTCAGTGGGCAGAGTGACGGAGTAGGCCCGCGTGGACAGCAGTTCCTGGCCAGTTCGCTCGTGCTCTCTTCTCGGGGGGTGGCTGAACCGGCCCCTTTCAGCTCTCTCTGTCGGCACGGCATCAGACAACTGGGAACAGGGGCCGTAACATGTAACCTCCTTGCTGCCTTTTCTTCCTTGGTGGCAGGGTCACAATATCCGGCTCCGTTAAGAGCTGAAGTGCCATGGGAGCTCCGGCAGTGAGCGTGCGGCTGTCCTTGTTAACACACACACACATTACATATAGACCATTAATTCTGTAGGCATTACAAATTAAACATGAGCATGTCTTGGTGAAATTAGGTTTGTTCCTGTCCATGCATTAAATAAATATATTCTGATTTGCAGCCTGATTATAAAGCTAAAAAAAAAAAGACAAAAAAGTTTTTTTCCCCCTCCTGAAGGACTATTATTATTAAAGTGTGATCTGCAATTATTTTTCAAGACAATCACCCTTCATGAAAATTGATGTCCTGCCTGCAAAGAAATACTAATTATTTACATCAGTGAACTACATCGGGAATGAAGGGTCTACTGAGAATGAAGTGAAAAATATCTTAAGCACAGTTGTCCTCAGGACATAATTTTCTGTATTTCCCCTGAAATTTATATTAGTAAGCATAATGATTTAAGCACATGGTGTATTTGTATAAGCATTGCAGAGATAGGGATGAAACGAGAAAAAAAATCCAAGGATTCATCTATCATCACAGCTTTTTTATTGTCACCATTCAACACAATTTACAGAGCCGGCGATGTCGTAACATGTCCAAGGTCAGACGTATATAACCACACACAATCCCAAGGACTGTCTAGACATCGCTGGAAATGCCGATTTATCTGGTTCTGAAGGTTTAAATAAATAAATAAATACATAAATAAATAAATAAATGCACTGATGTAAAGCAGACCAACTGTAATCTGCTAACAATAGCAGTCAACCCTTGGCATTTTTTTTTTTTAAGGCACAGAGCTGAGACTGGTGTCTAAGTTAGCAGATAGCATTGGCTTGCTGTCGCTCAAGCAGGCTCGTTCACTTTTGGTGATACCTATGATGGCTTCCCTCTGTGCCTTATTACAACAATCTGCTTTGCCTGGCTGAGGAAATAAAGCTTAGGTGTTAAGCTACATGATGCAGAGGGGCTTGTTAGACAGAGGTAAAAACAATATTAGAAGAACATGCAAGAGAGAGACAGAGAGAGAGAGAGAGAGAGAGAGAGAGAGAGAGAGAGAGAATCAGGGCAAACCTGAGAGAAGGTATGTATGTATGGGGGTATTTGGTTGCTATGCTCAGAACGTGTTCACATATTTGTTGATAATTAGTTGCTCTGTTTCAAAGCCCTGACACCAGAGATTATGGTTATGGTCAGTCATTGAGGCTGAAGCGGGTCGCTCTCCCAAGCACCTGATAGATAGAAGTTATTAAGTCAGAGTCCGAACCTGTTCATGATGAACAACTGGTGTCTGTCTTTTACACTTAAGCCATCAATTTCCGAAGGAGAAATGTCACACTCACTGTCGCAGATCACAGAGCAGGTTAACAATAGTCATGTCCAGGGTGAACTCAAACACACACACACACACACACACACACACATACACACAAATATATGAAATAGAGTTGGAGATGTACAGTATATGATGAATTGCTTTTGTACATTGCATACCATAGGTTGTTGTTTCCTAAAAGCGTTCCCTCATCTCCTCTGTCTGTAATTCACACACACACACACACACACACACACGCGTGTTCTTGGGGTCTGAGCGTGAAAGTGCAAAATACTTGTGAATTCGTCCTCTGCTGGTTCAGGGTGGGACAGACCTCTAAGAGTGCCTTGTTCTGCCAAGGAGGCGGAGGAGGAGGAGCGAAACCAGGCAGGGCAAACTCAGCAGGGTTACATCACTAATCATTTAGGGGAGCGAGGAGATCCTGCAGGGTGGAAAAATCAAGCATCTGAAGAGCTGGAAAACAACTTGTAAACCTGCTCGATTTGGTCATGATTGGAGCGAAAGGAACGGAGTTGCAATGGGGTCTTTCTGTAGGCGTTTTATTTATTTATTTATTTATTTATTTTTTAACATTTATGAATTTAATGCTAGGCCTGATTGAAAAAATGTGGGTAAAGAGAATGTGATGTTAGGTCTGTAGTTCAGGTTTTTACGTTTCAGATTAGAAAACGTCAACATTTCAGCAGGTGAATAATTTGAGGTAGTCTCAGGTAGTCCTTCCGTCGACTCAGGCATGACAATGACATTGGGAACTATTAACATTTTTTGAATGTGTTAGAAACAAACAACCTCAGTAGACATATTAAATTAAACTTTCACATTGGTTAAAAACTCTGATTTTTTTTCACCAGTTTTCAAGAATTATGGATTTATGATTCCACCGTTGCAGCACTCATGTCTACTTCTTCTCCTTCGTCTTCTAAAGCTTTCAAATGGTCTCAATGTTAGTGTTTCTGACTGGAGGAGAGTTTTGTGATTTTTAGCAAAAGAGTCTAAGAGCATGGAGAAGTAGTGTACAGTAGGAATGCTGTCAACACCAGATGTGAAGATGTGTCCATGATTTTAAAGAACAATACTTAAGTGATCCATGTTGCTCTAAAGACCATTTAGTGAAGAAAACTAATTAGGAGGTCGCCGTTGATAAGGTCCGAGACTCCTGATCGAACAGCACTGTATGCTCTTACATTTTTTTTTTTATTTTACAAATCACACAAACCACAAACTAATAGGACTTTCTTACTTAACTACTTATTAACATGCACCAAATTACTTTCAAATATGTAACTTTTCCACCTAATAACCATTCCTACAATGAAGCGTGATATTAAACATTCGATATATCGCCTTGTGCTTCACTATCATCTTACACCCCTAGGATTGGGGGTTCAAATCTCGCCACCGATGTGCATGCTACATCTAGGCATTTGGCAGACGCCCTTATCCAGAGCGACTTACATTTTTATCTCATTATACATCTGAGCAGTTGGGGTTAGGGGCCTTGCTCAAGGGCCCAACAGGGACAACTTGGTGGTAGTGGGACTTGAACCTGGGACCTTCCGAACCAATGCCTTAACCACTGAGCTACCACTGACCCCATGCTGCGATTTGCATGTTCTTGCTGGGTTTCCTGTTAGTACTCCAGGTACTCCCACAGTCCAAAGACATGTAGGTAGTCTTGATTGGCATTTTCAAATGAGTAAATTGCCATAGTGTGGCTGGGTATGTGAGGAGGTGGTTACAATCTGTGATGATGGTGTATCATCATCCTGTGCCCATGGGTTAAAGTAAGTCTGTACACAGCCTGCCAAAACCCACATTCACAGAAGCACTTTCAGCAAGAAAACACATATGTTAACATTATGTCATCTTAAACAACACTTTGTCTCCATAGTCATTATTTCTAAAGTCATACTGAATTGCATCTGCATTTGTGTTTCGATCTTTTATTACTGCTATTTAACATAAACACGAGTTCATGATTCACCTCACCGCTTCGTTCACAGCAAACATGAGCTAGTGTGCTAACTACCTTCTAACACGAGACTGAATCCCAAACCCCTCTCTAACCCCTGACCAAGGGCAGTACTTGGTGTGTGGAACAATGGACTTTCCATTTTATGCTATTTGTGATTCAAGGCTGGAACAGTTAGTTGATCCTATTCTAAAGCGGAATAAATGGAAATATGAAAAGACTTACAGGACTGTCTACCATGTGTATGGTTGAATTTCTTTATTGTTTGTATACACACAATAATAGTGCCAGTAATAATAATAAAACTACTTCCACTCCTGCTTATGCCCTAAGATCCCAGGGATAGGCTCCAGGCCATTTCTGACCCTAAACAGGATACGTGATACAGATAGTTTGAGTGCCTAATCTAGGGAGAGTCAACGTTCTTAGATATCTTAATTTCCCTCCATTATGTTAATTGGTAATTTTGGTAAATTGAGAATAAATAGACGGATAATTTGTTATATTGGTAGCATAGTACGTAGTTAGCCCTGGGGCCTGCACCTCCAGGGTCTAGGGTTTAATTCCTACTGTACCTTGAGTCTGTGTGTGTGTGTGTGTGTGTGTGTGTGTGTGTGGAGTTTGAATGTTCTTTCCATGCACAGTCGGTTTCCTCCAGATACTCCAGTTTTCTCTTCTAGTTGAAAGACATGCAGATTACTCTGATTGCCATTTCCAAAATGCTCGAAATGTGTGTGTGTGTGTGTGTTTATGAGTGTGTCCATTCTTGTGCCCTGTGATAAACTGTCACTCTTTCTAGGGTGTTTCCCATCTCGTGCCCCTGGGACAACCTTCAGGCCTCCTGCAACCCTCTACATGAATGAATATAGTAATAAACCATTAGTTAAACCATTTTCTGTGTGAGATTGCTTAGTTGACTCAAGCAATAAATGCCACCCTGATTTTCCATTACCTTGACACTTTGTTGCAAAAACGAGATAATCTCGTTTTTATTCTTCGTAACCATTTTTTGTAGCATATGAACTAAATCTCTTTAACTGGTAGATGGTTTACTATACACTTGTCTAACATTCCCTCAGTTGAAGACAGTTGATTTTATTTCACAATGGACTTGAAGCTCTGTTTAACCATGTCCAAAAATAAAACTGCATACGAGCAACCAGATGAAATAACAGATTAAAGATGACTAACATATTGCAGGAGTAGGGGGAAAGGGGAGGGACTTATTGATTGCTCTGGGATTTTAACTTTTAGATAAAAAAAAAAAAAAAAAAAAAGAAGACTGGTCTGTCTGCAGTTTTTCCCCCATTTTTTTTTTTTGTTTTTAATCAAGAACTTCTATACAGTGGTACAGTAGGTTCAATAAAACTTGTCAGAGCTTGATTTCTCCTGAGTGTGCCCCTGTCTCCAATCTCTGGCACATGAATATTTTGAATTTGCACATTTATTATTATTATTATTATTATTATTATTATTATTATTATTATTTTCAAAAATGAGGCTACAGATCTGTAATGCTTTTTGCTGAATTGTCAGTTTCTTACTGGCCATCATTCAGGAAGAGTGTCAGAACTCGTTTAGTGTTTTTTTTTTTTTTTTTTTCCAACCTTCACTCCATGAGCTTTTTTCTTCTCCTCAGCTACCTTAAGAGGTCGCTTATGATTTGTAACTCTATTTTAACTCTCAGTCTGAAGTACTCTAGAATGTGCTTTACCCCATGGATGTTTCTTTTTTTTTTTCTTCTTCTTCTTCTTAATAAAGGGACACCTGCCAGGGTTATCGTTTCTATAGTAACAACTTGGCTGAGTGAGTTATCAAGACATATTCCGCAACACAAACACTCACAAAAATGAGCTTTTGTCCGAAGTGGCTCGTGTTACTGTAGTACACAATATTTATTCCATGTCAGTTTCTCCTGCTGAATGTGTTTTTCCTAACAGATACCTGCACGCGGATCAGCTGAGACTTTTAAATGCACTTGGTGAATGATGGGAAAGGAGGATCTGCTGACCTTCATAAAAATATCCACAAAATCCCTCTTCAAAAAAAAAAAGAAAAAGAAAGAAACCTGGTATATAAAGATAAAGCTAAAGTCTCAGAGGACACTTACTTAGGACAAAGACAAGCTCCGTTAGCCTTTAGTGGAGCGTGGAAAGGTCTGGAGATCTTTAGCGTGCGCTTGCGCAGCTACGTTCTCATGACATTCACAGGTCAAAGTCCTATATCACACTCTATGTAAAAGATTCTTTGACACCTTTCAGGAGAAAGAACAAAACTAAAAGAACCCAAGGGTGTGCAAAGAAAAAGAAAAAAAAAAAATCCCATAAATCTTCAGTGGCATTTGAATGAGATCAGTGAGTACGTTAGAGGAAAGTAGAAATGAAAGATGGGCTTGTCATCAGAGCAAAATTAAAAGCCTGTACAGCGGGGAAAATGGTTGAAAATAAGAAGGAGAAGAGATGGAGAATTAAAGTGCGTTATGAAGTCGTATGAAGGTTAAGAACTCAGAATACAGCCCTACTAATGCGCTAGTCGCAATTAGAAACACACAAACAAACACATGTCAGGTGCACAATGATTTAATCACTTGCATAAAGAAGAGGACTTAAATAATATGTACTGATAAAACAATAATAAAAAATAAAAAAAACAGTTGAATGGCACTTGTACAGTATGTGTATGTAGGGTTTAAGTCAAACCAGAATAGTGTGTTCCCTTTTATTTATTTATTTATTTATTTATTTATTTGGTTTTTGTTTAGAAGTAATTATTATTATTATTATTATTATTATTATTATTATAAATAAAAATATCAGAAGCATACCAAATGTAAAGCAAAAGGCATTTATAAATACTTATAAGAATGTTGCATAGGTTGACCTAATATACAGAATAAATATCCAATGACTGTTACATCAAAAATCAATGCCATGTTGAGTTCTGGATCCTGATTGGTCAGACAGAGTTGCTTACATCATCATCATCATCATCATCATCATCATCTTAGGATATCAATATCACCATATCATTAGTTTACATCTCATTTAAGTACTTATATGATAGATGCTAGATAGAGTAAAGATTTATGGAAGGAGTCTCCAGTGTCAGTGTCTTATGTACAGTAAAGCTGTATCTCTAAGTTTTATGACCAGAAAATGTTTTCACAGGAGCATTAAATGATTAGAATCAATTCTCCGTTCAGTATCTCTGGTCAGTATCGTGGATTGTGACTTTGGATAATATTTATGTTGGTGAGCATGTTCCTGTTACACAATTCTTCCCTTACCCCAGGTATAACCTGCTGCTAAATTGCCCATCAGTTAGCAAATAATTTAGAAAAGATTAAATTCACAAACTAACAACAGACACACCAGGGATGAGCCATGTCACAACCAATTTCCATGCTCCAGGCTATATATTTTTCAAGCTCTGATACAAGACGCTATTTAAACATTTTCCCAAACGCTCTACAGACAATTCATATTGCATAAGGTATGACTGAGGTCCTGTGCCTGGAAAAAAAAAATAATAATAATAATAATAACAATAACAACTCATGAATTCATAAAAGATTGCATCAATAAAAATAAATATCAGATCCCCCATTGAACCCCTTTAGCGTCTTTTTCATTCCGTGAACGATCTCAGTTATGAGGAATCTCATAATCCTTTAACACACAACATTTTTCATCTTGACGGTGAAACAAAGTGATTTGGGACAATCAAAATGTAATAAGATTCCTGAAACACAATTACAGTTCAGGAGGCTGGGGGGATGAAGAGCTGCTTCTCCATACACACACACATGCACGCACACACACACACACACACACACACACACACACACACACACACACACACACACACTGCAGTTACACAGGCAGACATTTATCTTATACATCAGTTGACTCAGGAATCTTATTGAAGAAGACTGCAAGTTTCATCTGAGAGCTCTTATGTGTTGGGTGTGTATCTGCCATGGGACTTTACAAAACAACTGCTTTACTGTATGCTCATCTTTTAATATTGAAAAGTCCAATCCCCAACGATTGGTTTAAACCTTTTAATGAAGAGTCAGATATGCTCCTGTTTGTCTCACAGTGAACTAAAAATGTTGCAATGTAGTAAAAAAAAAAAAAAAAAAAATCCATAAAAGTTTTTGGAATCAGCTGAAATAGGCCAGTATCATGTAAACTCAACTAAACCACAACTACTGTAACATACACATTGATCCAAACTTAACTTATGGAATATACACTGTAAAAAATAAATTGTAAATTTTTACGGTAAAAAAAACGGAAGCTGTGGTTGCCAGAATTTTACCGTAAAAAAATACGTTATTGCACTGTAAACGAATAACCGTAAATTTTACGATAAAATAACGGCAGCTGTGGTTGCCAGACGTTTACCATAAAAAAAAAGGTAGCAACATTTTTGGTTGTACAGGATTACACTCATTATACTGTATATTACCAGGGATTTTAATTATTCTTTTTTATTGAACCCAGACCCTGGTGGTACAAAGCAACGGTGCTAACCACTACACTACTGTGTTTGCTGTGCGATTGTTGTCGTTGTTGGACTTCCTCGGTTTCCCCACAGCCCCCGCACGACTTGCACTCCAACAACGACAACATTTGTGTAGCAAGCACAGTAGTGTAGTGGTTAGCAGTGTCGCCTTGCACCGCCAGGGTCTGAGTTCGATTCCTGGCCAAGCTTGAAAAAAATCGAATTGAAACTTTAGTTTAAACTAAAATACACGACCAAGCCAATAGTTCTTTATAAAGAACACACACACACAAACAGTTCAGATAGAGTTCTGAGGAAGTTAAACATTTCTAGTACTGGTTACTAGAGCTGAGAAAGTCACAAGAGCAGAGCCTTGGGTTTTTACGGCTTTTTACTGCTAATCTTTTCTGCTTAGTTTAGATCATGCAACAATTTTGAGCAAGGTATGAAGCTTTGCTCAAAATTTTGCGATACATTAGAGTTCTTCTCTGTGGTTCACCTCCAGTGGAAGGAAATCCCAACATTGCTGATTGGTTGGCAAGCTGTCGTTGGAATGACGTCTTTCGGGACAGTCCTCGGTGGCGTGTTGGTTGCTTGGTTACCAATGTTGGCGCTCTGGAACTTCTTCTGAGGGTTTCTTTGTTGCAAGACTTTGGAGGTTCTGGCACAAAGTTTTAGCTGAGGGTCTTGAAGAGTGGATGACTTGATCGCTTGATGGTGCAGTGTGTGAGTGCAGTTAAAAACGCGATGGCAAAGGAGCAATG
This sequence comes from Clarias fuscus, assembly GCA_030347435.1. Lineage (NCBI taxonomy): Eukaryota > Metazoa > Chordata > Actinopteri > Siluriformes > Clariidae > Clarias > Clarias fuscus. The sequence goes on from CM059227.1 coordinate 2,965,207, forward strand.
TAACTGTTATAGACCTTGGGGTTTTGACCACGCAGAATCAGTCCGTCCCACGGGTAATTGTTCCAATCAGATCTTGTTGCGGGACTTTATGCAGACATTAGCCTAACATTTGGTCTGTCACATGGGGAAGATCCTGCTGAAGTTTTAGTACTTTGATAAAGTGTATTAACATCGGCTCAGTTCATCCTGCCAACTTTTCATACACACCAATGTTCTTAGAATAAAACAAGCTTTCACTCAGTATGAAACATTTCATATTTTGCATACTCCTTAAAACCTTTATCTACAGAAAGGGGTCGTCCACGTTGACTACACTTCCTAGATTATAGTAAAACACGGGAAACATAACACGAAGCCGTAAAACATACTATATACAGTACTACAATGGAAACGCAAACCCAACTGATGTAATTTAACTAGAACCCAAACCCACTAACTTTAATATAACCAGAACCCGAACTTAACGATCAACTGTCATATCACCAGAACACACCAACCACAGTACTGTAACACCTCAAAACAACTACTGCATTATGTCAGAACCCAAATTCTTCATTCAGACCCAAACCTAAGTGTATTAAAACAAGAGCATATCTTACTAAAGTATGCAGAGCTCCAATGCAATTATTTTAACACAATTGCACAACCACACACATAAAATCCAAAACCATCTACTTTACTTCATCACAACTACATCACCACTAGGTATTTTCTTCAGCTTAATTCCTTTAACTTTCTGTTAACTGGTGCACGATCCTTGGCTAAATCAGATTGTTGGAAATTAACCGCTACAAGACCTTGTGACTGCAGTCGTTTAACAGTTCAGGACTGGGATGTCCTACAGTTTTTTATCTGAGCCTCCAGTAACAAACTGGACCCCTTATTAACTTAAATACATCATCTGTTATATTGAACTTCCAGCTGTCTAGCACAAAGTATGACTGCAGATTAATCCCTGCTATCTGTTATCACCTAAATGAGGACTGCTTCTGTGTTGAGTCTGGTTTCCCTCAAGGTTTCTTCCTATTGCCACCTCAGGGAGTCACCCTTGGCTTCCTCATCAGGCACAAACTGATCATCAACAAACTTATCGAGAATAAGAGCCCGCTGCAGCACAATTCGTCTCTTATGTCTTTTTCTTACAAATTCATGTGTTGGTAAGAAAAACAGTTTTGTTTAATTACTTGTAAAGATTCTTGAAAATTAACTGTTACCTTTTAACTTTTTGACTTTTTTTTTCTAACTTCTTAGTCCAACAGTACACTTGCCAATGTGACTGATGTTGACACAGTGTATTTACTTATAATTATAGAAAACGGGTACTAAGTGTGTTCTTTACAAGGTTTGGACAATTGTATTAAAATTCTGGGAGCACGACTAGGATACATGAGGCTCATTAGTATATCAGTCAAGGCTCCGTGTACCAGGCTGGAGACTGACTGGATTAGTACCTCACAGCACTTTTGGCTGCAAGGCAATGCACACCAAGGCTACTGCATTCATTTTACACTGATGCGGTCATGAATGTAGAAAAAATATGTCTGAAATAAATTACCTGGGAAGCAACAAAGTTGGAACTCAAATAAAGTCATTGCATTTCTATTCTAGACATCCACGTACACATAGACAGTGACTCCACGCTGTCATTAATGTAAAAAAAAAAAAAAACAAACTGGTATTTCCACACTGTTCCTGAAATTAATAAACAGCTGATAAACAACTTTTAGAGGCTTTTAGGGACATGCTCTTATTGGAAAAAGGTGACAGTAGCATCACGTCACACTGATGATTTTACTCCAAAAGCACGTCTCCAGGTCTTTTATTCCTTACTTAGCATTCACTGCAGTAAAGAGCAAAGGAAGAGAACTGAATACAAAGCACGGATACTGCTTGGACCTGTGAGTGTGTGTGTGTGTGTGTGCGTTATAAATATTTCATGATCTCAGGGATTTGATCTTGCCTTGGGTGAACTGTCTGATTCCTGACTCAGGATTTTTAATGTGCAGTACTACACAATAAAGCATATTAGACCTGAACATTCAACATATTCCAGCAAGGCAAGGTTCTGTTTGTTACTATTTATAAAGACTTTTTTTTAAAAAAAGTTCCTTAGTGCTGTTCATGCATAGACAACACACTCCTGGTTTTTACAGCACTGAGATTCTTTAACTAACATAAAAAAAAAAAAAGGCATTTAAAAAAATTGAACTCTTACTTTATAGCTTTAGTGTCGTTCTGATGGGTTGTTTTTTGCACTATTATATTTCAAAGCTCTCACGGGAATTAAAAAAAAAAATCTGTAGACTGTGCTGTGCTTTTCTTTCAAAATACACTTTTTACAATATAATAAAAAGCACAAATGTATCCTGCATGGAACAAAAGTTCAAAAATGCTTAACACATGAATGATTTTTTTATTTTATTTTATTTTATTTATTTATTTATTTATTGGGGGTGGGCGGGTGAAATCAGCAGGCCTCCAGAATTTGTGCTTGCTTTCAACTTCTTTTTCACTTAGTGATTTAGGTGAATTAAAAAAATAAAAAAAAATCCTTATTTTTGTGTGCATGTCTTTAGTAAACAGCTCAAAAAGAAAATCGCTAAACATAGTAAATGAATGAAAGCTTTAATTAAGCGATGCTAAAGAAGCTATTAATGGTGTTAGTGAATCATAAATACATTGCTCTGCTAATTGTTTTAAAATGGTCCAGAGCCATAAAAAAACATTATTGGTAACAAATGTTCAGAACTTTATTAGCATTATTATTATTTAATTAATTTAATAATTTTTAACTATACCAATTGTAACAGTTTTGACTTTGGTTTGAGATCTTGTCACATGGATGCCCCTTGCGTTCTGCTTGGGATGCCTGTTGTGACTGGTGACAGTTCTACTTTACCATGAAAATGGTGCTAGACTCAGCTGATGCAGACAGCTCTCCTCTGACGACTTGGGACTGCAGTTGCTTAACAGTTCAGGACTGGAATTTCCTACAGTTTTGTGTCTGAGCCTCCAATAATGAACTGGACTGCATATTAACTTAAATACATAATCTGTAATATTGAACCTTCAGCTGCCTAACACAAAGTATGCCAGCACTTCAATACCTGCTATTCGTTACCACCCAAATGAGGATGGGTTCCCCGTTGAGTCTGGTTCCTCTCAAGGTTTCTTCCAATTGCCACCTCAGGGAGTTTTTCAGGTGTGTTGATGAGATGAACAGTTTTGTTCCATTTTTTTTTTTTTTTTGTGAACTGCTGACAATATTTAAATTGTCATCATTTGAACATTATTTTAATATAACTATTGTTATTTACAGTGTATATTTAAAGGAAATGACATCACAACACATTCAAATAACCCAAGATCATGCATTATTTGCAGCTCATTAATGACTCACATGAAACAAAATGCAAATTGTGTTATGCTTTGGCTAAATAACATTGAGAAATCAACATTTGGTGGAATAATTGCAATTACAGCGTTAATGTGTTTTGGCATACTTTATACCCATCTTTTTATGAAAAAAGCAAACAGCTCAGCTTTGCTTGATGATTTGTGACCATCCATCTCCCTCTTGATGACATTCCAGAAGTTTTCTGGAGTAAAATGCAGTGTTTTTAAACTTTTTATTTTTTTACAGAGCTGTATTTTCCCACTTGTTTCGCACACATTTTCATAACTTTCTTTTGATTTTAGAAAGCTGCTTTGCGATATTGATAATCTCAACATTGAATAAGCAATGCACATGCACCCGGCCATCCACTCACTCACTCACTCAGCGTCTATACTGCTTTATCCTGTATTCAAGGTTGCAGGGAGCCTGGAGCCTATCTCAGAATGCTGAGGGCATGAGTTAGGGTACACCCTGGACAGGGTGCCAATCCATCACAGGACACACACACATACTCACACACTCATTCACACTCTATGGGAAATTTGGGAACACCAACTAGCCTAACCTACAGGTCTTTGGACTGTGGGAGAAAACCAGAGTACCCAAAGGAAACCCACCAAGCATGGGGATAACGTGCAAACTCCATGCACACAGAGACAAGAATCGAGCCTGGCTGGGAAGGAGGTGGAAGACAACAGTGCTTACCACTACATCACTGTGCCAGCCCGGCCATCCACTCACGCACTCACTCACTCATCATCTATATGGCTTAATCCTGTATTCAGAGTCACAGGGGGCCTGGAGCCTATCCCAGGAGACTTAGGTCACAAGGCAGGGTACACCCTGGACAGGGTGCCAATCCATCACAGGGCACACACATACACACACTTACACACTCATTCACATACACTATGGCCAATTTGGGAATGCCAATTAACCTAACCTACCCGGAGGGAACCCATCAAGCACGGGAAGAACATGCAAACTCCATGCACACAGAGACAGGAATGGAACCTGGCCGGGAATGGAACCTTGACTCTGGACGTGCAAAGCGACAGTGCTAACAACTACACCACTATGCCGCCCCGGCCATCCATCCACATGATGTAAAAAAAAAACAAAAAAAAAACATATTCGTTAGACTAGGTCACATTCAGTGGTCCAGTTCTGATGCTTGCATGCCTATATACTGTAGGTAGGTGCTTTCAGTGGTGGACATGGGTGAGCATGGGCATGTTGTTGGGCCTGCAACTGCAGTATGTAGCCCCATACACAACAAACTGTAATGCAATGTTCTGACTCCTGTCCATCAGAACCAGCAATCACTTCACCAGCAATTTGAGCTATAGTAGCTCTTCTATTAGACCAGAATACACAAGCCAGGCTTGTCTCCCCAAGTGCATCAGTGATTCTTGGCCACCCATGACCCTGTCACACCAGTTTTTCTTCCTTGGGAAATTTTGGTAGGTTCTGACCACTCCATAGACCAGAGATACCCCACAAGATTTGCAGTTTTGGAGTTGCTTTGACATTCTTTTAGACAATTTGACCCTTGTCCATGTCACTCAAATCCTTACACTTGTCCATTAATTTCTGCTTTTAACACATAAACGTCAGGGACAAAATCTTCACTTGCAGTCTAATATATCCCACTTGCTGTGAGTTATCATTATAATGAGATAACCAATGTTTTTCTAGTCAACTGTCAGTTGTTGTATTGTTATGGCTGATTGGTGTAAATTTTACCAGTACAAAAAGTATGTGGGAGGTTGAGCACAAGAAATTAGACAGGGATTCACATTTACATAGACAGGATATTTCACAGCACTGAATAGCACAAAATGAAAAAAATATGTGAAACAAAGTGAATAGCCACTAGGCAGAACTGTACAAGCAGTGACATATGAGGATTTACTGTGCTATCTTTTTACTGTATGAATTTTAACATTCATTTATACTGACATTTTTCTCTGTCAGGTCATAGATTCTCACCACTTCACACTAATTGCAAACCAGTAATGCAGAGTGGGAACAACCTCCACAATCTCTTACTGTAATGTGTTCAAATGCTGCACGCATGGCAGGCAGCATATGATTTGAGTATATGGCTGTTTATCATAAACTCTTCAGAAGTCATCAGTTGTGTTAAGGACTTGGGAAGAAGCTAGAAGAAAGTTCATCAGTACTGTGGAGTAGCTTCCAAACCATTGTCTGAAGGTGTTTGAGTGGTTATTACATATTTTACTTCATAATTTGGTAAATTAGACCCCTGTCATCATTAGAAATGAGATCCATATGGAAGGTAAGAAGGAAATGAGATGTGCAACTGTGTGTTGTATGGAATGTCTCGGGTTACGCAATGTCACGCCTCTCGTTCCTGCTTTATCAGGGAACAGGGTTACAGCCAAGTAACCCGAGACGTTCTCTTTCAAAAGCTACACTCGATGCTGCGTGAAAACGCTATGGGAACGAGAATACCAACGCCGCCGCACTGCAAGTGTCTGGACCCCCAGGTTGTGTAGCGTGTGCGCACAAGTCGAGGAGGTCTCAGCCCTAGCTCTGGGATGCTGACTCAAGGATCCGCGAACCCGGAGTAGCATTGACATCCAGACTATAAAATCTAACAAACGTGTGTGGAGAGGACCAGCCTCTTGCCAAGGCAATCGATGAGGCAATCCCCCTGGTTGAGTGAGCCCTGATTCCCAGAGGCGAAGTGTGACCACGCGCCTCATAGGCTAGGGCAATGGCATCTCTCACCCAGTGTGACAGAGTCTGTCTAGTGGCAGCCGCCCCCCGGTTGCGACCCCCATGGCAAATAAAGAGCTGCTCTGACTTACGCCACTGGCTAGTGCGGTGGACATAGATCCTGCTCCGGAGCTGTGAAAGGTGGAGGACAGAAGGCTTCGAGAACAACTGGGTGCATGGTCGAGAATGGAACCTTGGGAAGATAGTTCGGGTGAGGATGCAGAATAGCTTTGACTAGCCCAGGGGCAAAGTCTAGGCAGGATGGGGAGACTGACAGAGCCTGCAGATCCCCAATCCTCTTCAAAGAAGTAATAGCCATAAGAAAAACCATCTTAAGAGACAGAAGCCTGACAGCCGCTGACTCTAGTGATTCGAAAGGGGTGTCGGCCAAGCCTTTGAGTACGATAGTTAAGGCCCAAGGGACTGTCGCTCTAGTGGGCGGCTTCAACCGTTTAGCTCCACAAATAAAACGGGCAACTAAATGGTGCTTGCCCACAGAAACCCCATCATTCAGAGCGTGACAAGCCGAAATAGCGGCTACGTACGTTCTGAGCGTACTAGGGCATAAGCCCGAGGACAACCTTTCTTGCAGAAACTCCAGCACTGAAACAATCTGGCAGTGAACTGGGTCTACATGTCTTGCCATGCCCCAATTTTCAAATACTCTCCATTTGAGGGGATAAGTTCTTCTAGTGAAGGGAGCCCTGGCACTTAAAATGGTTTCAATTACACTGGCTGAAAGCCCAGCATGTCTTAGTTGGTCCCGTTCAGGGGCCAGACGTGAAGGTTCCAGAGCTCTAGACCCAGGGGAGTTGGAGGAGTCAGAGAGTAGTAAAGGGGGCATTGTGCTGCCTCTTGTGAGGCAAAGAGGTCCACCTCTGCTACGTAAAATCTTTCCCAGATTTGACTAACTACTTCGGGGTGGAGTTTCCATTCCCCATGTTTTACAGCTTGTCTCGATAGCAAGTCTGCTCCTACATTCATATGCCCTGGAATGTAAATCGCCCTGAGGGACAGGAACTTGTCCTGTGCCCAAAGCGGAACCTGGTGCGCTAGCTTGTTCAAGCGGCGCGAGCGCAGTCCACCCTGGCGATTTATGTACGAGACTACCGCAGTGCTGTTCACCCGCACTAGCCTCTCAACTGCTGGAGGAAGTGTTTCAGGGCCAGAAACAGAGCCATCATTTCGAGGCAATTGATGTGCTACGCAAGAAGATGACCTCTCCAGCTCCCTTGTGCTGGACGGCCATCCAAGACCGCACCCCAGCCCGTGAGGGAAGCGTCTGTTGTTAGCATCTTGCGACGACAAGACGGACCTAGAGTGGGACCCAAAGTCAGAAACCGGGGTCTGAACCACATAGAAAGCGTACGACGCCCCCGGCGCGTAACCCTTATTAGCCTCTGGGGGTTGGCCCTTGAATGAAACCCCCTGGCTCTTAGCCACAGCTGAAATGCTCTCATGTGCAGAAGGCCCAATGGTATCACCGTGGACGCAGCTGCCATGAGGCCTAAAGATTTCTGAAAGTAATGAACAGTGACCTTCTGGCCTAGCTTGATTTCCTTCAGGGTGTTGAGAATGGATTTGACACGAGCAGGAGACAGCTGTGCCCGCATTGTGACCGAATCCCATGTGACACCCAAATATGTTGTCCTCTGAACAGGAAGGAGAACGCTTTTTGTGGCATTGAGTCTCTATCCTAAAGAATGAAGATGGGCTAGGACGACATCCCGATGTCGAAGCGCTAGCTCCTGAGACTGGGCCAGAATCAGCCAGTCGTCTATGTAATTCAAAATACGGATGCCCTGTAGTCGTAAAGGAGCCAGAGCTGCATCCATGCATTTTGTATATGTGCGGGGTGACAGAGCTAGGCCAAATGGAAGGACCCGATACTGGTAAGCTTCGCCCCCAACTCGCATTTTAGCGACCTCTTCCTCCACAATTTGCTGCTTGTAGACAGGAACAGGCTATGCTTTCTTCCTAACTGGTCTCTCTTCGGTGGTATAAATATGATGGGTTATAACCTTGGTGGGGCCAAATCAGTGCATAAGGTCGGCCACTCTAATAACAGCTTCTGTAACTGATATTTGTGTTCTTCTGACTGGGTGGCGTTGCTTACCAGGTCGGACACGATTGATGGTGGAATCTGATATTTGAGGCACTGGACTTGCCACATAAAGGGAAACTTGGCCATGTGTAGAGGTAAAAAGTGGAACATTTTCTCCTTCTCTACCTGGGATGGTATACGAGCGCTGGCTAAAATTATTCTGTATGCCAGCCTCTATTAAAAAATCTAACCCTAGTACACAGGCGAATGCCAGATCACAATCTTTCATGATGAAGAAAGAAACCTCAAGAAGGAATGAAGAAAGATACTACTCCCTGGAAGGAACATTGGGCATGCACTTTACCCATTGCAGCCTGCACCAAGCCATTGGCTAACGAGAATGACTGCCCCTTGCCGATTGCCATTTCTTGGTCAGTTTCTTTATCTTCTTCCACAGGGTCTCGGTTATGAGGGAAAAGGTGCTGCCTTTGTCAATAACAGAGAAGGACTAGTCTGAGTAAGGCAGAGGCTGGAGGGCTTTTTACTTTCCTTTATCTGCTTGGGTGTTGGAACAGGGTTTTGTTTTTGTCTGAACATTTTGGCCACATTAAAATCCCTCTCCACCAGTGTTCCAACTTGCACCACCTCGCTTATGGTGGTTACTGTGCTTTGCAGCAGGCTGGCAATACAGGGATTGCAGTTACCCAGTGTTGCTTGCACTACTTCTCTCTCAGCACCAGGCATTGATGGACTCCCAGCTGAATTTTATAAACAGTTCTGGGAAATATTGGGAACAGATTTACACGAGGTTTTCAACTGGTCTTTCAACAATGGAAAGCTACCTACAAGCTGCACACGGGCGGCTTTATCTTTGCTTCCAAAAAAGGGGGACTTGGGCGTTTTAAAGAACTGGAGACCTGTGGCTCTTTTATGTACAGACTATAAAATACTATCGAAGTGTTTGTCAAACAGACTCAAAGAATACATAGGCAAAATAATACACACAAGTCAGACTTATTGCATACCTGGACGCACAATAATGGACAATGTTTTTACAGTACGCGATATGATGGAGCTATGTAAAATGAATTCCTTTGAATTGGGTTTTTTATCTTTAGATCAAGAAAAAGCGTTCGATAGAGTGGACCACACTTACCTGTTTAATACATTAAATGCATTTGGGATGGGAACAAGGTTCATTGCATGGATCAAGCTTTTATACACAGATGCTTGTATCATGTTAAAAGTTGGAGGAGGACTTAGTTGTCCTTTTAAAATACAACGAGGGATCAGACAAGGGTGCCCACTGTCAGGGCAACTATACAGCTTGGCGATTGAACCGTTTTTATACCAACTAAGAAAACACATGAATGGGTTATCAGAATATGGCATACCAAACAAAGTAGTGGCGTCGGCTTATGCAGATGATATACTGGTTTTTATCACCAAACAAGAGGACATTCATGTCCTTTCCAATAGCTTAAAAATGTACCAGGCTGCATCTTCTGCACGTGTTAACTGGGGCAAGTGTGAAAGTTTTATTGCAGGTCAGTGGCAAGGAAAACAAGTTCCCAAACTTCATGCAGTGGGGAAGAACAGGTATTAAATACCTGGGAATCTATTTAGGGGATGAAAACTACTTGCAGAAAACTGGGAGGGCTTGGTGGAGAAGGTAAGTGCAAAGTTGTCAAAATGGACCTGGGTCCTGCCCCAGCTGTCCTACAGGGGGAGAGTACTGGTCGCCAACAATTTGGTTGCCTCGATGCTGTGGCATAAGTTCACAGCCCTTGAACCACCAGAAACAACAGTCAGAGAGATTCAGAGAAGGATAGTGGACTTCTTCTGGAACGGGCAGCACTGGACACGGGCACCAGTCCTCTACCTGCCGATACAGGAGGGAGGCCAAGGCCTAATTGACCTACTAAGCCGGATAAAAACTTTCCGTCTTCAGACTGCACAAAGGCTACTTTACGAAAATGAGACAACATGGACTCACACAGCATGTCTTCTACTTCACAAAGTCGAGGATTTAAAATACGACAGACATTTGTTCATAATGGACTTAAACGAGGTCAATACGTCCAAAACAACAAAGTTTTATCGGACAGTTTTAAAGGCATGGTCTTCACTCCTGAGAATCAGCAGAACGGGGGACCAGCCATGCCTCTGTGTAAACCAAGAGCCCCTTTTTAGCAACCCACTGATTCCAACCAAAACCTTGACATCAAGGAACCTATGACAACAGTTTCAAAAAGCTGGAATTACGAAGCTTGGGGACTTAAGGACTGGTAAAACTTGGAAAACTACAACTACGCTTGTGGAGGAGACAAAAATCCAGTCCCATCGAATGCTGCAGGGAATATTGAGAGAGGTGATTCTAGTGCTGCCTCCAGAGTTTAAGGAGGCATTAGAATGGGACTCTGGAGGGGACTGGCAACCTTTCCCTCCTCTCTTTATCCGTGCAGCAGCAGAGCAACCAGAAGCTGACGGAGGAATACTATCCTTCAGGACACCTCAATTGATGGACTTTGAAAACGCCACCAAGAGTGCCCTGTACACAGTCAGTGTGAAGGTGTCCCATCAGAACTCTCTGGCCGGGGTGAAGGAGTCGAGGTGGTCGGATTTGCTGGCACCGGGCTCTTCCCCACGAGGTAGCTGGAGGTCCCTGTACAAACCCCCTGTAGAGAAGCGCACAGCTGATCTGCAGTGGAGAATCGCGCACGGGGCCGTGGCCACAAACAGACACATAGCACATATCGACTCCACCGTAGCCACAACATGTCCCTTCTGTGGGAGAGAGGAAACCTTAGACCACCTCTTCTTAAGATGTGAGAGGCTTAGGTCAATGTTTAACACCTTGAAAGAATGGACAGCAAGGTTTGATCAAACCTTGACAGAAAAATTATCCATTTTTGGCCCAAAATACTCGGCTGCAAACAAGGAAAAGATTTGCATAACCAATTTTTTAATTGGCAAAGCAAAACTTGCCACGTGGCTTACAAGAAAAAACAAAATAAAAAACGATGGCACTTTGAACCCAGAGCTCATGCTTAAAACTCTCATAAAAACCAGACTGAAAATTGAATTTGCATACGCAACAATGATAAATAAGCTGCAGGACTTCCACAAAGTTTGGGGACAGGGGGAAATTTTATGCAGTGTCGAAAATGATTTGCTAATTTTAACCTTTTAATATAGATACATGTACAGTATATACAATTGTTTATATTATTTATCTATTAACTAACTCTTATATTATGGATGGTGTTATGTTGTATAATGAATTTATGTACCTCATTCTACTATCGGCCTACATATACTCTAAGTTATTAGTGCTTCCCATTTGACTATGATAAAATCAAACCAAAATAGATTTTATTTTGTGATTACATACTTATTGATGTTTTTGTACATTATATCCTTTCTTAAAAAAAAAACGTGAAAATGAAAAATTGGTTTCTAAAAATCAATCGTTTATTATTATGTGTATATTTTATTTTATTTATTAATTCCTATTTTATTTATTAACTCCTTTGTGTAAAATAAGATAGACTGTGCCATGAATGTTTTCAAAATTAAAGACACCTAAAAAAGTCTCTCTCAGTCATCCCTGGGTTCCAGCCTAGGCACAGAGCACAATATTGAAAGTCCCTTATACTCTCATCACGATGCTGGATCCGTTCCCTCAGACGCTTCTCAGCATTGACATTGTGGTCATCAGTAAGGAATGCCTTAAACAGAGCAGATTTGAATGACACCCAGCTGCTCACATTGTGTTTTTCTGCTGTCCACCAGTCTTTTGCAGTATGGAAGAGTACAGAGGGGAGCGTGGCAATTATCTCACCATCAGAGAGTGGATGTAAGGCTAGGTATTCTTTGCACTTCTCCACAAAACTAATGGGGTCTTCCCCCTCAGTACCGCCAAACCTGGGAAAATTCAACTTTACAGGGGCCTAAAAAGTAGGAGTGTGTGAGCAACTATTCAGAAAGGGGGGATGAGGAGTGAACCCCGACTGAGGGAAAGGAGTGAATGTAGCAGCTGGTGGTGCGCTTATCATGGCCTTTAATTGTGAGTCTCGACTCTTCATGCACTCTACCATGGAATGGCCTACATCATTTAACTGCTTCTCACACCGTTTTTTACTGTATGACACAGTTGTTGCATCTCTGCCTGAGCATTCTCCAGTTTATGCTGGTATGTTAACATATCTGTGTTACGATTACATTGCAGCTCACCCACCTGATCCAACAGCTCATCCATTCTCTGGGAGAGTTTATCATCCAGTGCCTGCAGAGCCATTTCTAGCTGGCTAAGGCGGGTTGCCAGAACCAAGGAGATGAGGCTTTGATCGTCCTCGGTGTCAATGGGTGGAGGAGGTGGAGGCAGCTGTTCATCGGTGAGCGGCTGTTCTACCTTATCATCACCCTGTGGGCCTCTGTCATCCACCGCAGAACCTTGCTCATCATCAATGTCTAGATAGAGGTGGCTAAGGGTGTTAATAAGCATCGGTTCACGTCTGGACACGAAAGGGCCCGCTGTGAAGTCATGAGCCATCAGCCCTTCCCCAGCTCTTGCATCGGACTCGGCCATAATTTACCCCACTGTAACTTAAATAAACAGGCCGATTAATCAAACCCCTGAGTGAGTGTACTTTCTGCTGTGTGAAAGTAAACAGTGAAGCAATGAGTGAGATAGCTAGAAGATCCCCTTCTCACGAGCGCCATCCAAACACTGCACGCGATGCGCTGACATGCTGGGGGGCAGAAGACGCAGGAGGAAGAGACAAATGGGCAACAGGAGAGAGAAAGAGACAAAAAAAAACCCTCATGTGACTTTGACACAAGGTATCCCGCACTTTGGGTTCACACTACGCTGTCACCAAAAACCTTAGCCGTGAGCATTAACCGTGAGCATTAGCCGACTGGTTGCTGCTATTAGCCTAGCCTAGCCCCTCTTCTTCTTTTATTAATTCACTAGAGCGGCTTTCCACAGCGCCCCGGTGGCAACCGCCTGTTACAGCTTGTCAGTACCTCGTATTATGAAAACTACAGCAGGAGGGCAAAGCCAAAACATCGAATAGCCTTCCAAATATTGCTCGGGACTCAGACACAGTCTCAGTGTTTAAGTCTAGGCTAAAAACCTATTTATTTAGCCAAGCATTTTTGTAAAAAGATTTGCATTTGGTTAAGGAGCAGATCTGGGGGACTCATGGACGTAGAGTATTCTGGTGAACTGGTATGTTTAGATGCTGTCCTCCCCACTCTCATTGTTCACTCAGGTTTGTTGACGGTGAGGTGATTGGTTGCTTTACATCTCAGGGAGCACTCATGTCTGTGTTTCCTTCTGGCTCTCCCTTTGAGATATGCTGTCTTAGTTAGTCCTGCTGGAGTCTCTGCTTGCATCCTACACTAAATATACATTCACCTTATATATTATGTGACTGTGACCATATCTAACTGTTATCTCTCCTCTTCTGCTCTCCCATCTCCATGCTCTTTCTAACTCCCTTTCTCTTTTTGCCTCTCCCTCTCGCTGTCAAGCTACACATGTCGTTCCTGAGCTGCCACTGATCCGGACCCCCTCTGCCCTCTGGACCTGTCTGACTCGTCCTGGTGCCCTGCTTCTGGTTGGAGATCTCATCACATGGATGCCTATGTGGTCTCTTTGGGATCCGTGTGGTGTCTGGGGATGGTTTCACTCTACCATGAAGACGGTTCTGGCCTCAGCTGATGTTGACAGTTGAGGACTTGGCTGCATTCGCTTGATAGTTCAGGACTGGAATTTCCTACAAGTCTACCTGAGCCTCCAATAACTAAGTGGACTCCATATTAACATCAATTACTAACACACAGTATGAATGCAGATCAATTCCTGCTTTCTGTTTCACCCAAATGAGGATGGGGTCCCTGTTGAGTCCAGTTCCTCAAGGTTTCTTCCTATTGCCATCTTAGAGAGTTTTTCCTTGCCACTGTCACCCTTGACTTGCTTATCAGGGACTAAGGAACTATCTGACCATTTTGATTCATACATTCACATTTCATACAAACTTAAATAATTATGTCGCTGCTTTGCGACAATGACAATTGTTAAAAGCACTATACAAATAACAATACAATTTGACACAGTGTCTTCTTTGACACTGTGTCAAAGAAGACAAAATATATATAAAACAGTAACATAAAGCAAACCTTTCCAGTATTACAATACAGTACATGTTATTGGATTACATACAGTGCCTGTTGTTGCTATGGAACATTTGAATGATTGAGGACACAATTGTTCTCCCAACATTTGGCAGCATCTTTCAACCAACATCTGCTATTGTAAGGCCATGATGAAAAACATAGTCCACAACTGTGGCCCCTACTGGTAACATGCCTACTTCTACCTATTCCTTTTCCACCTCATGTATCTTCTTTCTGGTTGTTGACTTGTTAATTTCCTTGTTGCCTCTCCATTGTCAGAATCTGTAACACTGTGATATTCCGCATGAATTTATGCTTGCCGAATAAAGGTCAATGAGATATACACCTCCGAGCTGTTTTGGAAACCTGGCATTATTACAAGTCACCAGATGATGTGAAATTTGTACAATAACTGATCTGTAAAATATGCCAAAAGTGACTTGGAAAAATTGTAACATTTGTGGACGAAGTATCCAGTTTCAGTGCTTTGTAACTGTATCTAAATGCACATAGTTTCTCAGAAGCTTATTTTGCAGTAATGTAAATGGTAACAGATGTAACAGGTTTGATCTTTTTGCACGGGTGGCACCACAGACACACGGACACGAGGCGAGGTCTTATGGGGAAAATGGTAATTTTATTTTTTTTTAAATGGGGTATGAGAGGGTTAAAAGAGGAAGGAAGGGCAAAAGTAGAGGAAACTAGGTGCACATGCAGGTTACAGGCAGTGCAGGCACATGACTGGCGAAAGGTGGTGGCGGGCAGAGTGGCAGACTGGAGCATTTGGAGGAAGCGCTCCTGTGAGCTCCAGATGATGTCCCCTCTCTCTGATATGGTCCAAGACCTGCCCCTCGCAGCTTTCTCTAAACTCTGTGCCTTGTTTTTATTACACAGAGAAAGCCCGAGATCCATTAACATTAATTATCACCACCCGGCCTACGTAGGGAGCCTATGCTGTGAGCTAGGAGCGGCAACAGACTGGGGTGCACATGGCATGACACAGAAAAACAGTGCTATAAAAATTATAAAGTGTGATTCCTTAATGAATTGCATATGTGAAATAGATGTTCTTTGGAAATAAAGGTGACCATAGTTATTTGTTTTTGTTTTTTTTCTCAGAGAACAAAAAAGGAACTAAACTTTAAAATTACCCTTGAAACTCAATATCTCAATGTGATCTGTTTCCGTGAAACTAAGATTAAGTTTGGAAACTTAACAGTGTTTTTACTTTTCACATACAGGCAGTGACATGGCATGTTCCTTTGGGATCTGTGCAGATAAATTCATGGGGCAGATGGACAACAGAGGCTCTTGAATCCTCCAGAGAGTGAAAGTGGGGAGAGAAAGATGATGAGAGACTTTCAGATGGAGGGATGTTACATCCTGTACATACTGAGGTGTGATATCATTCTCTCTGCCTCAGGGTTACTGTTAGAAAGAAGAAGAAAAGGAATAGGAGCTGGAGAATAGGATGATTGTTCTTTCTTCACTATGACTGGGAAAGAAAATCCCTAGCTACCCCTGGCTTTGCTGCTAGGGGTTCACACTGAGAAATACCCACAATGAATGATGTTTCACCGAAAATATCATGAAGAATAGATCCCCAGTAAATCTTGGGATGTTACAGAAAATCATTTAGCTGAATGTGAATAACCTTTTGCACCACTAGGTTTTACACACAAAATTCATTACACACAACAAGAAAATTGGCACTCAGGAATTTAAGATTTTAAAACAAGTCAGGATTTATGCTATGCATTTCTGTCTCAGTGATTTGGTTTTAATGAACATCATTAACTTCTGCCATTAACAGCTGGTGTGTGTGTGTGTGTGTGTATGAAATTACTGGTATATCTAAAGACCAAGTATATACTGAAGCGTATTTTGACAAAATCTAACAAAAACCACCTGGTGAAATGTAAAGCTGTAAAACCCAAAACATTAAGCCCAATGTTGTTGTCAATATTGTATTGTACCAGCCAGCTTTGATTCCTTGGAGCATTTCTACACAAGACCTCTGAGGGTGTGTAGAGGTGTGTGGGATTAGGGTGTTAGCAGTGGGTTCTTTGGGTGCTGAAGGTTGAGGAGTGAGTCTCCACGGATCAGACTTGTTTGTCCAGGGCATTCCATTCATGCTTGATCTGGAAAATATGTACGGCAGATGAACAACCTTGAACTCTGTGAATGCTAAGCTCCCTTTTTCAGCAGGCTGTGATGCATTGGAAGTTCTGATACCTTTCTATCATAGTCAGTGTTGACATTTTACAGTAATTGATGCTGCATTGCCTTTTCTGTAGGATCGGACCAGACAGGTTGGCCTTTGCTTTCCCACAGGCATAGTTGAGCCTTAAATGTACCTTTACTGGTATATAATTGATAATGCTATTTAATTCACCCGGCTGTGAGGTTAATGCTGTGGCAGTATGTTCGATGAATGTGCTGTGTCTATGTTCGATATTACAGTAGCTAGCAGATTTAAAATCGGACCTCATAATAGATCACAATCAACTGAGTACCCCGAAACAATTAGCTAGGTTTAAAAGAATACAATTTATAAATGCATATATACAAACTAAATCAAGTTGAAATCACCTAGAATGATTTTCATCAGAACAGACTAACCTTTTCCGCCCCACTTTCAAAATGTTAAAATGTGCAGATAAAAGTTAAAGACGCAAACAGTGTTTTACAGATTCTATGGAGATGGCAGGGTTGCTAATTTTAGCATATTACCAAATGTATAAAAATGCGGAAAAAGCATTGCTCCCCCTCAGAGCTTCCATGAGGTTCTGGACACTGCACTCCTGACATTTCACACTGAAGAGCTACATTCTTAGAACAGAGCTGGTCCTGGTCTGCACAATTCAGCATTTTTTTTCTTCCCTTCTTAGCCATACAGTCACCTCAGCAGCTAATTACCAAGGCCTTTGTACGTTCAGCTAGCTGTAGGGCAGCAATGTGGTGCTGAATATTCAATGGCAAGAAAATCATGAAGACAGCACCACTCAAGCTAATTAAGGACAAATGCTGAGTGCATACCCAAGCGAACTGTTGACTCTGCCTGTGCCTAATTGGAAATGAAGTACTCGGGAGTTAGATGTGGCCTGAATGAGGAGTTTAACAGAATGGGATGTGCTGTTGTAGGAAAATAATCAATGATGAAGTAGTGCAATGAAACAATGTTATCGTCGCACACTAGAAAGGTGTTGATTTGCCTATAAATGTTTTTGTCCTCTTATTCCACAAGAAAATGCTAAAACAAAATCCCTCCCTGTCTACCTAGAAAGACCACTGACCTGAATGATTCGTAGATCATGGTGTAGTTAAAAAACAAAAACATTCCTCTGAAACCAGCTCAAGTAGCGGGACTAGAAATAAGAGGCAAAAACCTGCCAAAACTGTGAGCCAAAACAGTCCTTCAGGAAGCCTGGCGAACTATTCCTCAAGACTACATTAAAATAGAAGGAAGTCTGGCTCTATGAAAGCAAAATATGAAGAAATGAGGGGTGGCTCAATACTTTTGCACAGTACTGTATATCACTCACTCATCATCTATACAGCTTAATCCTGTATTCAGGGTCACAGGGGGCCTGGAGCCTATCCCAGGAGACTTAAGGCACAAGGCGGGGTACACCCTGGACAGGGTGCCATTCCATCATAGGGCACAGACACATACGCACACTATGGCCAATTTGGGAACACCACTTACCCTACCCTACATGTCTTTGGACTGTGGGAGGAAACCTGAGTACCCAGACCTAACCCACCAAGCACAGGGAGAACATGCAAACTCTATGCACACCAAGACGGGAATCAAACCTGGCCGGGAATCGGACCCTGGAGGTGCAAGGCGACAGTGCTAACCACTACACCACTGTGCTTATGAAGACTTATGAAACCTCCGGACATTCTGTATTGGAAAACTTAAAGTCCAGAATACCAATTTTTTAATTTCTACAAAATGAAAGCAGAAAAAGAGAGGTGCTCAAACTTTCAGCAATACAGCTTTCCATTTTTAAAAGGACTGTATCAAGATACATTAATCAATGCAAATGCATGAAGAAGACTTTGATTAAAAGCAGATCAACTCAGCCATTAGAGATTATACAACCAGACGCATACTGAGCAAAATCAGGACAAAATGCTAATTTTGCCTTACATAACTCCACATCATAATAAAAAGTACTGTTCTGGCAACCGCCAAATCCAGACTCATCCATCAGTATCCATCAGCCTATAGCAACTGTTAAGGAGGGAAACAAAAAAGGAAAATAGAGATTGTTTCATACAGTGATAATCATTCAATTGTTGTAATAACTGTGATTTGATAAAGATGTTAGTAATTATCAGTACAGACATGACATGAAGAATTGTCAGGTGTGCTTTGCTCTAGAGTTTTATTAAGTCTCAGAGGATTAACACAGCATTCATGATCACGGAATCTGAACAGCAGCATCCCCCCCCCCTCCCCCCCACCTTTTTTTTTTCTTTAAAAATATGAATCACACCTAAGCATCTGTTCTGTAAAAATTAAACAGGAGGAAAAAAAGAGCCAAGAAATCACTGGTGCAGAGACAGAAAAAGAACCAAACTTTATTTTCCTCTGTAGTTACTGATACTCTTTATCCATCCTCCAGTTCCATGAATGTCGTGTTAAAGACACCGTGACTAATGGAAATGTTTATTAACGGTATTTTAAAATGAAGGCGTGGAACAGAGCTGCGGTTACCTACATTAGTCCCGGGAAGAACTGGATGAAAAACTTGAGTGGGAAAGGAAAAATAAAGAAGTGTTATCTAATTAAGCCAAAACTTAATATTCATTCCAATTTTACAAATTGCATCATGTCATAAAATGCATCCTATAACTGAGTGAATAAGTCATCAGACACTGTAGAAACAAGATATAGATGCATTTCACAAGATGTTTTGTCTGGAAGCCAATAATTAAAAAAAAAAATAATAATAACAATTATAGTTTAGAATTTGGGAATACGATTAAAAAGTAATGCTCTGACATAGAAAGTGTGGCTGATCAGGTCTGTGGTTTAGGATTTGGGGTTTAGGGTAAATGTTAATGTTGGTTTAATTGACACTGAGAAAGGTTTGTTTGTGGTTGGTTAAGCTTAAGGTTAACAAGTAATGACTATGTGATTAACGTCTAAGTTAGTAAAGTTGAGGTTGTGGTTATGCCTTAAACTGCGAGGTCCTAAAAATTCACACCTCCGTTGATCCGACTTGTGCTTCAGGGGCGTCCCATGGGTGCTGGATAGGATTAGGATCTGGGGAGTTTGGAGCCCTTGATCTCTTTGATTGCCAGGCCACATGCTTAGCAGGCTACACATGGGCCTGGTTGAACCTTGGGTGCCCATGAACCTGTCTCTAGTTTAATGGTGGATACTTGGTGATCATTGTTGTTTAGTTCACCTGGTGTTAATGTTATGGCTGATCGGGGAATATAATGTTAAAAAACGTAGCCTTGTTATTTAAGCGTTCCAACATTGTTTTCACTGAGTATTCCAATGAGGCCTAATTAGGAATGTGTTAAGAAGCACAGTCAGCACAGTCTTCAGGATGCTTAAAAGTCTTCAAACTAAAAAAAACAAAAAAAAAAAAGAATGAAAAACAACATTAGATCTGCTTGAATGATGTCTATATTAGCATATTGTTTAATTCAAATGTTCCACCAACATCTTTGGGCCATAATTATAGATTCTTGCCTGCATATGTGTCAGCTTGTGTAGTTCAACCCTGGAGCAAAGACACAAGTCATTGATTTCCGAGTACTGGGTTTAATTAGCCCATAATTGTTTTTAGGCAAATGGTGTGTATAGTGTAAAATCACAGCTGACCTGGTTTTGGGACACCTGGCAAGGACTGCAAGTTTGTCCAAAGGAAAAGAAAAAGTTGTTTCATATTTAAATATAACTTTTTGTGAGAATCACACACCTTACCCTTTCTGACTAGAGCCATCTGTTTCATCAGATGGACAACGACATGGGGTCAGAAAGTCTTTTCATGTATTAAAAGAGACTAACGCATCAGCAACATTCCCCTGTACACATTTGGGTCCAGACACAAGAACGCAGATGAGTGTACAGGCTCTGTACACACTTTGATGGGGTCTTTGCTAGAATTTGTATTTTTTGGCCCATTGTTTACGGCTCCTTGCCTGGATCCATATGCATAGAAGAGGTCTCCTCGACTTCCCTGAGAGCCACAAATGAGTGGATTAACATGCAGCACCACTGATTTTGGGCCCTTCAGCTAATGGAGGGAAGAAACAGAGGATGTCAGCACACATTCAGCTCATTTATCAGGCTTCTGCTCAAGCTCTAATAGCTCCACTCTCCGGGTCGGACTGCCACTGAACAAGATTTAGTGCAGCACTGAATACATGGCTTACATTTATGAAAAAAAAAAAAAAAAAAGAAGTGATAACTAAAATGTCTTCTTGGGTGTTATAACCAAAGCCACTTTGCTTACCTTAAAGATGGATTTCCATTTTTAAAAGAGGCATTTTAAAATATAACATTGATGACATTGTAGTTGGCAGGATTGTTACGTCAAGGTGCAATCCTTGTGACAATATTATGAAACACTAGGTACTGTAGATGACCTAGTGTTTGGTACTAGCTAACATTGTAGACTACTGTAACTACAGGAGGGCAAAAGAATTTCAGTGCAAATAATCAATTTGTCAAGCTTGAGATAGAAAAAAACTGCAGCAGTTAAAATGTACCTGGAGTGGGTGCTGTTGCATTAAAATGTAAAAAAAAAAAAAATGTTGTTTTTCCCAACTTGCACAGTGCGCATCATGTGTCAATAAATCCAGATGTTTAAGCAAATGAGCTTATTTCTGTCTTTTTTCGAGAAGTAAACAAGTAAAAATCAAGATAGAGTAGTGAAGAGAAGGAGAAAAATATTTTGTGTGTAGAAAGTTATATATATGTATATTATTTTTTATTTTATTTTATTTTTTATTTTTTTTTAGTTACATGAGTTAGCATGCTATCGGTGAGGGAGTGAGATGGAAAAATCACCTTGTTTTTAGCAATTTGACCCACAGGGGAAAAAATAACCAAAAACTCCATTTACTAAATATTTTAGTAGCCTGATAAGTTCTGTGTAGCATTACTCATTACTTTAAAAAAGGCAAACTACTTTAAAATTAGTAAAAAAAAATTATGGCAAACATTTTGAGAAAATTTCAATAGCATATACTATTACGTGGGAGCTACTTGATGACATTAAGCAAAATAACCACAATCATTGTGTGGGGAAAAAAACTGCAGAAGTAAAATAAAGAAATAAAAATTAAACTTAAATTAACTTAAATTAAAAAAAACTTTATCCCACTAATTAATGTTTCCAAAAAAATACATTTATTATTACTTGGTTGCTTTTAGTAAATACCCTGATCAGTCATAACAGGCTGGATTTCTGCAGTGCACTCTTCATTGGGACTTCTGAAAAAAGCCTTCAAGAGCTGCAGTATATTCAAAACAGTGCTGCTAGGATCCTGATAAAAGTGTGTAAATATGACCATATTACGCCAATTATTAAATCTCTTCATTGGCTCCCTGATTCCTTCAGAAATAAATACTAGGTTGCCCCTCTTACCCACCAGTGCATGTATGGGGATGCCTCTCCCTATCTCAAAGAATTTATTACCTCACATATATCTACATGCAATGTCCGGTCTGTGTCAGTACATCTTTTGAAACCTTCTAAGAGCAAGCTTCATACCACGGGAGATCAGGCTTTTTGCTCAGCTGCACTGACTACACAGACCATGGAATACTCTCCAGGTGAGTCTAAGGATGAAACAGACTGTTGATGTTTTTAAATCTAATCTTAAAACTTATCATTTTATCCTTTTTTTTTTTTGGGGGGGGGGGGGGGGGGGGGGGGTAATTTGTACAACTTTGAGATTTGTGTCAAATATAGAGTCCATTATATCTAAAATGTATGATTATTATAAAATTAAAACCCAATACCTCATTCATCCTCATCGTGCCAGCAGGGCAGCTCTGGCCCCTCAGGGCATGACTTCACAAGACCTCTTGGAGTATTTACATGTTGGTTACTATGGGTTGTGGAGTAGGGCCTCCATGGATTGTCCGATACTTCCCATGGGTGCTTGATTGAATTGGGATCTGAGGGGTTCAAGGGACATCTTTGAACCTAATAAGCCCCATATGTGGCAGGCTATGGTGTGCTGGATGATCTGATACCTTCCAATCATAACCAGCATGACATTTTAATCAATTAATCATTGGCCTTTTTGTGGGATTAAAGACGACCCTGACAGGCATAATTCTGCCTTGGGGGTCCATAATCCTTTCACCAGTTTACAGGTATATAATTGATCATCACTGTTATTTAATTGACCTGGAAGTAGTGATAGTGTTGTGGTTGATCGGTGAATACTACATTATTGTACCTCAATCCGTTATCTATATCACTTGTTATGTCATACACTAGAGGCAGTCTGGAAACACTGAGCAACCAAGACCACATATCTAAAAACATTCAAACTCCATACACACAGAGTGAATTTGAGATTCAAACACCGAAATCTAGGAGGGTTTCAACTCTGTTCAGTTCTATTTACATTTGAAGCAACCATCAGAAAAAAGCAAATAAAAAATGCACAATAAATCCAAAACAGCAGTTAAAATGAGGTTTGGTCAAAATAAGGTGCAAGAATTAAATCAGGCAACAATGTACGTTACAATCAAGAAATAATACAACCTGACTAACAGCACTGCAATCAGAGAGAAAAGCAGGTCACCGGATTGACTAAGGTTAAACTCCTTAAATAAAACAATGGGAAAGAAAAAGTTGCACAAAAATGTGATATCACTCACTCATCATCTATACCGCTTAATCCTGTATTCATTGTTATAGGGGACCTGAAGCCTATCCCAGGGGACTTACTGTAGGGCACGAGACGGGGGACACTGGACAGGGTGCCAATCCATTGCAGGGCATACATACATACACTCACACCCTCATTCACACACTACGGCCAATTTGGGAACACCAATTAGCCTAACCTACATGTCTTTGGACTGTGAGAGGAAACTGGAGTACCCGGAGGAAACCCACCAAGCACGGGGAGAACATGCAAACTCCATGCACGAAGAGACAAGAATCGAGCCTGGCTGGGAATCTAACCCGGACCCTGGAGGTGCAAGGCAACAGTGCTAACCACTACACCATTGTGCCACCTAAGATTTTATATAAATATATATATATATATATATATATATATATATTTTGTAAATTATCTGTGAAAATGACATAATATTTTACATAAAAAAATTTACCTTGATTTTATGAATTAAATATACTTAACATTTATTTGAAATTTATTTAGATAATTTAAATCAGCTCCAACATCAACAACAACAATAATAATAATAATAATAATAATAATAATAATAATAACAACATGGCGATGAGACTCGATATCCCTCAGAGCTTATCTCGTTGTTTAAAAAAAAAAAAAAAAGTAAGTTTTGTCTGATATCAAAGTGGCTCTGAACTTTCCTCTCCTCCTGTCTATGCAGAACAGCTCAGGCTAGAAAAGTGTAAATGTAGGATGTTAAAGGGGAAAGAAGTGCTGGAGGCTTAAAGCAGACAACAACAAAAACAAGAGCCGCAACACTGAAGAAGAAATTAGAAGTGTTTATTACCTGCAGTCCAATGCTTGGAAGGTGTGGGAGGGGGAAGAAAAGAAAGGAGATGTGAAGTATAAGAGTGTGAAGATATTTTGCTTTGAGTCATAAACCAAGTGTGTTTTTGAAAATCTCTATGTTTTTGTGAACAAAAGGAGCCAAGCGTATTAAAATGAGCTGCTGGTCAACATAACTTTTTTTTTTTGTTGTTGTTTTTTTTTAAATAGATTCATAACAGGTTTCTATTGAAGTCACCCTGCATGCTTTGTGATATATAAAACATAACTAATCAATTAATGCTAATTAAAATTTATAGCTGGAATAGACTTAAGAGTCGTCTGAGATCATCCTCATGACAACAGTGTGAGACTGTGGTGATTTAATGACAGCTGCTCTGTATATGCACTAAACAGAATTCATGTATCAATATATTAAATTAAAGATAAATGAAAGTGAAAGTAAAAAAATGTAAATTAAGATAAGATATACCTTTACTCATCCCACAGTGGGGAAATTTCTTAGACGGTGGATTTATGAAAAACTGGATAAATAAAATTAAATAATTTTACAAACCTAATACTGTAAAACAGATGTATCAATATATAAATGCTCCATGAGGCCATATTTAAAATCATGCGATTAAACATTCACAGAGACCAAAGTCATGAGGCGGACATGTTCAATTTAGTGAAGGAGTCTTAAAAATGTTGTTCATGTTTGCAGACAGAACCAACATTTAAGGAGAACCTCTGACCTGGAAAGAAATAATTGCCTTGTCTCATGGCCTTACTATGAAAATGAAGTGTCTGATTGGGTCTTTACACCTCCGGAAGGTCAGAACACCGGTCTCTAAGGTATCAGCCGTGTTCAGCATAAAATCAAATTTTTATCTAAAGTTCTCTGTTCTCATAAAACGACTCCTCGCGCATCTGCTAGTGGGCTTTATGACACAGACAGCACTGCATTAATAAATCGACACAACCACATCCATAAATCCATCACACACATACACACACACACTTTTTACATTTACTTTTTCCCAGGAGAGACCTTCTTATATGTTCCTGCACTTCTTAACCTCATCAGCTAATTTTCCATAGTAGCTCTTTATCAGAATCAAGTATGACTGGATTTGAGTAACGGAGTGTAAAAATAACTTCTTTTTTTTCCCCTTCATCTATTTAAAATGTAGTTCCACCCAGCTGAATACCTGTCACAAAATGAACACCCCAGGAAGTTTGGGGAGGGTGTATGACAGCATAATTATTAGCCTTTAATAGTGTCTTCATCAGACAGATGGGTGGCGATGCGTGACGGACAAATTTTTCGTGCAAGAACAATAGATTATTTGTTCAACATTAACTCAGACAAGACTGTAAGGGAGTGCAGTGCGTGCATGTGTGTGTGTGTGTGTGTGTGTGTGTGTGTGTGTGTGTGTGTGTGTGTGTGTGTATGTGTGTGTGTTGAGGTGACATGCTGACACAGGAAGTGATTTCAAAGCAAATGCTAAAAATAATAAAAGCTTTTCGTAATGGCATTTCATCATCAATCAATGCTCCACCGTAACCCTTTACTGTATTCCCATAATATTATAAAATGCTGTTTTTTTTTCTTTTTTTTTTTTTTCCCCTTTTAACTGAAATATATTTATAAGGCTATAATACAGCTGCTTTCTCGTTCCAGTCTGCTTCATCTGTAATACAGCATCATACTGGATGTTTTTTGTTGTTGTTGTTGTTGTTGTTGTTGTTGTTGTTGTTTTGTATGGCATGTACACATTTCTTATGTGAAAATATTAATTATTTTACATTAAAAAAAGAGTATGCCTGAAATATGAAAGATAAATCTTAATACAATCCTAAAATGTCCTAACCCTAACCCTAACCCTTCTCCTATTTTACATTTAGGTCATGCTTATTATTAAAAAATATATAATAAATAAATAAATAAATAAATAAATAAATAAAAACCTTCATTTTTATTGACTTTTACTATATTGCCAAAATATTTGCTTGCTTGCCTTCATTTGAACTTGTAACATGTAACATCCAATTCCTGTCATCCAAATGATGTTTAAATGTTTAGATGTTTAGATGTTAAAATCTTTTTCAAAAGGCTGCATCAAGCAAAGAACTGAGGATATTTGAAATTACTTGAAGTGGGGTAAGAAAATGTCAACGCATTATCAAAATCTTGAATGGAGATCATTTAAACACTTGGTGAAGTTGCAAGGTAAAAAAACAAGAAAGAGAAAAGAAACAATAAAAAAAAGACTATAACCATAGCTAAGTTTAATAGTGAAAGTAAGAGTATTTCTACACACTCAAAGTGATAAAAATTGTTAGTGAGGCTCATCGGAAAAAAAACGAAAGCCTTAAATTTGTTATGGTCCCGAAGACTGAACCTGCATAAAGATTGGAGCTAAAGAACTTTAATGGTGTTTTACATCCTACTTTTTATCTGAAGTATTTGAAATAAATAAATAAATAAATAAATAAATAACTTTAATTGACTACCCATTAGTGCAAACAGTATGCATGAAAGAGTTCACTTCTTTTCCAACACATTAAGTGTTTGATGTCTTCTCTTCAGGCTTTAATGAACACAAGGCTGAATCCCAAATCCTTCTCTAAACCCTGATCAAGGGAACTACTTGGTGTGAGGAACAAGGGGTTGTACACCCTACCTTTTACCTTTTAACTATATAGCAGCAGTAAGAATTTAAAGCATCTTCATCAACATGAAACAGTCATTTGCCTGCTCTGCATGGCTCAGTTAATTAGTTCTGTTTGTTGTGAAAGGAGGAAAAGAAAACTGGTTTAATAAACAACCAAATTATAAATCTATTCATAATTAATGTGCACCCTCCCCATAAAAGCAACACCACACAACAGGGACTGCTGTTTTACTCAATGTCAGCATGGTCTGAGTTCCACAGATATCACAGACATAGAATGGCCTTGAGTGTGATGCTGCTTTTATCCAAGAGTTCAACAAACACATTTTTTTTAAAAAAAAGGAAAAAAGTATGTAGAAAAGTGATGAACTGATGCTTTAGTCTGACATTGACATTAATCAACGCTGACCTCGCAATTTTCTCAAAAATCATCAAACTCTTCAGAGGAAAGGCTACACAATAATATACTGCAGTGGAATGTTTTAATGATTATGCCTCAAGGTGATGAACGTAATGTAGCTGAACACTCAAAAGCGCAGTGGTGATGATGGAGCCCTGTCAGATATTGTACTATTGCCCACTTTTTTTTTGTTACCTCAACGCTTGTCCTCCCATCATGTGTAATTCAAATGGTAACTGAATTAGCCAAGGTATCACAATCGCTTAGTGGTTAGGGGTTTGAACCTCACTTCAACACCCCACAGTCGAAAAAGCATGTATTATAGAGTAAATGCTAGCAAGTGGACACCTTTAAGAACCTGAGTGGCACATTGAAAAAAAAAAAAAGACTTCTTCAGGTTTGCCTAAATGAGGGAGTCCTTTCCCTGAACATTTTGATGTAGAAAGAGAGAGAAACAGAGTTTCATGTTCATTATTACAATGATGGCACTCTGGGATCCATTGCCTGTCTTCATTTTCAGTCAGGAAATGGAGTTGCATACAGTGAAATACATGAACATGGAACCATGCGGGGGGCCGTGAACAGGCAAAGGCGTGGCCATTTATAAAGGGATGTTTATTTAAGGGTCCTGATACCCCTGCACTTTGTGTGATCATTTAGGTAGCACCGGTAAAGGTATGAGGGCCAAAGACACGACCAAAAGAAAGAAAGAAAGAAAGACAAAGAAAGTAAAAGAAAAGAAAACCATCCAGATAGTTGAGAGACAGAGGCAAAGCCGGCGAGAGCGAGAGAAAGAGAAAGAGAGAGCGGCACGCGTTAGTCCAGTGTGTGCGCTCAGTTTCCGTTTATTAGTGCACAAAGCACAAACTCTACCTCCCTCAATAAATCCTCGGTAAGGGCAACAAACCCCGAGAGGATAAAAGTTTTGTTTTATTTTCCAGAGCCCCGCCGGTTCTCACGTAGACGGCAGAGTTCCTAATTAATAATTTAACGCCATCTCCAAACGGGAAGGTCTTCATAAACACTCTCACACAGTCCTATTGCGTTGACCCCCTCTAAAGCCCTGTGTCAGGGCTCGTATCATTGAAGACATCTCGTGGTGCGGCTCTCCATAACAATCACAATAGAAAGGCTACTTTCACATAATTTAAGATAATTTAAGCCTGCTGGATTACTATGTTCTGCTTGAATACTCCTGATGTGACCTGTCAGTCATAGTTTCTTATAATTTCTTCCCATTTCTGGAATAATATCTGGTTTTAAAGAAGTAATAAAAAAATGCTATTTTGTTGGTGTCACAGTGCTGAAAACCAGTGTTAGGATTATTGAGTCTATACAACGTATTTAAGGCAGAAAATTTATTTTTATTTTACCAATACTGTAGAACATACTATTGTACCTGTAGCATCGAGAGCACGATTGTGAATGGCCAGATACCTTCCTCTACTGACAAACGACAAAAGTTTCGATTCCTCACTGATTAATTCAGAAACTAACACAAAACCACCAGATGACAGTGTCTTGCTGTTGTTCAGGCAGAATCAAACGGCCTTTGCTGACATGATGGGTGACAGACAGGCTGGTGTAGAATATGAATCTCTTCTCTTCCAGCTGAACATATGCCTATTCTGAAACATTACTAAAACATCACTACAACATCATCTGAACCAATAGAAAATGAAGTTCAGTTGACGCGTATGGTTGAACAAGACTGCCATCTGCTCACTCACCTGGTAAACATTATGACAGTCTTGAAGTGAAACATCAAAGGCTAGAGAAGTCATTTCTTCATGAAGGGATCTCTGGAGCAGAGCGAGGAGAAGTTTTCAAGTCCATGGTAGGATCAATTGTCTCCAGCGTCATAGGACAAATGGGCATCTCTTTATAGAAAGGAACACATGCTGTATGTATGCCAATTTTGACCTCATCACTAACATAAATGTGTGCAGACAGAGTGGAGAAAATTCATTATTCAGATTTTGAATAGCAATATATATAAATCAGCAGCTTCTGCTTTTAGGGCAATGATTTGATGATCACAGACCTCCACACTGGCTACTTCTGACTGGCTGTTTCTTCTCTAATTAGCTGGCACTATCAACTGCATAATGGAATTAAATTTAATTAAATATTATTGTATAGTGCTTATAAAAATTGGCATTGTCTCAATGCAGCTTTACAGAATATATATATAAATGAAAGAAAATTATATAAGGGAAGCATTGAAAATAAAGTTTTATTTATTTGTAATATTATAAACAAACAAACAAACAAAACAAAACAAACAAACAAACAAAACAAACAAACAAACAAACAAACAAACAAACAAACAAACAAACAATATATATATATATATATATATATATATATATATATATATATATATATATATATATAAAATTTATTTATTTATTAAAAAAAAAAAAGTATTAGTATATACCAGTTTCGTTTGTCCATCATTGTCAAGTTTGTCCAAACTTTTATTTACAATGTTTCTATTTCGCAGTCAATAGCGCCAGCTGAAATAGAAGAAACAGCCAATTAGAGGTACTGTAATGTGGGAGTCTGTGATTGGCAGTTTTGTAACACTGGACAAAGTTGAGCGAGTGTTGAGTCGAACGTGCACAGAAAAAGGATGTTGGTTGCACACGCGGAATGTGGCATGAACATGACGGCATAGAAGATCACTTAAACACTTGGTGAAGTCGCAAGGTACAAAAGAGAAAATCTATATTAAAAACAAAAGCTATGCTTAATAGTGGAAGTAAGAGCATTTCCATACTCATACAACATGACAGGAACTCATAGGATGGGGACTAAATAGATGTGTGACCATAAGAAGGTCGCTTTTAGTGAGACTCTTAAAATTTTTTAATTTGGGTAAGAACGGGAGCACATGAAGCGATGCACCCATCATGCACTGTGGCCACTGTACAAGCCTCTGAAGGCAGT
Organism: Clarias fuscus; assembly: GCA_030347435.1. Taxonomy (NCBI): domain Eukaryota; kingdom Metazoa; phylum Chordata; class Actinopteri; order Siluriformes; family Clariidae; genus Clarias; species Clarias fuscus. The sequence continues at coordinate 2,995,293 of CM059227.1, forward strand.
CTTACGATCTGGGGTTGCTTCAGTTGCACAACGTTATGGGGCAATAAAATGAAGTCAGTTGAACACCTGAATGTAGTGAATGACCAGGTTATCACATCTATGGATTTTTTTTTTTTTTTTTTTTTTTCACTGATGGCACGAATGGCCATATTCCAGGGCAATGATTGTGAAAAAGTGGTTCTGGGAGCATGAGGAATCATTTTCACACATAAACTATAAAGCAGGTTTTGTGCTGAATGCTTGATTCTGATTGGTAAGAACACATATGACACATGATGACACATACAGTATAGCTTTACATATCTTTTAAATCTGAGATGGTATAAGAGGAATAAAACACATCACAGAGTACTGTTGGAAAACAAACTGAATCAATGCTGAGCTTGTAATCGTGTCCTCATAACCCCACCCTATTGTTGATTATTTCCCCCCATAAAAGCACAGCATGGACTGTTTTATTTCTTACAAATCAATTTTACATGATGCTGTTAAGACAGTCACCTTGAGTCGCTCTCATTATAAATCTGTCTCCCGATTCATTGCTATTATTCAGAAGTTTGACCTTGCCCACACTGTGTCAGTTTAATGTGATGAGAATGACTTCTCTTATGAAGGATGAGAAAACTGAGACGCCGGATGTCTGCGAAAGAACTCTCTTGTTCGCTGCCTGTACTGTAGACTCCCGTCAATGATGTGTGGTTTATCAACCTGAAGCCTGTCTTTTAGTTATCATTTGAATCCCTCTGTCAGACCTGAAAAATACGTTCTCTACTACTGTAATCACATTCTAAGCAATTTTGTGCATTACGTCCCTGTTTCACGTCCGCAAACCTTGTAATATGGTGTTTCTCTCACGCGTATCAGCCTCTTTAATTTGATTCCTGAGGAATACTGGTCTATTCGGCTCATCCACAAGGCGTTCAAACATGTACAATATTCATTCTAGCCTCATGAATCTTTACCCGAGTCTTCATGTTCAGAGATAAAAAGTGAAGATTAATAATTTATTCCATCCGAATATGGGGCTATTTTAAGAACCCGGAGAATCTGATGGACCTTATGTGCTTGTTCCTAATTTTTGGCACAGAAGTGCTAAAATCAGTGGGAAAACATTTATTTTATTGGACATCTTGTATTCTTGTATATGATCAAAGGAGGTTTACAGTATATCACGTTTTCTGACCCAGTAATCCGATTGGACATGTTATCCAATCAGACTGGTAGTGTGATAATAGATGGTAACAGCACTGGGACATTTAACTATATGCATCACAGGTGTTCTGATAATCACTAACTGTTTTGTCATCTTAAACAACATTTCCTCTCCTTAGTAATCACTTTTAAATTGTTGAACCACAAGGCTGAATCCCAAATCCCTCTCTAACTCCGGATCAAGGGCTCTACATGGTGTGTGAAACAAGGGATTGTACACCTTATATAGTGCACCAGATTTCTCTTTAACATTATTTTCTCCACCTTCTGGCTACAGAGTACCGGTAAGAATAAAAAAAGAACTGTCGGTCGCCAATTCCTCTAGTTGCGGTTCTGACAGTTGCACAAGGATATTTGTTAGTGAGAGAAATAAACAAACAAATAGAATAAAATAAACAAACAAATCATAATTTGTTGATAATAAATGGTGTTTGTAGACCTGTTGTATAAAAGCCACATCGCACTCGAGGTCATACTATTGTAAAGAATATCAGCACGGCTGTTGTCTATGGCCACATCACAGCCATGCTGATATTTATCACAGCAGTACAGCATGACCTTGTGTGATATATTGCTTAATTATTAATCAAAGTCTGAAGCATGAATTTAAGGTCCTTAACTAATCATTCACAGACAAAATGTCCAGTTGTCATGACTCAACTTCCCGATAACGTGGATGACTGAGAACCTTCATTGAAATATTTACGGAAATATTGGATCCTGACTTTATTAAACTACTGTGGATAAGTTTGACCAGTAAATGATGTGCGTACATGCTTTATTTATTTATTTATTTATTTATTTATTTGTAACCTTTCTTATGAAAAAGATGATGTATTTTTTAACTTTTATTTATTCATTTATATTTTAACATTTAAGCTTTATAAAGCTTTACGTGTCCACAATAGCATCGTGCCGGTTGTCAACCAAAACAAGGTCAATGTTTTTTCTTACTTTCCAATTTCTCTCATTCATTTCCTCAATTTCTGCTTTTCAGTCTGGTAACTGAAGACTTTTACTAATACAAGTAATGATTCTTCACGCACTGAATAACAGTCGAGCATTTTTTTTTTGGCGATCTGCACAGGCACCCATGAGGAAAGAGTGATTAATGAACCCAATTAACGGCGCGAATTACACCGCTAAATCACCGCTCAACACACTGCCCGTAGATTTGATGGACTGAGCTTCAACCAAACAGCCACTCATAAAAGAATTTACTGCTCTTAAATGTGTAAATGAATCTGCTGAATACGAGCGGCCATTTTTCATCCATCTCCACCCATCCATAACAGTCAGCAGCAGTTTCTAACCACATAATAAGAACAGTTGAAGGTCAGGAGTTAGCAAAGGATTTCTCAAACTCTGAGCCTACAACAGGGGTAATTTACTCGACCAAATACGTACACTTGTGTATTTGCATTTGCAAGAAGTACACACATCAGAATAATTAAGATCATATAACCTTTGAAGGTAAGAGCAAGTTTTTTTGTTGGTTTGTTTGTTTTTTTTTAGAGCACATTTTGAGTCACTATATTTAACTAAAAAAAATATACAGGACTTAATCGGATTGAGTCATCTCCACCGTTTGGTTGCGGTATGTTATGCTAAAAATACAAGAAAAATCCACTAGATGTCACTGTGTCTTTCAAAAGTGTGTCTATTCAATGGCTCTGTAGAATACCATAAGAAATCAAATGGATAACATGCCCTAAGACACAGTAATGTAGCATATAATGCTGTTTGATTTCTATTTTATATTAACTCTTTGACCACTCTTTTTCCAAAATCTCAAGCATCTGGAAGCAAAATGGCCCAAAACATTAACGTTTGTTAGTAATTCCCCCCAGAGGGCAACAAATATAAATAGATAAAATAAGGAATAAATAAATAGAATTGCATTCCACCCCACCTGTCACATTTGTTTTTATCCTAGTGAGAATGTTAAAGGGTTACATGTTTAGTTTCATTTCGACGCAGTTTATAAGCAGATGCAAATTTGCAACAGTTTCACTGTTAATCGCTTAGAACCTTTTGAACATACCTCTTTAATCTTTCTTTTTTTGGTCAGACTTTTTTTTATTTTTTTTTTTCCCCCTATTTGGTTCTTTCTTGTTAAGTCCATTGGTGAAACATTTTAGTGGCATCCCTTGGAACTCTATTAGACTGATGTTAACTACATTCTCGTCTAACATTACAAAAGTTAAACAGCCTCTAAGCTTTTTATTTTACCTTGACACCTCAACAAAGGTCAATCATTTGGAACTCAAATGTCACTCGGCTCATCAGCGCTAGATCTGTAGATCATCCATTTGGACTTTACCTGTGGTGGCGGACGGCAGCTTAAAGCTTGTTCTACCTTTGTGGAAGAAGGACGATGGTGAGAATGACAGCATTTGTGTACTTTTGTTGTTTTTTCTTGTTCTTTTATTGAATGTCAGTAGGTTTCCCAACTAAATGTGAAGCCTTCACTCAGTCATCCATCTCCAGTAGATGATTTCCACCCAGTAGTGCAGACAAGAGAAATTTGAAGATAACATCTTCACCTGCAGCACCTGCTCCTGTGTGTTCCACTAAAACACCACGCTGAGGAGGTCAGGTGGCTTTTTTTCTTCTTTCTTTTTTTAACTTACACCTTGGTTTAACCGCAACATCATCATTACTGATCATACACGCACACACACTCACACACTTACCTGCTACTCTACAGTGAGTGCAACACTTCTAGGCAGATCCTAATATATATATATTTTTTTTCCCTCCATCCATATAAAGCTTGTCATATACACTGCAAGGTCCTGCTGTGAGATCTCACCAACATCATAGCAGTCTCAGATCAGTCTTTTATCGGGTGCCAAAACATACACTATTTAATTTTTTACTCACTCCATCTTCTTGACTGGTCGCCCTAAACAACATCTGCATATTTCACTAGCTGCTGAGTTTGATGCCTCTCTCTCCCTCTCTCTCTCTCTCTCTCTCTGTCTCTCTGCCCCTGATTCCTTCAACTGAAAGAAAGAGAAATAAAAAACTCTTCATCCTTCAGTGAATCGAGAGCAAGCAGGAAGACAGCAAACGTCGTAAACAAGCAGAGCTAGCTAAAGAGGAGCCAGGAGTAAAAAGCGAAAAAGAGAAAGAGTGAAGAGTGAGGAGAAAAGGAAAACAGGGAACTGTTCGTGCGAGATGGCGAAAAGATTCAAGTCAAGCGGCGAGTTTAGACAGGATACAGATTGTGCTAAAAGTGCAGGCGTGTAGGGCTCGAGGGCAAGAAACGCAGCTGATATCAGACACCATCATGACATCTGCATTCAGTCACGGGTGAAGAAACTAAATCAACTGCAGCTGCAGGGGAGAATTCTGGGAAATACAGCACGGTGCAGTCGACCTAGACCCTCTCTCTCTCTCTCTCTCTCTCTCTCTCTCTCCATCACCCAGTCTTGTTCTGGTCCTCTCTCTTTGTATCTTAGTCCCTCGCTTATCTCTTTCCACAAAAATTCACTCCTTTCGGGGCCTCCGAGTGGCGCAGTGGTTAAAGCGCTCGCCCTATCATCCGGAGATCGCCAGTTCGAATCCCGGGTGGTGCTGTAACCTCTCGCAGCCGGAGGTCTAGAGAGAGCTGATTGGCCGAGCTCTCTCAGAGGGCAGGGATGAGAGGTACTTAGTGCGCCCACATTAATCACGGCTCTACAGCCAGTCAGGGGCGTCTGTGAGCTCGCGCAACGGAGGGAGCGGATAGCGCCGTCCTCCGAGTATGTTACGCCGCCCCCAACGGTTTCGAAAAGATGCGGTCGGCTGGCGTCACGTGGCTCGGAGGAAACACGTGATAGTCTTCGGCCCTCCCGGCTGAGTGGTAGTAGTAGCCTTAATGTGGGAGCCCCCTAGTGACGGGGAGGAATTGGACACGACTAAATTAGGGAGAAAATCGGGGAAAAAATCAAAAAAACAAAAAACAAAAAAAAAATTCACTCCTTTCACATCTCCTTTTCTTTTTTGCAGTCTTATTCTTTCTCTTACGCTCCTTCTCTTTCTGACTTTCATTTACATCACCCAGTCTTGGTCATTCTCTCCATCATGTCTTTTTCTCTCTCACTATTTTACCACTCTTTCTTTCTTTCTACTTCAGTTTACCCCACTCTCTATGTACGGTATCTCCCTTTCATTTACATCACTTACATTGCTACTTTTTCCGTTACCTGTTCTTTGTCTCATTCTCTCTCTCTCTTTATACAGTATATTTCATTTCATGTCTCTTTCTCTCTTCATTTCTCTCATACAGTATTTTCATTTTGTTTCCTCCCTTTTCTCTGTCGCGCTTTCATTTTCCAATACTCTTTCTTTCGACCTGTTTTCCTCTCTCTCTCTCTCTCTCTCTCTCTCTCTCTCTCTTGCCCCAGAGTTATTTTATTCCCTCTCTTTCAATTTCCTTTATGAAGAGCTAATAATCTGTACTCAACATATCCGTATAAACAACAAATAAGTAAATGACAGAAAGTAACGTTTCATCTTTTCACCGTTAGAGGATTAGCCTCACATGAGTCCGCCGGTGTTCCAGGAGAGATGGAGAGATGACAAACAGAAATAACGAGACCGTGTCTGTGTTTATGCCCGTTACACTGTTTCATCTCTAATACAGCTGGCATTTAGACAGAGACTCTACTGCCAGAGTCTTTTTAAAAACCCGTCGAGTCTTTTCTCATCTCGACAGAACACATGCAGGTAGAGAGCCAGGCGCTGAGAGTGGGAGACTTTTGGGCACCCCTAGGAGAATGCATGCACAAATTCTGTTAAGTGATCATGATTTAATTACGCATAAATGAGCCAATTAATGTTGGCTCAAACCACAATGGCTCCCATCTTCAAACACTCTTTCGTAAGTCATTTATGAGTGCGTCATCAGAATCTAGGCTCAATCTTTCTTAAACTAGCATTGTGTTCTAATCGCTAGAAACCTGGTGCCATCCATCGGCTTAAAGTAGTGAAGTACATAACATTTAGTAATAACACATTAGACAATGCATGATATAGTTTTAACTATGTACTTAATTCCAGACTACCTAACAAAAAAACATGAAATGTACCTTATGTCGATTAAAATAAAAAAATAATAACGATAAGCACGGACGAATGATGCAGCTTCCAGAAGTGAATTCAAACTGTGAATTTTTAGTTAAAGTAACTAAAAATAAACTGAGATATTAAATACCGTATATGAAAATTTGTATTATACAGTATACTTTCTGTACATTGTTACAAAAGATTATTTAAAAAAAATAAAAATATGCCAAAAATAAATTGAAAAACAAAGTTTAAATAAGTGTGCTTTGGAACTTCCACTGCGTTTTCATTGAAAGTATATTTTCCTATAAAGTATTTTCGGAAAGGGTGCATTTTAAAATATTTTTAAAGTTTAATTCCAAAAATTGGTAAAAAAAAAATATGATGTTACTGTAGTATACTGTTTATATATTAACTGATGGTACAATTGTTTTCTTAGTATATTTGCAATGTACTATCAAAGATTTTGAATATATTTGTAATACTCTAAAGTGGATTCTTTTTTTTTTTTTTCTTCCACCAGGGCATCCACTTTAGCCTAATCTGCATGTCTTAGTACTGTGGGAGGAAACCGGAGAACCTGGAGGAATCCTACTAAGCATGAGGAGGACATGCAAACAGACCCTGAGGCAGGAATTGAATGCGGACCCTGGAGGCGCAGAGTCACAATGCTACCCACTAAGCCACTATATATCATACACAAAGGGTCATTATGGTCATTAGATGGTATGTGCATCAAGTTTGATTAAAGCACAGCACAGTTTATACTGAATGCTCATAAATCCTCATTTTAAACAGATGCATGACAGAATTATTGGAAATGAGCTTGTGCTGTCAAAGTATTCACCATTAGAAGACAGCTGTCTTCCTTTCGGCCTATTGTCTTTATCACAAAGCATTCATATCATGAATATCGTATATAGTCTTATACTATGGCTCTGCTGAGTTCTGAGGTCAGATTTGTCAAAAGCTCTGAGAGTAGCACAGTGTATATCAGTCCAGTGAACACATCATTGTTTCTGTAGTAACAACTATACAATCTTATACGATCTTATACTTTTCTGTAGTAACACCTATACAATGAGTTTATGTCTTCACATATGAATGATGATGCAGCGACATTCATTAAACTTCTATGGAAGGAGTCACCAGTACCTGAGTTACTATATATAACTTAATCTAAGAAAATCCATTGCCATGAATGTATGTTGTTTTCTACAGAGTAACAACTGGATAATTACTAAAATCTTACATTTTAAGTGAAATTAATGCCTTTCCAAACCCATTTTACCATTTATGTATATACTTATATACAGTAGTATATGCTTTTTACAAGAACAGTGTTAAAACCAAACACACACACACACACACACACACACCCACACACACTTTGTAGATTTAGCCGGAGCAAGACATCTGGAGTTTAAGCGAATAGGCCATTCCTTTAATTGTGACAAAATGCTTAGATCTGCACAGATTAAATGTTGCCTCATTACTTGGAGGGGATTAAAAGTATCAAATGACTTCACACCATCGTAATAAACCATACGGTTAGTATACTTCTGTTTATAAATCTACAGAAAGCACACACAGACTTTTTAATAATACATACATCTACAGTACAGTAGGACTGCTTTGTTACTCTATTTTTGATTTGGCTGTTTTCCGACTATGGGTTTCTCTTACCATGGATCTAAAAATAATAAATCAAATGCCTATAGAGCAGAACGATATTGTAAGCACTTCCAGCTTTCTCATTACGTAAGGTGTGCATGGAAGAGTCATCAGAAGGACACCTCATCATCAAGTGAACGTCTAAGCGAGTCGTGCAAAATGGCATGGAGACAGAGTCGTTGTAAAAACAAAAGTGTAGTGGACTGATAACGTGAGAAATTGAAATATTCTTCCACAAGCACCAAAGGTATGTTCGGAAAATGAAGCAGCAGCATTTAATGTACAGTACAGTAAGGAACCGTTTGTAAAGTGTTAAGCAGAGGAGAGGATCTTTCATGCTTTGGTTTTGTGTGCCAGTCAGTGGTAAAGAAGGAGTTGATCAGACTGATTAAAGAAAAACACATTCCAGCAACTTTCACAAAATAGTAGAAGCAAATGAAACACATTAGCTGCAGTAAATTATAAAAAAAAAAATTTACATTCAAATCTGCTGTCAACTACTCGAGCTGAAGATTCTGGAACAGTTCTTAAAGTTTCCTGGCTTGGACCCTGATCATTGCAGATCTTAAATATGCTAAGCAGACATAACGTCCCAAGAGTATTTCAGAACTAAATTTTCATTGTGCAGAAATTCATTAAACGTTATTAGCTGGCAGGAAATTGTGTTTACAAGATGTAAGATATGTTAACGGATGTGTTAAGTACAATGTATCCAAATCTTTGCAAATGCTTAATAATAAAAAGTAATATTCTGTTAATGTTGCAAGGGGGGAAAAAAATCGAATCAAATCTAATTTAAAACAAAACAGCAACGAGTGCCCAAACTTTCTTATAGAACTGTAAGTCATTGCTATTCTAAAGAAGACTCGGCTATGTCTAATTAAAATAATCCCCTTTAATTAATATACATGCAGTGTGGCCAAAATTCCCATAAAGACAGATGCTCCGTCTCAACAAAGGGCTTAAAGTATAATTGTACTCCCACTTGTACAAAGTTCTATGATCTGTGAACAGAACAGCTCACGCCGCTCTTAATCCTACATTAAAAGATGCTGAAACTGTTCTTCCCCCCTTTTTGCTCGCTTTGCTTCAAAGATCCACCATAAATCTGTTGTGTTTTATTCCAGCAGTCTTTGTTTTATTTTATTTTCAACAAAAAGCACAGACTTTATCCAAGTCCATTAATTAGATACAACTCAATCTCTCTCTGCATGGCTACACAATGTTTGTAATTCATTTCAGTCTTGTATGGTTTTGTATGTGTAGGGCTATTTGTTCTTAGCTTGGTCAATCTGTAATATTAATAAAGCTCAAAAATGCCATTATTAAACAGTAATTGTTTACTCTTCAGAAGTTACAGTATTGGAAGCTAATTTAATATTGTGTGTATGCTTGTGCTCTGTAACATTTTATCTGCCCACAACAGTTTTCAACATTGTCTATTAATACTGAATACACTGGAATTATGACAGAACAAAAATGGTATTATGTAGTCAACAAAATGTATCAATTAACCCAGAACATGTTTTAAATTTTCGATTCTTCAAAGTAGCCACCTTTTACTTTGATGACAGCTTTGCACACACTTGACATTCTCTCAGTCAGCCACATTGCTGGAATGTTTTTCCAACAATCTTGAAGAAGCTCCCAGATGTGTTGAGTACTTGTTGGTGGCTTTCCCCTCCCTCTCCAGTCCAACTCCCAAACCAAACCACCTCAACTGCATTAATATTGCACTTACATAACCTAAAGGTGTGTTTGGGGTCACATGGGATGGCATGTATTTGCAAAATGCTGTGGTAGCAATGTTGGTTAAGTGTGTCCTCAATTTTGACTAAGTCACCACCAGTGACACCAACAAAGCACCCTACACCATTGCACCTCCTTTTCTATGCTTTACAGTAATAATCACACATTCAGAAACAGTCTGTTCACCCTCTCTAAGTCTAACGAAGACACATGGCGGTCAGGGCCAAAAATCTCAAATTTGTACATCTCATGCCAAAGGACAGTTTTCCATGAAGGCCAGACACTGTCTCCTCGCAGAGTGGCAGTTTCACCATAACATTTGATGGTTTTATTAGCACTAATGGGGCTATTGACTGTACAAACCATTTCATTAAGAAGACAATAAATGCCGCGAATTAACAATGCACACATGTGAATTGAAAATCCATTCCAGCTGACGACCTTGTGAATCTGATGAGAGAATGCTGTGATTTTGCCAAGCTGTCATCAAACCTAAATGTAGTTACTTCTGACAATCTAAATTATTAAACATATCCTGGGTTGTTTTACTATTTTTTTTTTCTTTGCAACATAATGATATGGTAATGATTTCATAATCATTTTGTATGTGTTCTTTCATACTTTGCATGGCTTTAGTATTAATGTTGATAATTAAAAAAAAAACCTTTTTTTTTTACTAGTAGTGTTTCTACTTTTTACCAACGTGCATTAAACCACAATGCTGTAGCACATATAAGCCACTATCAAAAAAATAATAAAATAAAAGACTGTTGGTGAAGTTACTGGTGAAATCAAACTGCAACTGTGTCATGTGCTGCTCACTTGCTTCTGCCTTGTGATTAAATCAACAAACACACAAGTTGAAATCTCTCTCTCTTGCTCTCTTTCTCTGTGTTTCCTGACTGTAAAGATGCTGTGCTCATCATTGTCTGCAACCAGCTCTGCTGTGAACCCTAATGCTCAAAGTAATTAAACATATTAAGTACTGTTAACTTAAATAATTTCAATTAGTTCAAATTAATAGACCTTGATGAGTATTTAAAACTTGTCTGACGTCTTCAATGCACATGTAAACTGCCCACATTTAACTGTTTTAATCAAGATGGTGGATTGGTCTGTCTTCACATAATCTGTGCAAATCTGGGCACCATAAAGTGCCAGAGCACTGGTGGCTCAGTGGTAGGTGTTTCCCCTGCTATGCGAAAGGACTGGGTTTGATTCCCAGCCACTGGATGAAGTGCCTGTCCCAAACCTGATAAAAATGGGAAGGTTGTGTTCAGAACAGCATCGGCATAAAAACTTGTGACAAACCGCTGTGGCGACCCATTGCCAGGAGCAGGCGAAAGACCAACAACAATTTATTTAATTTGCAACAACTAAAAAAAAGTAGGAGTTAGGCTGCTAAGTAAATAACGATTAATATGAATTAGTACTGTCATGTTTGTGTGGGTGTTGTTTGCGAGGCATAGATGCAGAGGTCTCGATGTTGAAAGAGAATGATGTTTATTTAAACACAAATAACAAAAGTAAAACAAACAGGTAAATTAATGTAAAATAAACCAAAACACGATTCACTACAGGGAAAACATAAACTAAACTTTACCGCCATTTACAAAGGTTAAATCAACAGATGCAAGACACAAACTGGAACTTAAACAACCTATTTATAATGAAACTAATAACTAACTCGGTTCAGGTGAGCGCCCATGTCACCTGACTGAGCTGCATGCAGGGAAATGAAGTGAAACTAAACAGAACTACTAACACAAAGTCTCAGGGCGCATGGCGCCCTCTAGGGGTTATCCCTGACATAACCCCCCCCCCAAAGGGCGCAACTCCGGGGCGCCACAGGAGGTCCAGGGCATCCCCCCCAAGGTCCGAAGTCTGGCCGCCTTTCGCAGAGGCTGAATTCTTTGTCCTCTGGGCAGGGTGGAAGGGGACGTGGGGCAGGCAAAATTCCACCCTGCTTTTGAAACGGGACTGGGGTCAGATCCAAGACCCTGAACAGCATAGCGCGCACTGGCGTAACGGAGCAGGGCGGGGTAGCTGGCACGATGCTGCCGTCGCAACCTGGAGGTGGAGGAAGCTTGCCGTCCTCGTTGACGCAGGGCGGCGGAGGCAGAGGCAACTCGCTGTCCTCCTCGCTGCAGGGCAGCGGAGGAAGAGGAAGCTCGCTGTCTTCCTCATTGCTGGGCAGCAGCGGCAGCTCGCTGTCCTCTTCGCTGCATGACGGCGGCAGCGGGGAAAGTTTGCTGTCCTCAGCGGCACTGGGCAGCGACGGCAGCTCGCTGTCCTCTTCGCTGCATAATGGCGGCGGCGGAGGAAGCTTGCTGTTCTCAGCGAAGCAGGACGGCGGCGGCAGAGGCAGCTCGCTGTCCTCCTCATTGCTGAGCAGTAGCAGACGCACGCCGTCCTCAACGAAGCAGCTACGCGGCAGAATAAAGAGCTCGCTGTCGTTGCCACAGCTGCGCGGCGGAAAAAGGAGCTCGCTGTCGTCGTCGTCGCTAAACGGCAGGTAAAAGAGCTCGCTGTCATTGCAGCTGAAACAGGGCAGAGGAGCTGGCAGGTCTGGGCCTCCCGTGAGGCTGCTGGCAATCTGGGCCTTTCCTGAGGCTTAGCTGAATTAGCAGCCCTTGGAGCGTTTCTACCTGCTCCTGCAGGTTTCGAATGTGCCCTTCATTCATTTCGGCCCACCTCCCAGAGCTGCTCCATGCTAGCTGGGAGGCTGCTCCTTGCTGCACATCCCGTTCACACTCCGCTCTCAGCCGACGCTCGGTGTGGGGTGCCCCTTCATCCTGGTCACCGCCGGTCAGTGCGGGGACTCACGTCACCCCAAGCTGCGCCACTTCTGAACGGCGTGCGCTGTATTGCCAGCCGGCAGCCATCCCAGTTCAGCTGCTCTCTCAGCTGCTCCTGCTCCGTGTTTACCTGTAATCCCCTGCCAGATCTCCTTCTCCTTGCTCCTCCTCGCCTCTTGCTGCTACGCCACTTGGTAATCCTTCCACCCTCCGCGTCGACTTCCCAAGGGTCAAACATCATAGCCCCCCCACCCCCCCAAAAGAATCTCCCGGGGGGGCTACTCCGCTATGCCTCTGATTAGGTCTTGCATTCTGTCATGTAGGTGAGGGTGAGGCATAAACACAGAGGTCTCGATGTTGAAAGAGAATGATTGTTACTATTTTTTTTATTTAAACACAAATAAATAAATATTTGTTACACAAATAACAAGTCTCAGGGCGCATGGTGCCCTCTAGGGGTTATCCCTGACAAGTACAACAAACTCAAAAACTGATAGTTCTGTTTAATTAAAATTGGAAACATCATTGCTTAAAAATTTTGATGTAACTGATTACCTCAAATATTTTGAGTTTTGCTAACTTTTTCGGGTTTACAGTGTGATGTCAAACACCTGCTACATTGTTAAGCATTTCACAGAGGGAAGGCAAAATCACACAGTTCCATAGAACAGTCTGCTTCTAATACTACACACCCCTGTATCTATATAACGCAACACTATGCAGAAATGTAGTGAAATAAACATAGGTAACATAGATACATAGATAGTTGCTGTACAATGTAGTGGAGGAAAAATAAAACACATCATCTAGAAAAACTACAGATATGTGAAATATGTACTAAATACAGTAACCAAGTAAATGCACTTACTTTCCTTTCACCTCTGATTGATTTACTAATCTGTTCGCCAGTGGCGGCCGGTCAATACGGGGCGCAGGGGCGCCGCTCCCCTTAAAGTTAGGCAGAGAAGAATGCTACTTTAACATGTAATTATTTAACATGATAATTATTTATTTTAATAATGAAATTAAGTCATTTAGTCACAATATTCCGATGTATTTCTTAGTATAATTTATTTGCAATAAAAAAAAATCTAAATTGTATCACGTTCATTTGTGTTGGTGTACGCGGGGCGCCGGACAAACAAGTGTCTATGTAGGCACGTAAATCTTTGAAAAGCATGTGACTTGAGGCTGAGCTCTGATTGGATCGTTTCAAATCATCTTTCGCACGCAGCTCTGTGCGCCCTGAACCCTCCCACTTTTGTTCTTAGCGAATCATATTGTTCTTAAATATTTGGGCTCATGTGATTGGACAATTCTCAACCAGTCTTCCAGCACTTCTTATGGCAAGTGGAGCTGCTGACTGGATGTGATGTGAGTCAGGCCTTTATTTTATACTAGTAGTAATGATGCGCAATCACCGGATAAATGCCTATTTACAGGCGAGCTTTAAAAGTTTAATTTAAATTTTGTTTGCGCCCCCCCCCAAAATTTTTTTGCACCAACCGCCACTGCTGTTCACTAAACTGGTAAACAGCAGAGTGAGACAAGCCCAAAAAGAAATAACATACTCTCTTAATCGAAGAAGTGTAGAAAAAAAGTCATTGCAATCCAATAAAAAATAAATACAAAATAATAACAATAACACCAAGAACAGATGACGGAGACACAGACAGCGTGAGGACGACAACGACTTCCCTAATAATGAAGGCTGTGTTTATTACACACTCTGCATGGGGCTATTTATCACAGAAAGAGCGAGACAGGCAAGGAAAAATTGAAAGGAGCGAGCGGGAGAAAAATGAAAAGAATACGATGAGCATGTCTAAACAAATATGATAATGGTGGTAGGAGGCAGAAAGAGAAGAAAGATAGACCCCTGCGGTCATGTTCAGAGAATTAAAAGCCTTGAATGAGATTAAATTCAGACTTTCTCAGAGAAAACACACACCCGCCCAGCATGTGAAGATGAAGGAAGCTTTTTTCTTTTGGTTTTGTGTATTTTTGTTTGTAGCAGGTAAGAGACAGGCAGAGGGCAGATGTGGACACGGACTTATTAATAAAAGGCCAGCGAGTGCATGTAGAGGCACACACTAAGGCAGTAAGGTCAGGAGGACAAAACATAAGGACAGAGTTGCTGCTATTCAGAGATGCCACTGATCCAGAAAAAGTAAAAAAAAACAAAAAAAAAACACACACACACACTCACAAAAGAAAAAGCAAATATACTGTTAACATGAACATTTAACTCAAAGCCTTACAGTATCATATCCCCAGCTGTTTCATTTTTGTCAGGTTTGCTGCAGCCTGACACCCTGCCCATTTGGTCTTTGTTTTTAATTTGGGTTAGTGTGAGGGATGAACAACTTCTTTCAAAATTATAGCTTTACTTCTGGACATTGCAAATGCTGGCACAGGAGGCTCATTCTTAAAAAAAAAAATCAATAATAAAAATATATCCTTCGTCATCTGTAGTCACCTTTAGACTCCCGAGCAGCAGAATTCAAAGGCACTTTGTTATAAACTTGTTTATAATATGTGGAAGGTACAGTCTAACTGTCTTTTATAAGATTTGACAAGAAATGGATATTTGAATGTTTTAATGTTGCACTGTACTGAAAACACTGTACTTGATTTTATTATAAAACAAAGAAAAGAGAAGACAAAAGAGAGTTTAAAAAAAGAAATTGAAATTGAGACTGAAAACAAGACACTAATCAAATCTAGACCTGGCACAATGAAAATAAGCACACCACTGACACAACAAACAGCTTATACTGTAAGAATCACACACTGTGCTGGTGTTAACGCAGACTGAAGGTAATCGTTCGATTAGAGAGGCGCTGTGGATTCAAGAGGATTAAAACCAGGTAGAAACTTGGGACTGTCAAGATGATTGAATGTGTACGAGGTTAACGTTTCTGTGCCACGTATCACACCTCACTTAACCCTCATACTGCGTTCACTGTTTAGCAATAGATATTCAGGCCATTTGGTTTTCACCTTCAGCTCATTTTGAACATTTTTATTCCTCAAACACACCTCATTTACTCCACAGAGGGCTCAACAAGGTGAACCAGTTGGGTGAGTGGAAGGAGAAACTGTGGTTTAAAAAAAAAAAGAAAAAAAAAAAGAAAAGAAAAATGTTTTCCCAGCATTTGTTAGAAAGGAGTGGGGAAGAAAACATTCTGGGGGAAAAAAGGACAAAATAAGAAAGAAAGAACGATGAATCATGGACACTTTAAACTGAGCCATTTGCTAAAGTGTAAAGGAATATCATCCACTTCTGACATGAAGTGAGGCTTATTTAATTATTTATTAAAAAAAAAAAAAGTTAAAGATAAAGATAAAAAAGATCCATACTGTACAACTAATATTTAGTTGAATGTCCCTTATCAAGGTTCACCTTTTGGTAGCCATCAACTTCTGACAGATTTCTCGTTGGACGTTTGACCGGTTCCCCTTAGTGTTTAGAATCATTAGTGTTTAATTGATTTTGTTGGATTCTTGGCACAGACTTGACTATTAAGCGTGCTTCATGCATTTTCTCATATATCTCCTATAAGTCTCCAAATCTTAAAGTTAGACTTTTTTTTTAACCTGTTCCACAAACAGTAGTTCCACACAGAAGTTTCTATTAGAGCACTACAATTTTTTTTTCCAAGCTGATGATTTGTGCTTCTGTTGAACAGCCCATGCTTAACAGCTGCTACAGGGTTCTTGGAGTTGAATGCCCCACTTTTACTCTTCCAAACATACCTTTAGTCTAAATCCCCCTCTAGAACTCATTTTCTTTGTCTACTGTATGTGTTAAACTGCAAACTTTAGTCAAGCCCCAGGCTGTTGATTTTGGACCTTTGATGGCAGCCTCTCAGTCCATGTCAATGTAAAAACTGGGTTGCTTCTGACCATCTAAATTTTTTTTTTCAGTTCTTCTCCCAGACCATGGTAGACTCGCTCCACCTTGTAATAACAGGAACTTGTCTCCAATTGTTGGAATTGATTTTCGATTCTGCAGTTGTACAGAAATAATGAGCCTTTTCTGACTTGTTTAAGTCTCCCATTATCTTTTTCAGATGTCCAATGAGCTCCTTAGACTTTCCCATACTTTCTGTTGGTCAGTCTAATGTGTGGGACCAAACAAACATTTGTTGTTGGTACAGAGAAGCTACCAGCTGTAGTCGATCATCACTAACAGGAAGTTGAAAGGCGCATTAGCAAATATTAAAGATGTGTGTTGTAGAATCATTCTGGCACAGAAAAACACCAGTTCAAAGAAAATCCAATCTTGCAATGACATGACGTGTTCATGATCATTTCAGGTAAATTTCCAACTGCAACTGTGTTTGCCACTTAAAAGATAAAATGATGCAAGAGTAATGCAACGAAGAATCTCTGGGTCACCTTTTGCATACTGCATTTCACATCCTTTCACTGCTTCGATTGTTTTCCCCTCTGGCAAAGAATATTCTCCACTGTTCTAAGTGCTGAGGCAAGGATCTTTAGGCCAGCAATTTATCATAATGTTGTGTCTGGATTGCAATAAAAAATCAGTATGTTACAGCATCTTTCTTTTAGTACACTCAATACATTGGCTCATTTATTTTTCCAGATAAGAGATTGATGATGGTTTCCACACATTTTCCAGCTAAGAGATCGAAAAAGATGTCCACACTTTTGTGTTTTTACTCAAATCAGCCCATTCACTTCATCTAGTGTTATGATAAAACTTACTGTCTATCTGTTTTGGGCGGCAAATTATTAATTTAGGTAACAAAAAAGACATGTTTGAGCATTTGTTTGGAAAGCTGGGAAAGAAAATGCCCTAAGAAATAAAATTTCAACACAGCCTTAAGTAACTTAGTTAATGAATTCATACAGATACATTTTAAATATAATCATGAAATGTTTTACTGTTGTTAAGAATGCAACGGATAATAATAATAAAAAAAAAGAAGAATATATAATATTTTTCTGTAACTCACTGTCACAGTGTGCGCCTGTGATGGGCATGCGCCTCAATAGTTGTCGCGCCTCGCTTACTCTGTAGGCTCCCTACATAGGCCGTCCCCCACTTCTGCAGGTGCTTGAAGGGGGTACATTTGGACATTGGTCTTTGCGGTTTTTAAATGGTCCTTATTTTGGAATGTATTGCAAGACAAATGCAGTTTTTTTTTTTTTTTTTTGCCAGCCTTGTATTGTATATATGCAGTATACACACGTGGACAAAATTGTTGGTACCCTTCGGTCAATGAAAGAAAAACTCACAATGGTCACATAAATAACTTTAATCTGACAAAAGTAATAATAAATAAGAATTCTATGAATGTTAACCAATGAAAGTCAGACATTGCTTTTCAACCATGCTTCAATGGAATTATTTTAAAAAATGAACTCATGGAACAGGCCTGGACAAAAATGATGGTACCCCTAATTTAATAGTTTGTTGCACAACCTTTTGAGGCAATCACTGCAATCAAACGATTCCTGTAACTGTCAATGAGACTTCTGCACCTCTCTGCAGGTATTTTGGCCCACTCCTCATGAGCAAGCTGCTCCAGTTGTTTCCGGTTTGAAGGGTGCCTTTTCCAGATGGCATGTTTCAGCTCCTTCCAAAGATGCTCAATAGGATTGAGGTCAGGCCACTTTAGAATAGTCCAATGTTTTCCTCTTAGCCATTCTTAGGTGTTTTTAGCTGTGTGTTTTGGGTCATTGTCCTGTTGCAAGACCCATGACCTGCGAATGAGACCCAGCTTTCTGACACTGGCCAGCACATTTCTCTCTAGAATCCCTTGATAGTCTTGAGATTTCATTGTACCCTGCACAGATTCAAGACACCCTGTGCCAGATGCAGCAAAGCAGCCCCTGAACATAACAGAGCCTCCTCCATGTTTTACAGTAGGGACAGTGTTCTTTTCTTGATATGCTTCATTTTTCCGTCTGTGAACACAGAGCTGATGTGCATTGGCAAAAAGTTCCATTTTTGTCTCATCTGTCCATAGGACATTCTCCCAGAAGCTTTGTGGCTTGTCAACATGTAGTTTGGCATATTCCAGTCTGGCTTTTTATGATTTGTTTTCAACAATGGTGTCCTCCTTATTCGTCTCCCATGTAGTCCACTTTGGCTCAAACAACGATGGATGGTGCGATCTGACACTGATGTTCCTTGAGCATGAAGTTCACCTTGGATCTCTTTAGAAGTCTTTCTGGGCTCGTTTGGTACCATTCGGATTATCCGTCTCTTTGATTTGTCATCAATTTTCCTCCTGCGGCCACGTCCAGAGAGGTTGGCTACAGTCCCATGGATCTTAAATTTCTGAATAATATGTGCAACTGTAGTCACAGGAACATCTAGCTGCTTGGAAATGGTCTTATAGCCTTTACCTTTAACATGCTTGTCTATAATTTTCTTTCGAATCTCCTGAGACAACTCTTTCCTTCGCTTCCTCTGGTCCATGTTGAGTGTGATACATACCACGTCACCAAACAACACAGTGACTACCTGGAGCCCTATATATAGGCCCACTGACTGATTACAAGATTGTAGACACCTGTGATGCTAATTAGTGGACACACCTTGAATTAACATGTCCCTTTGGCCACATTATTTTTAGGTTTTTTTAGGGGTAAAAATCATTTTTGTCCTGGCCTGTTCCATGAGTTTATTTTTTTAAATAATTCTGTTGAAGCATGGTTGAAAAGCAATGTCTGACTTTCATTGATTAACATTCATAGATTTTTTTTAATTATTACTTTTGTCAGATTAAAGTTATTTATGTGACCATTGTGAGTTTTTCTTTCATTGACCGAAGGGTATCAACAATTTTTTCCACGTGTCTATATACTGTATATAGTAGAAGTTTTCCATTATTATTTTATATATACTGAATAAAAAAATATCTCTCACATATTTTTCATCATATATTTTATGTTAATGCAACCACTGGGGGGCACAATCCAATGTCTTCTTGTCTGGATAAATGCAGAGGATTGTGGCAGGAAGGGCATCCGATGTAAAGCATTTGCCAAATCAATCATGTGACTCATTAACAGGACTTCCATACTGGATTGGTCATGACGCGGGTTAACAATTACAGCCACCGGTGCTGTTGCTCTACAGGGTGCTGGTGGAAATCGGGCTACTCTTGGTTGAAGAAGGAGTGGAGGAAGTGTTCGCAGGCAGAGAGAGAAAAGGAAAGGCAAGAGTTTAGGAATGTCGGTAGGGATTTTGAATGTTGGAACTATGATGCAGAGATGGAAGCTAGATATACTGTGTATACAGGAGACCAGGTGGAAAAGTAGCATGGTTAGAAGCTTACAAGCAGGGTTCAAGTTGTTTTACCATGGTATGGATAGGAAAAAAATGGAGTAGGAGTTATCTTTTCAGAGGAGGTCATAAGGAATGTTCTGAAAGTGAAATGTGTGTCAGATATGTTGATGAGTCTGAAGCTGGAAATTGAAGGTGGGATGTGCAATGCTGAATTCCGTTCATGCAAACCTTTGGACAATATAAATTTGTCTCATATCTAAATAAATTGTTAGGGTTGTGCTCCTAGAACTGTTTAAATGAGACGAGAAAATTGAAATAGCTAATTAATTATTAATTCATTATTGATTGCTAACAATGTTCAAGTATTTGTTAAAAAGTAGGCTTAGTTAGCAACCCTACCACTAGGGCTGCATCATGATTTATACATACATGCTGCATGTCACTTGCATGTATTTACCTGTATCAAGATTGATCTGTCAACATTCATTAGTCACCCTCACCAGTTAGGCCAGAGATTAGAATGATTCAGTTGTACAACTCAATCACTTCTCTCATCCAGGTCCTTCATTTATAGCAGCAGACTTAAACAAACGTGTCATGTTAATTGGTGGAGTGGACATAATTTGCTCTTTTCTTTGTGCCAAAAACCTGAGTGTACAACTGTGTTTTTTGCTCAAATCTTATGCTCGCTCACTCTCTCAAACACATACTTAAAAATGTATTTCCACTCTCTGCTGTCCACTCTCAATATTACAATGCCCGCTCCATCAATTCTACTCAGTCGAAAGCTAGAGTAAGGAAAATACCAGGCAATCAGAAAGTGGAGAGGGTATGATCTATGTGCCTCCTCAATGCACAATGTTAGTTTATATCATTATTATTTTTTATCAGAATAAGGTAAACAAAAATACATACTACTGTGCAAACAGAGACAGGCATGTACAATGTAAAAAAATCGTTATTGACATTTTAGCTTTTTTATCATTATTGTTTTCACTAATCAATACAGTTATGTTTGAGTTAGTACCTCCTCTTGTAATTCTGAGTGTTTTTGTCTAAAAAAATAATTGATTGCAGCATTTTTTTCTTGTGCAAAAACAAAAGACACATAGAATTACAAGAGGGTGTACAAACTTTTACCCAAGACTGTAAATACATATACTGTAAAACACTTTGCTTTAATAATTTCCACAGTTAGCTAATCAACACTCCCTCTCCCCTGCTCAGCTTTATGTGATTCCTGGACAACATGTGTGCTAGTTTAGCTGAAAGGCTTGATGTAATAATAAACTAAATGAAAGAGACTGAGAAATATGCTATTAGTCGTGTTTCCTGAATGTCTTCATCAGAAACGGCCTGCAGGCTCTCAGCACTTGTATTATAAATACCAGTATACAAGATAGTTTGCAGGGAAAAAAATCAATCATGTAGAAACTATTCTCTTTGGGAAATCTTGGTAAATACAGGGTATTGACAACACTGTAACTTTCTCTCCCTCTCTCTCACACACACACACACACACACACACACACACACACACACACACACACACACACACACACACACACACACACACACACACTCTCTCACTCTATCTTGTTCTCTCTGTGTCACCCTATTACAATTTCTTTACCTCCCCAGAGATAGGTGAAGGAGGATAGAGAGGAAACAAAGGATGGAAATAAACAGGAATGTCAAATAAGGAAAAAAAATATGTGTTCATTGTTTTTAAAATTTCATAACTATCCAGATGGGAAGAACAGAAATCAGTGTTGAAAGACCTGTATAGTAAAGAAATAAGAGTAAATAAACCACCGTGGAAAGAACAAAACTGGGACAAAATGATGACAGTAAAAACAACAAACTCAATAAATTATCAAGGGCTGAAAATACAATTACATTCAGCTTTCAAATGAACTAAATGAATTAAGAAACTCAGAGTAATGAGGAAGGAATCCACAGAGTGAATAACAATAAGAATAGGACCATGAATAAAATATGACAGACTGAGAGAGAAGGTTCCTGAGCCACGTGGCATCTGATCGTCCTGATCGCCTTCTTCCTGTCCGATAATATACATTTTGCCACTGCAGGTGTTTATAAACAACACTGAACTGGAGGAACGAAATTTCTTTGCTTGGGTCAGGATAAGAAATTATATTTGATAATTGTTCAGAAATGCACATTTAGTAATAGTGTGTCAGTGGTAGTCACATCCTGTCATCTGCGTGTTATCTGAAATTCAATGTATATTGGTTTCCCCCACTTTTTCATGTAGTATTTATTTAGTTCGGTTTCATTCTAAGCAATTTTAATAGACTCTAAATGAAAACAATGCCCTTGTTAAACTTTCATTCTGGTCAAAAACACAGTGGTGATTTTTATTTTTTATTTTTTTTGCTTAATATGTTTAATCTGTTTAATTACATTAAGCCATGACATTTCTGCAGCACAACAGATCTGCCCTTTGGCACAGTTTAGCAGCTCATGTCAACAAAAACACAGGTACAAGCTGAAACACACAGCATGTCAGGTTCAGTAAACTTGAATGAACTTTGCTAGGATTAAATTGGAAGCCAACTGAGACCAGGCTGCTCACATAATCTTGGAGTGTGATTGTGGTCTTACCTTCTTAAAAGTACCACACTGTATGGGAAGACTCCATTTTGTTGTTTAGAAATTAGTGTTTAACTGAACCACTAATGGACAGAAACTGTGGGTCTCCACTTGTAAAGCTCAGTAGTTGTCATGCACACTCGTAACACGACCGGCACTAGGACCCGGAAGTAGGACGATCGTGAACCAGGAAGCATAAAAGGAGACAAAATGGCGCTTCACATTGCTCAGTCATTGAGTTCGCCCATGCCTTTGCCGACGCTTCGCCAACTATTCTGTGAGTACTCACCGATTCGGGTTGCTTCTTTGATTGAGTGTGTGTTGCTAGAACGCGGGTTTATTTGTGTAGATCTTTGCTCTTTGCGTAAGAGAGTTCTTAGACTAAACGTGTGGTTATCCTGCCTACTCGCGCTACTTCTGCGTTTGGGTTTACTATCCACGCTACACGGGCTAACTGCTAATGCTGTTGTGTTTATCCTCCGGTTGCTCGTGACAGAATGACTGAGCCAAAAGCAGTAAACCCAGCGGAGTTTGCTCGCCTCTCCGATGTGGTTGACCAGCATGCCGAGCTGATCAATAAGCTCCGTGGTGAAGTCGCGTCTCTCCAAAAGGACCTCCAAGACGTCGTGGTTTTGCACCACGAGGTGGCGGAGCTACGGCAGGAGAACGCGACCCTCCGCGGGGCAGCTGCTCAGTCGGCTGTTGCCACGCCCGTCGCAGCGGCTGCGGCGCCATTCCCCCCCCCTTTCTCTGATGTTTTCATAGCCCTGCCGGATAATTGGGATGGTATTGATGGGAAGGATCTCCACCTCCCGCCGTGGTTGACACATGAGCCGGGGAACCCATGCAATTAGAACGCGCCTCCTTGAACCCTGCAGAGCGAGAACGACGTTTCAGGGAGGGACTCTGCGCCTATTGTGGGTCGGCGGCGCACCATAGAGCCATCTGCCCTCTACGCCCGGGAAACGCCCAGGCCCGGTGAACCAGGGGTGCAGTTCACCGGGTCCCCTTCATCTCGCCACCACCACACCCAGCGTCTCTTGGTTCAGGTACACCTCCAATTTGGCCACAAACGAGTCCAAAGTTCCGCGTTCATCGATTCCGGTGCCGCCGGAAACTTTATTGACTCCTCCTATGCCAAAAAGTTGGGGGTGGAAACTGAAGCGTTATCCCAGCCTGTTCGAGTAACATCCGTCGACGGCCGGCCCCTTTCCTCCAGCCCTATCACCACCCAGACTCGACCCATCACCCTCACCATTTATCAACACCAAGAATTAATCCGCTTCCACCTCACCTCCATCTCATCACCACCCATCATCCTCGGATATCCCTGGCTACTTCAACATGACCCTCTCAACTCCTGGTCTCAAAACCGGATCCTACAATGGGGGCCGACCTGCCTCGAACTCTGCCTACGGGCGCCGGCTGGGACGTGCTCTAGGGAGTCCGAGGCCCCTGATGTCGACACCAGCGCCATCCCCACTGCATATCGGGACCTGGTTGAAGTCTATTGTAAGAAACGTGCCAACCACCTTCCTCCTCATCGCGCCTACGACCTGTCTATTGAACTCCAGCCAGGCTCCATTCCACCCCGCGGCCGTCTATATTCTCTCTCCACCACAGAGACGCAGGCGATGGAGGAGTATGTGTCATCCGCTCTCCGCCATCAAGATGTCATCCTAGCTCACTTCGATTCTTCGGATTGAGACTCAACGCTCCTTCCCGCTCAGAGGACAGCGTATTTGGGTGTCATATTGAATTCGATTGCAATGCAGACACAGCTGTCTCCTGCGCTTGTCGAATCCATTCACAATACCCTAAAGAAAATCAGGCTAGGCCAGAAGTGTTTTTGTTCATTACTTTCAGAGTGTTCTAATGGCAGCTGCATCCATGGTGATACCCTTGGGCCTTGTGCACATAAGATCGTTTCAGTTGTGGCTAAGTAAAAGGGGATTTCATCCAAGGGCCAATCCCCAGGGGCAAATAAGGGTTACGCACTGCGGCTTCACACCCTTTCTATGTGGTTCCGACCCCGGTTTTTGACTCTGGGTCCCACTCTAGGTCCGTGTTGTCATCGCAAGTTGCCAGCCTCACGGCTTGGATGCGGTTTTAGATGACCATCCAGCCCTAGTGATCTAGAGTCAGCGATGTGCCACGTGAGAAGAGTCATCTCTTTTCAGTTTTCTTTTCAACTCTTTTCAAACATCAATTGCCTCGAAATGATGGCTCCAGCAGTTGAGAGGCTACCATGTCCTAATCCAATATCCTCTTTATTATGCTCTGAGTCCTCCAGCTCATCTGGGTCTTGATGAGATGGTCCATACGTGCCCCAGACTGCGTCTTTATGCATTCCCTCCGATGTCCTGGCGAAGGTTCGTCAACAAAGCTTGCATCTCGTATTGATAGCACCCCGTTGGCTGACCCGAGTGTGGTTCTAAAATCTAATATCTCTCCTCGACGGCTTACCATGGGTGATTCCAGTGAGGAGGGATCTTCCTTCTCAGGTGCAGTATTGTCCCATATTTCATCCCCGACCTGAGCTCTGGAACCTTCACGTCTGGCCCCTGGGGGAGACCAATTAAGAGATGCTGATCTTCCAGCCAGTGTAATTGCTAGGGCTCCCTCCCTAGAAGAACGTACACCCCCAAATGGAGTGTATTTGAAAGTTGGTGCATGGCAAAACATATAAACTCAGTCCATTGCCAAATTGTTTCAGTCCTGGAGTTTCTGCAAGAAAAGTTGTCTGGTTTATGCCCTTGTACTCTCAGTATGTATGTAGCCGCTATTTTGCCTTGTAAGGTTCTGACTGATGGGGTTTTTGTGGGAAAGTACCATTTAGTTGCCCGCTTTATTCATGGAGCTAAACAGTTGAGGTCACCCACTAGAGTGACGGTCCCTTTTTGGGATTTGCGATTGTGCTCTAAGGTTTGGTTTATACCACTTTCGAACATCTAGAGTCAGTGCCTGTTAGGCTTCTGACCCTTAAGATGGTTTTACTTATGGCCATTACTTCTCTGAAGAGAATTGGGGATTTGCAGGCTTTGTCAGTCTCCCCATCCTGCCTAGACTTTGCCCCTGGGCTAGACAAAGACGTATGGGCCATGGCGTCCAGACCCAGGGGAGCTGGAGGAGTCAGAGTAGTAAAGGGGACATTGTGCTGCTTCTTGCGACGCGAAGAGGTCCACCTCTGCTATATAAAATCTTTCCCAGATTGACTGACTACTTCGGGGTGGAGTTTCCACTCCCCATTTGTCACAGCTTGTCTGGATAGCAAGTCCGCTCCTACATTCATGTGCCCTGGAATGTAAATCGCTCTGAGGGACAGGAACTTGTCCTGTGCCCAAAGCAGAACCTGGTCCGCTAGCTTGTTCAAGCGGCGCGAGCACAGTCCACCCTTGCGATTTATGTACGAGCCTACCACAGTGTTGTCCACCTGCACTAGGACATGGTAGCCTCTCAACTGCTGGAGGAAGTGTTTCAGGCCCAGAAACAGAGCCATCATTTCAAGGCAATTGGTGTGCCATGCGAGAAGATGACCTCTCCAACTCCCTTGTGCTGGACGGCCATCCAAGACCGCACCCCAGCCCATGAGGGAAGCGTCTGTCGTTAGCATCTTGCAACGACAAGACGGACCTAAAGTGGGACCCAAAGTGGGACCCAAAGTCAGAAACTGGGGTCTGAACCACATAGAAAGGGTACAAAGCCCGGGCGTGTAAGCCTCTGGGGATTGGCCCTTGAGTGAAATCCCCTGGCTCTTAGCCACAACTGAAAACACCCTCATGTGCAGAAGGCCCAAAGGTATCACCGTGGACGCAGCTGCCATGAGACCTAAGATCTTTGAAAGTGATGGAGTCACTTTCTGGCCTAGCTTGATTTCCTTCAAGGTGTTGGAGGATGGGTTCAACACAAGTGGGAAACAGCTGTGACCGCCTTGTGATCGAACCCCATGTGACACCCAAATATGTTGTCCTCTGAACAGGAAAGAGAACGCCTTTCGTAGCATTGAGTCTCAATCCTAAAGAATGGAGATGAGCTAGGACGACATCCTGATGTCGAAGCGCTAGCTATTAAGACTGAGCTAGGATCAGCCAGTCGTCTTTACAATTCAGAATACGGATGTCCTGGAATCATAGAGCCAGAGCTGCATCCGTGCATTTTATATGTGCGGGGTTACAGGGCTAGGCCAGATAGAAGGACCTGATACTGGTAAGCTTCGCCCCCGAAAGCAAATCTCAGGAACCTCCTGTGTTGTGACAATATTTCTATATGAAAATATGCATCATTCAGGTTGACCGTCACAAACCAAACCTCAGGTTGAATCATCAACATTTTGATGTTCAGCCCAAGAAGATGTAAAATTGGATGCAACCCCCACATCTCTCGTCTGGAAGGGGAACATAATCTATGGCCCCTTTTCCCAGCAAAGTCTGTAATTGCCAATTCAGCAGATGCGCTCGTTCTGGTGAAGACCACGCCATTGAAACGAGGCAGGAAGGAACCAAGCACCTAACATTTCGCTGGAGACCGCTGCTTCCCGAAACACCAGTGGTGGCGGAGATTAGACAACGGCCCCGATAGGCTGCCAGGGAGGAGTCTTTATCCCTTATTGGAATTTTTACACTTACTTTGAGCACTTGGGGATTTTTTTTTTTTATTAATTTATTCATTCTTTTATTTATATATTTATTTATTTTGCGGCGAAAGAGGAAATCTATTCGGCCCCTTCGCAAAAAGCTCCGGTACGCGCTTGAGAAGCGGACACTAAAACTTCCTGATCCGGGAAGAGCGCGAGAGAAAGGGGAATTCCGGCTCATGCGCGTCTGCCCGATCGGCACGCTATCTCCATGGAAGCACGTGAAGAAGTCTCTACGTCTGCTCACAAGAAGCGCCGGAGTGCGCTTGAGAAGCGGACGCTAAAAACGTCCTGGGGAGATACCGTCTCACAGGCACTCGAGCCCCAGGAATGCGCCACGGCTCACGGTTTCTCTTTAAAGAAATCGAGCCGCGTGTGAAGTGCCTTAATAGGGAGATCACAATGCTTGCACTTTCCTTGAAACGCAAGCACTCAAGAAAAAGTCGTGGAGATCGCCCTCCGAAAGAAATCACACGGAGGCATGCATCTCTCAACCAACTCTTGCCATTATCGGTAAGTAAAGTTTTTCTTTCCTACCGTGATTCTGTTGCACACACACACACGCAAACACAAAGCGGTCCTGAAGACAAAAAGATCTGAGGATGTTTCCGGTTCACTCCTATTTATAACCTGCAGGTGCACCTTATTCGGTGACGTCATGCCTAGCAGAGGTTATAAGCCGAGGTATTCGGCGGTTTTGACATACACAGGCTTCACAACCGGAAACAAAGAGATGTTCCCATAGCGTTTTCACACAGCATCGAGTGTAGCTTTTGAAAGGGAACTATCCTACTCCAGACTTGCGGGTCCTCAAGTCAGCATCCCAAAGTTATGTCTGAGATCTCTTTGGTGATTGTAAACTATAACAAACTATACAACCCTGGGGGTCCAGACACTTGCTGTGCGGTGGCGTTGGTATTCTCGTTTCCATAGCGTTTTCACGCAGCATCAAGTGCAGCTTTTGAAAGGGAACGT
Source organism: Clarias fuscus (assembly GCA_030347435.1). Classification (NCBI taxonomy): domain Eukaryota; kingdom Metazoa; phylum Chordata; class Actinopteri; order Siluriformes; family Clariidae; genus Clarias; species Clarias fuscus. The sequence continues at coordinate 3,023,275 of CM059227.1, forward strand.
CTCGGTTTACTTTGCTGTAACCCTGTTCCCTGAAAAAGTGGGAACGAGATGCTGCACTCCAATGCCGCACTTTGGGAGTGACTGAAATTGACCTGAGCATGTTTCCGGTTCAGTCCTATTTATAACCTGCAGGTGCACCTCATCAGATGACGTCACCTGACCGAGGTTATATAAACCAAAGTTTGGCATGTTTGATACACAAATACTTCACAACCGGTTGAACAAAAAGATGTTCCCATAGCGTTTTCACACAGCATCTCGTTCCCGCTTTTTCAGGGAACAGGGTTACAGCAAAGTAACCCAAGACGTTTTGTCTACATAGATGACATTGTTGTTTATTCAAGAGACATCTTTACCCACCTCAATCATCTCCAGCAAGTGTTTTCACTCCTTAAAGCTGCTGGTCTTACACTCAACCTAAACAATTGTAACCTATGTCAAGCATCTCACTTCTTTCTAGGACACATCATATTAGCTGAAAGCATTAAAACTAAAGAAGTCGAAGTAGCAGCCATTCAAACTTACCCCGTTCCCTGCAACCTTAAGGAGCTCCTAGGTCTGCCTTGTTGGGATCACTGGTTCATTCCCCACTTCTCAGAGCATGCTGCTCCTTTACATGCCCTGAAGAAGAAAGGAACCAAATGGGTGTGGACCTCCGAATGCCAGTCACCCTTTGAGGATCTGAGAATGGCTCTTCAGAACATGCCAGTTTTAATAGCCCCAGATTTTAACCGCCCCTTTAAGATGCAGACAGATGCCAGCAACATTGGCCTAGTTGCAGTGCTCACCCAAGACCACGAGGATGGGGAACATGTGATCGCATACGCCTTCCGGTTGCTGCATGGAGCTGAAAGTGAATACTCAGCATCAGAAAAGGAATGTCCAGCTGTGGTTTGGGCAGTGGAAAAGTGCGTCAATATTTAGAGGGTAAAGTATTCACTATCATCACCGATCATGCTGCTCTAACCTGGGTTTTCAAACAGCCAAACCCCTCTTCATGCTTACATGCTGGGTACTTAGGCTACAGGCTTTCAAATTTGTAGTCCTGTACCGTAAGGGGTAATGCAACACCAATCCCGATTCGCTGTCACGGCGCTGGCAGGGAGAGACCACAAATGCCCATCTGGCGGTGCACCAAGAAAATGATCTGCATTGGGGCCTGCCATGTGACTGGGGAGAGCTAGAGAAGGCCCATAATGCAAATGAGGCACTCCGTGCACTGTGGGGCAAAGCATGGTTAGATCCTGATGTTAATAAAATACACTACTATGTGGTTAACCAGTTCCTTTACCGCCGGATCCCCAAGCAGGCTGGTTGTTGTCTCCTCCAGCTGGTCATCCCAACATCTCTGCGGCCTCAATATCTGCAGTACGCCAACGACAACCTTCTCAGTGGTCATCTGGAGCAGATGAAGACTCCGAGGAGGCTTCTGGAGGTCGCCTACTGGCCGGAAATACGCCACGATGTCCGAGAATATTGCAGAAACTGTGTTACGTGTCAGAAATACAAACCCTGTATTAGTAAGCTGGCAGGTTTACTACAAAGCACACCTGTGGTGGAACCTGGTTTCATGTTGCCATCAATTCGGCCTAGCAGGAAAGCACTTGTTATACACCAGCAGAAATAGGAATTGGATGCAAACTGAAGGGACCACTAGAAATAGTGGAAATATCTCACCTGATCATCCTGCTTATGCCACGGTAGAGCATCAGGAAGAGCTGTTTCAGGTTGTCCGGAGCAACATAGCCCGTGCCCAGGAGCAACAGGGGAGATATTATAACTCCAGACGACGGGCAGTTAAGTTCAATGTGGGCGAAGACGTGTGGGTCAGTTTCGGGCGGAGCACTCGCACATGGTCAACCTAGCTCCAAAAAGGACCAGGGGCACATCTCAGCTGCCACGCAGTTGTGTTAGTTCTTGAGGTTCTGCTGCTGAATGCCCATCTCCAGCAAGTGCCCGAGATAATGTTTAGGTGGGGTTTGTGCCCTGGGGTTCGTGTTTTGTGCCTGCATTCTCCACCAATGTAAAGCTCCGTAGTGAGCACAAACAAATCATGGACATGAGGCTTAGAGTGCGATGAATCCATGGGGCTTTTATTTTACAGTCAATAATTAAAGAAATTAAAGAAAATAGAAGAAATAACAAACGTTTTTCGAGCTTCTCAGCTTATAACCGTTGTCTTTAGTATTTAGTGGGTGCAGTAAGTGGGCAGAAAATATATCCTCCCTGTTGCGGTCTGAGCTCAGACAACATGGTGCTGCGGGCAAGGCGAGCTGTAGCGGAGGAAGCCCAGGTTGGGAATGCAGACGTACTGGAGCACGAGCTTCGTCTCAGCGGGGAGCAAGAGAGATGGTTTCTACAGGTGTCTGCAGGCAGAGGAAAAGAAAATGAGTGACATACATTAACCATCCTACCCACCGGGATCCATTTATAGCTTGCGGCCAAAAGGTAAACGGCAGCTGATTCGCTGTGCCCGATGTCAGTGATCTATGGTGCCCCACCCCTTTTTGGAATTTTTGGAAGTCGTCTGATCTGTTAACAGTGTTTTGGCTCTTTGTTTTCCTGTAATCCTTAAGTCCTCAGGATGGGAATATGTTTTGCCTTTTGAATAATACCATTAATTCCTAAAACTCCATAACTGAAAACACATGAGAACAAAATGAAGAAAGTCACACTCTTTATTGTGATAAGCACAATAGTTTCTGTTAATACTTACACTGTATGAGCCATAAGCAGTCTCTACCTTACTTGTCTCTGTCAGTTGGTGCATTATTGCCACCTACTGGACTGGAGTGTGGATCTAAAGCTCGCCAGGACAAAAAAAAATATTGTTTGTATGAGACATGTTGTTGATTGTTTAAATGCAATGTCTCACACAACATAAAATACAAAGTATTTTTTATTAGATGCTTTCAAGAGCTTTAATACTCCCAAACCTATAGGAAGTATAGCTGCTAGAGATGAATCAGACAGTACATATTAGTACTACTGAATTGAATCGAATAAAAAAGTTGTTGTGCTCACAAATGAAATCAAATCAGCAGTCTACGTATGATTCACATCTGTAGGCATAAATTAATGCCCCAACTTTTACTTGCGTTGTTGAGTTGGAACTGGGAAAAGCTGAGAAAAAATTAAAAAGTTACAGATAAAGAGAAAGAGAGAGAAGGCATATCTGCCATGTGAATAATCCACACTACAAACTGTATCAGAAGATGTTAATTCAGCCTATACAGAGTAGCCAGATGCAAAACATACTATGCTTCAATCAGCTTTAACATTATAATGAAAAAAATCCCATGTACATAAGTATTCACAGCCTTTTACATGAGACCAAAAATTAAGCTTGGGTGTATCTTCTTTCCACTGCTCACCTTGAGATGTTTCTACAACTCGACTGAGTCCACCTGTGGTAAATTCAGTTGATTGGACATGATTTGGAAAAGCACACACCTGTCTATATAAGGTTCCACAGTTAACAGTGCATGTCAGGGTACAAGCAAGCCTTGGAGTCTAAGGAATTGTCTGTGCACCTCAGAGACAGCATTGTATCAAGGCAGTTCTGGGGAAGAGTACAGAAAAATAGTCTGCAGCATTGAAGATTCCAATGAGCACAGTGCCTCCATCATCCATAAATGGAAGAAGTTTGGAACCACAAGCCCTCTTCCTAGAGCGGGCCATCTGGCCAAACTGAGCAACTGTGGTAGAAGGGTCTCAGTCAGGGAGGTGACCAAGAACCCGATGGTCACACTGAAAGAGCTCCTGTGTTTCTCTGTGGAGAGAGGAAAACCCTTTCAGAAGAACAACCATCTATGCAAAGCTCTACCAATCAGGACTCCTCCTCACTCACTAGCTAGACGGCCTCCCCTTCTGCAGATGTACAAAAGGGTGGGGCCACGGAAATAGACTGCTGGTGAGCTAACTCCGTTAATTTTAACTCCGTTAATTAACTCCGTTAATTTTTTTATTCTCTTAGGTCAGGGCAGTTGCCTAAGCATTTCACTGCATATCGTACTGTGTAGGATTGTGTATGTGACAAATAGAATTTGAATTTGAATTTGAATGGATCCTGGGCTTCTCCCCGCACTATAAACCACAGCGGGGAGTGAAGCTCACTGCCAGAGTAGCTACTCACTACTCTCGCAGGGAGGTACATAGTCACGGCCCTCGTTCCCAGCCGGGAAAGCTGTCCAGCCGCATCACATCACGTGCACATCTTTCCTGCCCTTTTTCCCTTCCAGCCTCCTTTAACCCTTTCCTTCCCTTTTTTCTTAAATAACTTTATGCTTTTCCCGAGACCTTGCCTTGTGTCCATCCTTTTGGTGCAGCCCATGCAACAATGGTCGAACTCGTTACATCACTCATCAGTAAAAGGCACTTTACAGGAACATGGACTTTGCCAAAAGGCACCTGAAGGACTCTCAGACCATGAGAAAGAAGCGCCTTTTACAGCCTCAAGTTTTTTTGAGTATGATTCTACAAGATGGTTGTTCTTCTGGAAGGTTCTCCTCTCTCCACAGAAAAATGCTGGAGCGATTTCAGACTAACCATTGAGTTCTTGGTCACCTCCCTGACTAAGGCCCTACTCCCCCAATCTCTCACTTTGGCCAAGCAACCACTCTAGGAATTGTCCTGGTGGTTCCTATCTTCTTCCATTTCCGAATGATGAAGGCCACTGTGCTCATCTGGACCTTCAATGCTGCAGAAATTTTTCTGTACACATTCCCAGATCTGTGCCTTGATATAATCCTTTCTCAGGGGTCGACAGACAATTCTTTGGACTTCATAGATTGGTTTGGGCTCTGACATGCACTGGTAACTGTGGAACCTTATACAGACATGAGCATGCCTTTCGAAATCATGTCCAATCAACTAAATTTACCACAAGTGAACTCCAGTCAAGTTGTAGAAACATCTCAAGGATGATCAGTGGAAACAGGATGCATCTGAGCTCAATTTTGAGTGTCATGGCAAAGACTTATGAGTCAATACTTATGTGAATACTTATGTACTTGTAATTCTTTTTTTTTTATATTTGTATTGTTTTTTTCTTGGATTTTTCCCCGATTTTCTCCCTAATTTAGTCATATTCAATTCCTCCCCATCACTAGGGGCTCCCACATTAAGGTTACTACAACCATTCAGTCGGGAAGGCTGAAGAATAGAAGTGTTTTCTCTTTTAAGTATAATTTTTTTTCCTCCAAATTACGTGATGCCACTGACCGCATCTTTTTGAAAATCTCACTCATGCACCATTGGGGGCAGCGTAACACACTCGGAGGACCGCATTCTCTGCTTGTTCCACTTGCGTGAGCTCATAGATGCCTGTGATTGGCTGTAAAGTCATAATTAATGATTAATATTAATCATGATTAATAAGTCCCATCCCACCCCCTAAGAGAGTTTGGCCAATTAGCTCTCTCTAGCCTCTCAGCTGCGAGTGGTTACAACATCAACCGGGGATTGAGCCAGCAATCTCCAGGTGATAGAGTGAGCACTTTACCACTGCACCTCTCGGGAGCTTTAATTTATTTTTAATAATTTTTTTTCACATTGTCATTATGGGGTATTGTTTGAAGAATTTTGAGGAAAAGAATGAATTTTGTCTATTTTGGAATGAGGCTATAACATAGCAAAATGTGCACTCGACCTCTGAGGTGTGTTTGGTATAGTATCTTGCAGTATCCTTTACATCCTGTTGTTGTGAGGTGGGGTCACCATGGATCAGATTTGTTTTTCCAGCACATCTCATATACTATGCCTTGAAAAAGTATTCATCCCCTAAACCTTTCTACATTTTGTCATTTTAGACAAGCACAAACATAAATCAGATCAAATCACTCCTTCAGCCACTGCCCGCAATCTTGCGGTAACTGTGGACATCTGTCATTTTTCACACACATTGCTAACCTTACTCGCTCTTGCTGATTTCTTTTTTACATCAGTAGAATCCGTCCATTTCTTTCTTCATGGTGCTAACTACTAAGCCATCTTACTATCATATACAGTACAGACCAAAAGTTTGGACACACCTTCTCATTCAAAGAGTTTGAATTTGTATTATGCCAAGAAAAAAGCAGCTAAGTAAAGAAAAACGTGTGGCCATCATTATTTTAAGAAATGAAGGTCAGTCAGTCCGAAAAATTGGGAAAACTTTGAAAGAGTCCCCAAGTACAGTCACAAAAACCATCAAGCACTACCAAGAAACTGGCTCACATGCAGACAGCCCCAGGAAAGGAAGAGTCACCTCTGCTGCGGAGGATAAGTTCATCCGAGTCACCAGCCTCAGAAATCGCAGGTTAACAGCAGCTCAATGCCACACAGAGTTCTAGCAGGAGACACATCTCTAGAACAACTGTTAAGAGGAGACTGTGTGAATCAGGCCTTCATGGTAGAATATCTGCTAGGAAACCACTGCTAAGAACAGGCAACAAGCAGAAGAAACTTGTTTGGGCTAAAGACCACAATAAAGAACACAAGAAAGAAAACTCTTTAAATGAGAAGGTGGGTCCAAACTTTTGGTCTGTACTGTATGTATTGTCTTACGGACGTACAGGACGTAGCTTCCTGTTTTTCGTATTGTTCCCGCGAAAGTTCCTCGTCTGTTTGGAACAGCGTTTTAGATTATATTTTGTTTAGTTTTTTATAATTATATATTTTTCCCGTTTTTACGCTTTAATACTACTGGACTTTATCCGATTTTTGCGCTTTTTGGGAGAACGTGCGTATCATCTGACCAACAACAAGCGAATCCATCAGCAAATAATCACAACTCCGGCACAAAGGTACGTTATCATGTCTACCATTCAGCTCGCTCAGTGTGTGGAGTGCAGGATGTTTAGACATTCTTCCTCCGTCATTAGTGATAATTTTATTTGTGATAGGTGTGTGTTAGTTAGCACCCTGACGGAGAAGATAGTAGCATTAGAGGAGCGCATCCAGACTTTAGAGAGGGTTAGAGAGCGCGAGAGCAGCGTTAATCCTGTAGCGGAAAGTCTGGGTGCCACAGGCGGAGATAATCATCCCCCGACTCCGGCAGTAGAGCCCTCACAGCAGGGCGAGTGGGTGACGACTCGGCGGCATACTCGTTTAGCCAAAGCTAACGCTAAGGCTAGCCCACCGGAGCACACCTCTTCTGCGGTTCACGTGTCCAACAGGTTCGCTCTCCTCAGTGATGCACCCGCTGAGAAACCTGAAAGAGCTCTGGTTATAGGAGACTCTATACTGAGACATGTGAAATTAGCTAGGCCTTTAGGGGCGCCAGCGGCAGTGGTCAGGTGTATCCCGGGAGCCAGAGCACCGGACATAGCAGGTAATCATAGGGCTCTAGGACAGCATAGGTTCTCTAAGATAGTGGTACATGCTGGAGCTAATGATATACGCCTTCGTCAGTCAGAGGTTAGTAAGAGTAACTTTACAGAGGTGTTTAAAATAACGAAGGCGATGTCCGAAGAAGTAGTTTGCTCTGGTCCCATCCCAATGAGACGTGGCGGCATAGCTTACAGCAGGTTATGGTCGCTGAACCGCTGGATGTCCAGGTGGTGCTCCGAAAACAACGTGGGCTACATAGACAATTGGAAGACCTTTGAGGGCAAAACTGGCCTGTTAGGGCGGGACGGTGTCCATCCCACTCGGGAAGGTGCTGCTCTCATTTCTTGCAGTATAGCACATAGTCTCAGAAGAGGCCTAGTTAATCGGTGACAATCCAGAGCCCAGGCCAGGGAGCAGACAGACAGGCTAAACCAACCGTCTGCTAGCTGCAGAGAGTCATCACTCAGGGTTCATCATATTGAGACTGTGTCTGTTCCCCGAGCTAAACATAAATTTAGAAAGACTCAGAAAGTCTGTTTTAGTAATTTAATTAACATAGATACCACAAACCCAGATCACACTGAATGCGCAGCCGGCACCTCTGATCTGAAGCTAGGACTGTTAAATATTAGATCTCTCGCATCTAAAGCAGTTATTGTTAATGAAATTATCACAGATCAGGAGTTTGATATCTTATGTTTAACAGAAACCTGGATTAAACAGGATGAGTATGTAGCTCTAAATGAAGCTAGTCCTCCTGGATACAGCTACATACACCAGCCTCGGTTAACTGGTAGAGGAGGAGGAGTCGCAGTTATTCATAACGATAATCTGTCTCTCGTACAAAAACACAGTTTTAAATTTAATGCATTTGAAGTTCTCTATAGTAACATAAAGTCAGCTCAGTCGATCCCGCTAATCATCATTTACAGACCCCCAGGGCCGTACTCGGAGTTTCTCTGCGAATTTGCAGATTTCCTCTCAAACCTTGTTGTTTCTGTAGACAAAGCGTTAATTGCTGGAGACTTTAATATTCATTTTGAGAATCCAGAAGACCCTCTGAGAACAGCATTTATGTCCTTACTGGACTCAGTAGGAATAAATCAGTGTGTAGTAAGACCCACTCATAAAGCAGGTCACACTTTAGATTTAATATTATCCTTCGGATTAAGTATAGGAAATATAACCACAATTCCACAGTCTGAAGTTATCTCAGATCACTACCTTGTCTCGATTAAAGCGTGTTATAGTAATAATGTATGCAGCACAGCACCGCGCTTCCACCTTAAACGTACATTTACATCAAATACCGCACAGAGCTTTATCAATAATCTTCCAGAATTATCAACTTTGATTGGATCGCCATCTGACTTCACAGAACTCGAACAGGCGAATGAATATCTAGAGTCAGCACTTCGTTATAGCTTAGATAATGTAGCTCCAGTTAAAAGGAAAATGATTAGAGATAAGAAACTCGCTCCTTGGTATAATGACCACACCCGTGCTTTAAAACAAACCGCTCGAAAATTCGAACGTAAATGGCGCCAAACTAAATTGATAGTATTCAAAATAGCTTGGAAGGAGAGCATCCTGAACTATAAAAAAGCTCTCAGTGATGCTAGATCAACGTATCTCTCCACTCTTATAGAAAATAACAAAAACAACCCGAGATTTTTATTTAATACCGTAGCTAACTTAACTAAAAACAAGACCACTGCAGAAATCTCCACAACAACATCATGCAGTAGTGAGGATTTCATGAACTTTTTCAATAATAAAATCATAAATATTAGGCAAAAAATTCAGGCTTTGAAACCAGACAATTTAAATAATTCAGATGATCTAACCACATCACATCAGAACTTAGAACACTTTACTCCCCTTGAAGCGAGGGAACTAATTTCACTCATCTCTTCTTCAAAATCGTCAACCTGTATATTAGATCCTATACCGACACATTTTCTCAAACAGATAGTACCAGCAATAATAGAACCCCTGTTGAAAGTAATTAACTGTTCACTCAGTAGTGGGTATGTCCCCAAATCCTTTAAATTAGCCGTTATTAAACCGCTAATCAAGAAACTTGACCTTGACCCCTGTCTGCTTTCTAATTACAGGCCGATATCAAACCTTCCCTTTATCTCCAAGATTTTGGAAAAGGTAGTATCACAGCAGCTATGTTCACATCTACACAGAAATAGCATAAATTAACTGTATCAGTCAGGATTTAGGCCTCATCACAGCACAGAGACAGCACTTGTTAAAGTAGTAAACGACCTCCTATGGGCCTCTGATCAGGGTTGCGTCACTATACTTGTGTTACTGGACCTCAGTGCAGCTTTTGACACCATTGATCATAGTATTCTCCTTCACAGATTAGAAAAGGTAGTAGGAATTAAGGGAACTGCCCTCTTGTGGCTCAGATCCTATTTGACTGATCGTTATCAGTTTGTAGATTTAGATGGTGACCATTCCTCATGTTCTCAAGTGGAGTTTGGTGTTCCACAGGGCTCAGTTTTAGGCCCACTGCTTTTTTCCCTTTACATGCTTCCTCTGGGCAACATAATTCGTAAACATGGTATTAGTTTTCATTGTTATGCTGATGACACACAATTATATGTCTCAGCAAAACCAGATGAGAAAAACCAGTTTGCTAAAATCGAGCAGTGTGTGCAGGACATACGAGATTGGATGTTAATTAATTTTCTTCTGCTTAATCCTGATAAGACAGAAGTTCTGGTCATAGGACCACAAGTAGCTAGAAGTAAGCTTTCTGATCACACTGTAACTTTAGATGGCCTTTCTGTTCCATCAAGTGCAACAGTAAAAGACCTCGGTGTGATTATAGATTCCAGCCTTTCGTTTGAAGCTCATGTAGATAATATCACCAGGATAGCTTTCTTTCACCTTAGAAATATTGTCAAGATAAGAAACATATTGTCACTAAATGATGCAGAAAAACTAGTTCATGCTTTTATCACCTCTAGGTTGGACTATTGTAACGCCTTACTGTCTGGTTGTTCAACTAGGTGTATAAACAAGCTTCAGTTAGTACAGAATGCAGCAGCGAGAGTCCTCACTAAAACCAGAAAATACGAGCACATCACCCCTATCTTATCTACACTGCATTGGCTCCCTGTGAAATTTCGCATCGATTTTAAGATACTACTTTTGACATTTAAAGCACTAAATGGTCTCGCGCCACAGTATTTGAGTGAACTGTTAGTGTCTTACGATCCGCCACGCCTACTTCGATCAAAGAATGCAGGCTGCCTGTCAGTACCACGTATTATTAAAACTACAGCAGGGGGCAGAGCTTTTTCTTACAAAGCCCCGAAGTTATGGAATAGTCTTCCTATTAATGTTCGGGACTCAGACACAGTCTCAGTGTTTAAGTCTACGCTAAAAACCTATTTATTTAGCCAAGCATTTTTGTAAATAGATTAACCTTAAGTAAAGGAGCAGATCTGGGGGACCCATGGACGTAGAGTATTCTGGTGAACTCGTATGTTTAGATGCTGTCCTCCCCACTCTCATTGTTCACTCAGGTTTGTTGACGGTGAGGTGATTGGTTGCTTTACATCTCAGGGAGCCCTCATGTTTGTGTTTCCTTCTGGCTCTCCCTTTTAGTTATGCTGTTATAGTTAGTCCTGCCGGAGTCTCTGCTTGCACTTTGCACTAAATATACATTCATTTTATACATGTTGACTGTGACCAGACCTAACTGCCATCTCTCCTTATTTTCTGTTCTCTCCTTTTCTGCTCTCTCCTCTCTCTCTCTCCCCCTCTTCTTTCCCTCTCTCTGTCTCTCTGTCGAGCTATACATGTTTTGCTCCTGAGCTGCCAGTGATCCAGACCCCTCTGCCCTCTGGAGCCGTCTAACCATCCTGGAGTCCTGCTTCTGGTTGGAGATCTCGTCGCATGGATGCCCCGTGTGGTCTGCCTGGATTCGTATGGTGGCTGGGGATGGTTTCCATGAAGACTGTCCTGTCATCGAGTGATGCTCTGGGGAACTGTGACTTCAGTTGTTCGATAACTCAGGACCGGAATCCCCTACAGTCTACCTGAGCCTCCGGGAACAAACTGGACTCATTTTAATTTTAACACATCTCCTGTTATACTGAACTTCCAGTCTTACACATTATTATGCTGATCAATCCCTGCTCTCCGTTATCACCCAGATGAGGATGGGTTCCCTGTTGAGTCTGGTTCCTCTCAAGGTTTCTTCCTATTACCATCTCAGGGAGTTTTTCCTTGCCACCGTCGCCCTCGGCTCGCTCATCAGGGACAATCTTATCATTTTGATTCATATATATTGCATAAAAACTTACTTCTTTTTATTGTGTAAAGCTGCTTTGCGACAATGTCAATTGTTAAAAGCGCTATATAAATAAAATTGACTTGACTTACTTTATGTTAAAGTAACAAAAAAAACTATATACATATATATTTCTCCCATTCGTCCTTCTAGGCTTCTAGTTCTATAATATTCTTTGTTGTCTTGCATGCTGTCATGTAATGGGTGGTATTGCAGGCTGTTGTTGCTGTGGGCAAAAAGAGGGCAGGCGTAGAGTGTTGTTTTAAACAAAAGAGTCTTTTAATAACAAAATAAAACAAAACATGAACAATAATGAAACAAAATCAAAGAAACTTAAACTCAAACTCTTTATATAAACAAGCATAGAGCTTTACACCAGCTCTTTAGCAAAACACAGGCTTAGAGCGAAACACAGGCTAAGAGTGAAACACAGGCTAAGAGCTGAACACAAGGAGACATGGAGCTGGAACTAAACGGAAAAAAGACAGAACCAGAGACGAGACAGGAGACGAGACCAGACCAGAGACGAGACCAGGAGAAAGACTAGAGACGGGAAGAGATTAGAGATGGGGAGAGACTAGAGACTAAAAGAGACTAGAGATGGGGAGAGACTAGAGACAAGGAGAGACTAGAGACGAGGAGAGACTAAGGAGAGTCGCTAACCCAATCAGTTGCTAAAGCCTACTAGTGGCTACACCTACTAGTGACTAAGCACTCATGTGGCTAAACATACTAATACAAATACCTAAACATAGAAGGAACTAGACATATCAGGAATTAAACAAGAGGCAAACAAACACTGGAGATACACTGAACAGTACTTACACAAGACAAGAGACAACCTAACAAAACCAGCTACATAAATAAAAACACAATGAACATAAACATAACAAAACTAGAACCTTCTTCAAACTGAGGTTACATAACATAACTTAAACTAAGACAAACTACAACAAACTAAAACAAATGCTCCAATGCAGCACTGTGTCGTCCTCAAAGCCGGGCGGCGGATGCAGCACTGGGTCATCCTCTGAGATACAGGGCTTCCCTTGAGGTGCTCTCCAAAGACTCCCCCACTGAGGCTCTGAGGATATGGGACCTTCTCTGATGCGCTCCAAAGATCTGGAGCCTCCACAGAGGGTCTGTGATGAGGTGGAGCCTCAACTGATGCACTCCAAAGATGTCACACAGACTTAGAGCAAAACACAAGCTAAGAGCTGAACACAAAGAGACATGGAGCTGGAACTAAACAGAGATGAGACAAAACCAGAGACAAATCAAATTCAAATTCAAATTATTTGTCACATACACAATCCTACACAGTACGATATGCAGTGAAATGCTTAGGCAACTGCCCTGACCTAAGAGAATAAAATTAAATAAAATATAAAATATAGAATATAAAATGTAAAATGTAAGAATATAAAATATAAAATGTAAGTCAGTAAAAAATTGTAATTGTACAAATGGACAAGTGGAAATATTTCAAAAATTCCAATTTTGAAATATTGAAATTTTTATTTTAATATGCAAATATGCAGTAAAGTGACATGTTAAATGTTAAAGTGGCTTGTGTGCATATTTAAAGACGAGACGAGACAGGAGATGAGATGAGACCAGAGATGAGACCAGAGACAAAACTAGAAACGGGCAAAGACTAGAGATGGGGAGAGACTAGAAACTAGGAGGACCTAGGAGACTAGAGACTAAGGGAGACTAGCGACTAAGAGGGACTAGAGACCGGGAAAGACTAGAGACAAGGAAAGCCTAGAGACAAGGAAAGACTAGGAGAGACTAGGAGGGGAAGAGACTAACGACTAAGTGTGTTAGTAGGCTAAGAACACAGACTAAGAGCGGAACATAAAGACATGGAGCTGGAATTAAACGGAGACGAGACAGGAGATGAGACGAGACTAGAGACCAGAGACGAGACCAGAGACAAGACTAGAAACGGGGAAACACTAGAAACGGGGAGAGACCAGAGACTAAGAGGGACTAGGAGTGCTCCCTCATCACCTGACCGAGGTGCCTTCTGGGAAACTGAGTCTACAAGCCAAAAACTACAAAAGTAAACTTATCGGGCACACAGTTCCCTCTAGCACTGAACCCTTACACATGCACAGCTCTTTTAAGATCTACCCACAAATTTATAATGAGGTTTAAATCAGGGGACTGTTTAAATCAGGGGAGAGCTTGCATCTCTTGAGGTATTCCATAGTGGATTTCGAGGTATGTTTAGGAACATTGTCCTCTCGTAGAAGCCATCCTCTTTTCAGCTTCAGCATTTTTACTGATGGTGTGATGTCTGCTTCCAGAAGTTGCTGGTATTTAGTGGAATCCATTCTTCCCTCCATCTGTGCAATGTTTCCTGTGCCACTGGCTGCAACACAAACCCCAAAGCATGATAGATCCACCCCCATGCTTAATAGTTTGCAAAGTGTTATTTTCATGAAATGCTGCTCCTATTTTTCTCCAAACATGCCTTTACTGATTGTGGCCAAAGAGTTCTATTTTAACTTCATCAGCCCACTGCACTTGTTTCCAATATGCATCAGGCTTCTGTAGATGCTCTGTTGCATACTTCTGACATTTCTGACTTCTGCTGACTCTTTCATGAAGGTCTTATCTGTGCAAGCATCGCTGCACAGTGGATTGGTGAACCACCACTCCTGAGTTTGCTAAATCTTCCTACAGGCTTTTTGCAGTCAAATAGGGGTTATGATCTGTTTTTCTGACCAGCATATGAGCAGTTCTCTCCAAGAGTTTTCTTGGTCTTCTAGATCTCATCTTGACCTCCATAGATCCCCTGAACTGCCATCTCTTAGTTACATTTCTCACTGTGGAAACTGCAAGCTGACAACGCTGTGATACCTTCTTGTAGCCTTTTCCTGCATTGTGGGCATCAATGACATTCATTTCCAGAGTCTTACAAAGCTGCTTAGAGCAGCCCATAGTTGTTGAGTGACTGTAAGTGTGTGCACAAGCTTTGAAGAGTCAAAGTATTTGTAAAGCTTTGAAACTGGCATTTACTATTGACAGCTGTTTCCATGCATAACAACCTGATTAATGTCTGAAACCTTGTAAAAAGACTCTGAGACTCTGGAACTCTTAGAGTGCCCAAACTTTTGCACAGCGCCATAATAATGTTTTGTCTGGATGATACAATAGCACATAACAAAAAAAAAAGCACTTTCATTTTTTATGACTCTTTCTTCATAAATTCACATGATGAGAATGAATCCATGGTGTAACTCAGTCCTGTGAGTAAATCTGAGTTTATTTTCCCGCGTCAAGTTCCCACATTTTAACTCTGTGTCCGTGTTTACCTTAGAGCACCATGACAAGAAAGCATCCCTTAATTTACATAACCATGGTCCTTCTTTACTTTGTTACATTCTATATTTACTTTCTTAGGCTTCTTATAAACAACATTTATTTTACAATATGGTACAATTTCCTAAACAACAATGTATTATTCCTATATTTTAAATATTACATTATCACCCTCATTTTTTTTTCTAATGAATGCAATACATTAGCCAGCCACAAATCATACACTATAAAATCGAACTTAATATATTTTTTGATAACTTAAAAATATTTTACCATTACAGATTTATCTGGCGCAGTAAACAGTTTTAGTTTTCTTATCTTTAGATCGTAGTCCAGAACTCAAGGGTTTGCTGTAAAAATCTTCAGTGCTCAAAGGCTAAAAATGAAAGAAACACATATTCGCAGCCAAGATTTGTAATACAAAAGCTCAAAGCTTAATTTTTTTTTACTCCTATTTGACTCCTGACACATGGGTTTATGTTAGTACTGACATAGCTTGCTTTTAGTTTTCTAGTCTTGAAAAAAAAAAACGAATAAAATACTTTATAAAAATGTTCCTTTCACCTATCCACCTACATCCACAGTTATGAGAATCACCCAAATACCCTCATGTATGTGAACAGTGATCTACTCTAATGTACAATACACAGATCAGACTCACTCACTCACTCACTTATTCTTTCTCAAGCACTCATTCATTCACTCATACCATTTTATTTTGTATTCAGTGTCACGGGGGGCCTGGGGCCTATGCCAGCTTACATTCACACCAGTTGAATGCTCATGCAGTGTCACAGGACAACCGGAGGCGAATCAGAAGACTAGCAGTTTGCCCGTGTAGCGTGGAGGATAAACCCAAACGCGGAAGCAGCGCGAGCAGGCAGGATAACCACGCGATTTATTCTTAGAACTCTCTCACACAGAGAGCAAGAGTTTACACAATTAAACCCGCGTTCTAACAACACACCCTCAATCAGAAAAATGGCACAAAATGGTGAGTACTCACGAAATTGGAGAGATACCGTCGGAGACGGCATCGGAAAACTCAATGACTGAGTGATGTGCGGCGCCATCTTGTTTCCTTTTATACTTCCTGAATCGCGACCGTACTACTTCGGGGTCCTAGTGCCGGTCGCGTTGAGTGCGCATGACATGCAGACCCTTATATGCCACAAAAAAAAGCACCTACAGTGGGCATGTGAGCATCAAAACTGGGCCACTAATGATCACAGTTTTTAAATAACGATTAGATATGTTAAGAGAAAAAAGCTGTCTAAACCTACCTGGCCATATGTAAAAAAAAAAAAAAAAAAAAATTTATTGTCCCTGCTTGCTTAATCTGTTACTTTTGGAAAGTTGTGTTAAATTCCACTTACCACACCCTGGCCTGATTACTGCCAGACCTGTGAATCAAGAAATCAGTTAAATAGAACCTTTTGGGAAAAAAATATATATATAAGTGCAAAGTAAATAACTAAATACATACAAGAACATATGCGGAACAAAGTAATTGACATGTATCAGTCTGGAAAGGGGTATCAATAATGCTTTTTTAAGGGTAAATGAATAAATCCTTCCAAAACATTCTATTGAATAACCAAAGTTTTTGATTCTTTAAAATGTAAAATGTGAATGCATCCAGATAAACATTGCACTTGCCTCTGGAAGAGTTTGCCCTTACTCAGTGCCAATATGTAACCCAAATTACTAATGAACCAATCAAGAGCTGCTTGTTCCTTCTCCATGCTCACACTGCTTTGATCCTTACTCCCTTACAATTAATATCCTCTTAAAGGTTAAAGTCCAACAGCTACTTCAAACGAACAATTACCAAAAGTCCATAACTAAATATAAATAATCAAACTCATTTATTAATATTTGAGAATGCTGTTTTAGACTGGCTGTACACAAATGATTTAGATTTTTTTTCAGCAGCTCATTAATACAGTTCCAAATCACACTTTATATTATAACTTTTAAAATGGACATCATCATTTACAGTCATTGATATTGTGATGTTTTCTTATTTTCTTTTTTTTAGTTATAAAATACTACTACTACTAATAATAATAATTATTATTATTATTAGTAGTAGTAGTGGTAGTAGTAGTAGTAGCAGTAGTAGTATAAGTATTACTTAAAAAGACACAAAAAATGCTAGGTTGATGATGATGATGATGATGATTACAGCTGCTTTATTACACACGTGGACAAAATTGTTGGTACCCTTCGGTCAATGAAAGAAAACTCACAATGGTCACAGAAATAACTTTAATCTGACAAAAGTAATAATAAATAAGAATTCTATGAATGTTAACCAATGAAAGTCAGACATTGCTTTTCAACCATGCTTCAACGGAATTATTAAAAAAAATAAACTCATGGAACAGGCCTGGACAAAAATGATGGTACCCCTAACTTAATAGTTTGTTGCACAACCTTTTGAGGCAATCACTGCAATCAAACGATTCCTGTAACTGTCAATGAGACTTCTGCACCTCTCTGCAGGTATTTTGGCCCACTCCTCATGAGCAAGCTGCTCCAGTTGTTTCCGGTTTGAAGGGTGCCTTTTCCAGACAGCATGTTTCAGCTCCTTCCAAAGATGCTCAATAGGATTGAGGTCAGGGCTCATAGAAGGCCACTTTAGAATAGTCCAATGTTTTCCTCTTAGCCATTCTTGGGTGTTTTTAGCTGTGTGTTTTGGATCATTGTCCTGTTGCAAGATCCATGACCTGCGACTGAGACCCAGCTTTCTGACACTGGCCAGCACATTTCTCTATAGAATCCCTTGATAGTCTTGAGATTTCATTGTACCCTGCACAGATTCAAGACACCCTGTGCCAGATGCAGCAAAGCAGCCCCAGAACATAACAGAGCCTCCTCCATGTTTCACAGTAGGGACAGTGTTCTTTTCTTGATATGCTTCATTTTACCATCTGTGAACATAGAGCTGATGTGCCTTGGCAAAAAGTTCCATTTTTGTCTCATCTGTCCATAGGATATTCTACCAGAAGCTTTGTGGCATGTCAACATGTAGTTTGGCATATTCCAGTCTGGCTTTTTTATGATTTGTTTTCAACAATGGTGTCCTCCTTGGTCGTCTCCCATGTAGTCCACTTTGGCTCAAACAACGACGGATGGTGCAATCTGACACTGATGTTCCTTGAGCATGAAGTTCACCTTGGATCTCTTTAGAAGTCTTTCTGGGCTCTTTTCTTACCATTCGGAATATCCGTCTCTTTGATTTGTCATCAATTTTCCTCCTGCGGCCACGTCCAGGGAGGTTGGCTACAGTCCCATGGATCTTAAATTTCTTAATAATATGTGCAACTGTAGTCACAGGAACATCTAGCTGCTTGGAAATGGTCTTATAGCCTTTACCTTTAACATGCTTGTCTATAATTTTCTTTCAAATCTCCTGAGACAACTCTTTCCTTTGCTTCCTCTGGTCCATGTTGAGTGTGGTACATACCATGTCACCAAACAACACAGTGACTACCTGGAGCCCTATATATAGGCCCACTGACTGATTACAAGATTGTAGACACCTGTGATGCTAATTAGTGGACACACCTTGAATTAACATGTCCCTTTGGTCACATTATTTTCAGTATTTTCTAGGGGTACCATCATTTTTGTCCAGGCCTGTTCCATGAGTTTATTTTTTAAAATAATTCTGTTGAAGCATGGTTGAAAAGCAATGTCTGACTTTCATTGGTTAACATTCATAGATTTTTTTAAATTATTACTTTTGTCAGATTAAAGTTATTTATGTGACCATTGTGAGTTTTTCTTTCATTGACCGAAGGGTACCAACAATTTTGTCCACGTGTGTATATATGTATAATGTTATTTTCATAAATTGCCAAATTGTTGTGGCATATAAATTATTATCTTCAAGTTATTCACTTTTGTTAATTGATCCAGCCATTATTTTAATTAATATACATTATTTCTAGTAGAACAGTCTGAAAAATATTTTTTTTCCTTTGTCCCTTAAATGCGGGATATGGGTCACCACATCAGATTATATAATCTGCAAGATTTGGCACAAGTTTTATGCTGGATGCCTTTCCTGTTGCAAACCACCCATTTTCTAACTGGATGTACTGTAGCATGCAGGGGCTGGTTGTATGGTGCACAGGTTTAATGGTCTTGTGATTTCAGTGGTAAAAGTCGGGTCAAGCCTCAACACCACCATCCATTCAGCAATTGAGGCTCAACCACCTGTTATATAAAACATTTTATTTCTAGAATGAAACCTTAAATATATTAGCAATGAGACAGAATAACATTTTTTTTCCTTTTCACTCTGTATAGTGAATGATGCTGTATATATCTGATTAATTTCAAAGCACTGCCTTAAGGTTCTATATGAGGCCCTGTCGCATTGTATTTTCTATCATGGAAAACTCTGTAAAACCCTGTGACACCTAATCAGGAAATGCTGTGTCAGGGGGGCTAGGGGTAAAGACCTTTCTTCCCTTTGGAAACATCTCCTGCCTCCCTCACTGTCGAGCTTCTTCCTGTCCATGCTCTGTAGGTCACTGTGTTTTGATTACAGTCAGGCCCTTGGGACAGCACTTGGCTATGATTTATAGCTTTATGTTAATAGTGGATTAAAATACAATTAACCTGACCTCCAGGAGGGGAGAAGGTCTTTGAGGTTTGGGATAGGGGGATTGCAGAAGTCATCATTAGTCTTACAGAATGAATCTGTGGAAATGTGTAAACACGAACAAGGAGATTTTCAACCTCATGGTGGTTTTAAGAAAGTGTACGTGTGTCTTTATGGATTCTGTTGCTGATATATACTGAGAAAGAAAAATAATAACTTTAACTACTTGCACATATTTACTCCATGAAAGTTCTTCAAATGATGGACGGACTTGATGGATATAGATATTTTTTAGAAAGGAAATTGAGAGCAAGCACCTTGATAGGTAAGGACTGGCTGACTGGCTGCTGCTTAGCTTATATTCTGAGAAAAAAAAACTATCCATTCATTTATTGTCTATACTGCTTATCCTGTGTAGGGTCATTGGGGGCCTGGAGCCTATCCCAGGGAACTCAGTGTTCAAGGTGTGGTACAGCCTAGGATGGGGTGTTACACACACAGACACCCAGTCATACACTCTGGGCAATTTGGAAACACAAATTAGCCTACACTGTGGGGAAAAACTGGAGTACACAAGGAAACTCACCAAGCACAGGGCAAATAGGCAAGCTCCACTCACACAGACCAGAGGCAATGTTCAAACACCCAACACTTGAGGTGTGTGAAAAGAGGTGTGTGGAAATACGAATAAAAATAGTTACTGTGCAAGCTTTTTTTATATTCTCCACACACTGTCATGCACACTCGTAACACGACCGGCACTAGGACCGGGAAGTAGTACGGTCGTGAACCAGGAAACATAAAAGGAGACAAAATGGCGCTTCACATTGCTCAGTCATTGAGTTCGCCCATGCCTTTGCCGACGGTTCGCCAACTATTCTGTGAGTACTCACCGATTCGGGTTGCTTCTTTGATTGAGTGTGTGTTGCTAGAACGCGGGTTTATTTGTGTAGATCCTTGCTCTTTGTTTAAGAGAGTTCTTAGACTAAACGCAATGTTATCCTGCCTACTCGCGCTGCTTCCGCGTTTGGGTTTGCCATACACGGTACACGTACTAACTGCTAAGGCCGTTGTGTTTATCCTCCGGTTGCTCGTGACACACACTGTGGTAGATGAACCATCAGAGCCAAGATTTAAACCTCATGTTGACAAGTGATTCAAGGATTCACTAAAATAAAATAAAATAACTCTTAAATTGTGGCCATTTATATGTATAATTTAGTTACTGAAGCGAAAGAGAAACAGATAGCGATTGCTTTGGTACACCCATAATAATGAAATAGATAGCTGCTATTGTAAAGAAAAGAAAATTAACCTTCGAGTCCACAACATCCATTGGGCCAAGCAAAACATGTGGGCAAGCAAAAAAAAAAAAAAAAAACAGCCCAAGCTCACTGATATCCAAACTTCACAGATGCAAGCAATATTCAGCACCCATGGCAAAGTCGGATCCAGGGAGACCTCACACCACAACCAACTGCACCCAAAGGATCTGCTACAAAACTCTTGGTACCAGACATCCATTGGTGAGTTCTCATGATGGTTGGGCGGCTTTCCCGGCTAGGAAATGGGCCTTAGCAGCGAATGGATGCAGCCTTTTTCCTTCTCAGTGGCTGTATCATGCAGGTTGCCACTTGGCAGAAGTGAAAATGTTGCGGCCCTGGGATGTTTTTACAGCTTTCTCTAACGCTGTGCTTTTTTACTGCTTTCTCCAACATGGTGATCAAACAGCAGCCATCCACCTTTTGAAGTCCCTGGGGCATGGGGCATTGCCTTTCTTGTGTGCCTTGTGCTCAGGCAGGTGAAACAGCGATATTTAATCCACTCGCCTTTGTGAAGTGAGCTCAGAAGCTAATTCGGCAGTATTTAATCTGCCCGCCTTTGTGAAGTGAGCTAAGGCAGGTGAAACAGTGGTATGCAGGCCATCCCAACTGCTAGTGCAACAGCAGCATAGTAAGCTCAACTTTGAAGACCCTGGGGCCCAGGGCATCGCCCTGGTCACAGACCTCTCACGTGCTCCAGTTGGTGCAGGTTGGTCAAATTAGAGCGGCAGAGTGGATTTTCGTGTGCAGCGGTTCCTGCGAGCTATTCAATGTGGCTCTCCTCTAGCTGTTGCAGCCAATCAGCACCACTCAGCCATCCCCTGGCGTAGCCTCAGACGTCAGCCCTTGTGGCTTTCCATGTCCAATGACTTCCAAATGCCTTTTACTCATCCTGCTCCAGCTGTGCCCAGTCTAGCTGGCCCTGCCACTTCACACACATGCAAAAGGGAGCCTTTGAAGTGAGCGAGGGACAAAAAGGGCACATGTCCGTCACAATTGCTCACCATGTGCCTAACTTACTCCCTCACTCATTGTCTATACTGCTTCATCCTGTATACAGGAGTGCGGTCCTTTAGTCTATCCCAGGAGACTTGGGGCATGAGGTGGGGTACATCCTGAATGCCAGTCCATTACAGGGTAATTGTGCATAACTACCCAACCAAATGAAACATCTAAACCATATAATAATCAAGTGGAAAAGGTCAAACAGTTAATATCCGTTTAAAGGAACTCAGATTAAATCTGATATTCATTTGGACTTTCAGTAATTCAAAGCTGATTCCGATTTAGTGATTTAATGATTCAGTTCTATGATGCAGAGAATCCAAACCTAAACACGTCACATAGTACAAAGCATAGTATTTAACATTTACACTTAATGCCCAATGTCCTGGGGATTCACCATTCATCTGCTGAAAGTAAATGAGTGAGTGGATGAGTAGATCCACCTGAGTCCACCTGAGTAATGGTAATACACTTAATACACAATACTATGAAAACTTCTTGAAATAATATATAAATATCCTGAAATGTATAATATTTCTTATCAGTTTATTCAAAGCAAAGTGGTCTAAGACAGAACAAGGCACTGATTTGTCATAAAAAGCTCTAATTGCATTAATAATAGTGCCCATCCTGCCCTCTCGTCCTCTATCTGTTACACTCAAAGGACACGGGAAGCTAACGAGACAGCGTTATTAGCCCGCCACAGTGATTATCACCTTCTCTCAGCACCCTCTTAAACCTTTGTTCTGTCTCATTACTCACATTGTCTCTCCACAAAGCGAACATTAGACAGAGAAATGCTGGTTATTGAGAGCATGAAGAGGGGATGAGAGACAAGTCAAGTGCTTCCATCTCTTTCCTCTTTGCTAAATTACAGTTCTGCATATGGGTTTTAGGTTTGGGACAATTGGACTAACCTTATAAGAAGAGGAGAGCAAAGAGATGCGCAAATGCACTGTTTGAAAAAAAAAAAGCAGGGAAATTATGGAGACCCTGGTGTGGGAATTATCTGAAAAAGAAAATGACAAAGTTGAAATGATAAAATGGATAAATTACTGCACCAAATGAAACTACTTCCTTTAACAACTCTATGATCTATAAGATGATGCTGTCTTTATTTCTTCATTGACTATTATCATATACTGCCACGTGTACAGTGTTGGTAGCATCTAGTTGTGGAGAGGATTATCATCATCAGAAACTGGGACAGTCGATAAATGGAGGCAGTCCTGAATGGAGACTTCAAGAAGATTGCAATCAAACAAATGAAACTTAGTACCAATGCTACACTAGAGTGGATAGAAAAACTAACAATATACATGCATCATTGTATCATATGTAGAGAACCTGTAGCTAGTAGTTTATGAAGATGATTTAACATAAAACACTTTGGAAAAATGGAAGTTATTCTATTTCCACTGATTCTCACTTAGCAAATTTCCATAGGGCTATTCTGTACTGAGGATAAGTTCCCTGGAAAAACCTGGCGATAACCTTCAGGCCTTGCATGACCCTGAAGGCCTAAATGTTATTCCAAAGCAGGACACACATGGGTTGCCAATCCATCGAGCAAGGACACACACTCTCACTCAGAGCAATTTGGAAATGCCAGTTAACCTAATCTGCATGTTTTTGAACTGTAGTAGGCCAGTGGAGTACCCAGAGAAAATACACCAATAACAGACTCAAGACTTATATTAAATCCGAGACCTGTAGGAGCAGCAGCAAAGTGCTAACCACTAAACCATTGTGCTATCAGTCTATTCTGTTTCCAAATAATTTGAGTTTTAGACATTAACTTTCTATAGATTTTATTTTGTTTCCTTTCACACACAAGTACAGGAGTGTATACGGGCTTTCTGAACATGTTGAATATGTCTTTTTTTTTTTAGTTTGGTGAAAGTCAACCTGATATGGCTCTTCATCTGGATTAGCATGCATTGGCGGGTCGATATGCTAACCTGGGAGCAGCCAAGTAGTGGATAAAGATGTTGCACCACAGATTTCTAGGTTTTCAGCCAATGAAGGAAAGAAACGGAGTAACACTGGTTACATGTGGTTTCTGCTTGAGCTCTAATAGCTCTACTCCTGGATTGCTGTCGACAGAATAAAGCTACACAGAGCATAGAAAGGGTTTCAAGGGTTTACTAAGACAGATGTGCACCCATAATTCTCTACACTCAAAACATGAATTCCTTTCTGTTTTAATTAACAATTAAATTCAAAACGATTCTGGCTTGCTAATGAAAAATATTGGATGCCACTGGCTGGCCCTGACTCCTAATGCATCCTGGGCCATTTCTATCAAGTCACAAACAATTTCAACCACTGCATCTACCTCTAATTATAGCAGCCATCAGCATCAAAATAAACTAAAGGCATGCATTTTTAACAAATAAAATATACATATACTATTTAATTTTGTTAGTGTGTCTTGCATTCCCATACACTCTAGCAAAATATTTTCTTATTCAGACAAAATATTAATTTCCCCCTTCAAAGTTATTTTTATGGAATGATGTGATTTTTTTATGAGGCAAATTTACAGGGTGAAAACAAAAACCAGTACATTTTTAGATTAATATTGCAAAAAAAAAAAAAAAAAGCTTTATCCTTCACTACCAGCTGCAAATATGACGCATTACGGCACCTTATCTGTCGCAACCATGTTTTGTTTGAACTGTCATTCATTCCCTGGTGGATTTAGTGAAAATTTGTTGTGTGTACAATGTAATTCAATATGCATTGAGGAGATATGCAATAGCTGGTGCTGAATATACAAGCTACATTAAAGTAAGTTGACTAAATCGACAGAAGTGGCAACGTGTATGAGGTTTCGGTTTTATTTAGATGAAACGCAATGGGGAAAGACTAAAATAGTTAGGTGAATGGGAGTTTCGCTAAACAGGAGAACTACAATGGAGGTAAGATAGATATCTTCATGGCAGCTTAAAGAGCAATATTCCAGTGTCACATTGGCAGGTAAGATAGGAATTTATGCAGCATTGGCTTTCCTTTTTACCTGAGGCTTATAAGGGGCCTTGGGACCAGATGTTCATTTCACGAGAAAATCACTAAATCCGACTTGACATTTTTATTTAGCTTATCCATTTTAACATGCATTTTAGTGTTTTCATCAGAAAGTCATGATTCACTGATGATTTTTTGATATCATTTGATATTTTAACCCATTGAACCTTGACAAAGAATTGTTCAGAGTTGACCTCAAGATTCGGACCTTAGTTGCTTTTCTGAGCTGAGCCTTTCCTTGGTTATTAGTGTAGTGCAGTGGTGGGATTAAAATTGACATAGATTACCAAAGAGTAGCTGGTGTATGTGGCTGGGGATAGAGCAGTCTTTGCAGCTATCACTGGAACCCAAGGGAAAGCCCCCAATTCTGAAAAATGAGTCCAACATGGAAGTGCCAAAAAGTGCATTTTTTAAAGTGACCATTAGGATCAATGGTCAATTCCCATAGACCTCCATGTTAAAATATCTAACTTTACAACAAAAATATACATGTATACACCCTGGTAAACTTCATTAACAATAAAATAGCTTTGTTTCTAGATTCTTCATTCATGACAACTGTTATGAATATTTTATGTAACTTATCAGGTAAAATTATAATAAACCATAAAGTTATGCTTAACAAGGGGCATGACTGATTTGAATGTTTGGTATGCATCTCTTTAGCTATCCAGCTACATACAGCTAGACATTTTAGTTTAACTTACCACAAAAAGTGTTGGAGTTGATACTGGACAACATATGGGATACAGATAATGGTGTTACATTTCAACATTTGACAGACCCTTATTCAGAGCGACTTTTATCACATTATACATCTGAGCAGTTGAGGGTCAACAGCAGCAACTTCGTTGTGGTGAGGTTTAAACCTCGGACCTTCCAAACCATAGTCCAATTCCTTAACCACTGAGCTACCCCTGACACTGGTGTGCAATTAAATACTAAGTAACATTAGCAAATAACACAGCATTAGCTACCTTATCATCTTAGCTGCACTAACGCTGAGTTTGTGGTAACTAAATGCAACATAACATCAGAAAATAGCACAACATTAGCTACCCTAACATTTAAGCTAAGCTAAAATGCAGTGTTCCAACCAATGGTCAGCTCCTCCCTCAGCTCCTTTTCTCAAAAAAAAAAAAAAAAAAAAAAACATATGAGTGACATCAGAGAAGGTTTGTCCAGTTATTTTTTTTATACAGTCTATCCTGGAACCTCCATAAAGAAAGTAATCAAACAAAAGAGTATTGTATTAAAAGCGTGCATTAATTATGTTATAGAGAATAGGGAAAGAAAATAACTGACTCCTAAACATTAGAGAGAGAGAGAGACCTCTTAAGTGATGCTCAGAAGTGTACAAGCCACAGGCTTTTCAAATAAGACTGAAGAAAAATGCTTGTTTGTGTGTTTTTGAAGGCCCAGCATTCGTAAGGGGATCATACTGGTTATTGGATTACTCTGGCTCTGTCTAATAGCAATTCTCACAATACTGTATCTCATCTCTTGCATATGATATTGGGAGATAGAATGGGGCTTTACAAATTCTTTATTTTCTGTTTCTAAAGACTACTAAAGAATTATTAACTTATTGCTTTCGTACTGTGTGCATTACAGGTCTTATGCAAAGATCATTTAGTTCAAAGCATAACCACCTTAAAAATAAATAAATAAATAAATAAATGTGATGAATACATATTAGTGGAGGTCAAAATACATGAGGTAGAACTAAAAGTCTTTCAAATGTAATGTTACAGGTGTAATGTGCACAGCATAGCCTGGGATTTAAAACAAACAAACAAACAAACAAACAAACAACAGAAAAAAAAATGTATTTCCTAATTTGTTAAATAATGCACTTTAAGTCATTAGTTGTTGGATCGTATCACTTTATGGTGCATTCATTACTGAGGTTGTTATACATGAGAGAAATAATTTTTAAATGTTTTATATTTGGCATTGTAGTGTATTAATAAGCACTTTGACATTGCACCTCCAGGTGCGTGGGTTCAATTCTTTGGTTGGTTTCCATCCATAGTCCAAAAGCATGCTGATTATGCTAATTGGCATTTCCAAATTAACTCGGGTCATTTTAGTTTGGTGGAGATGGTTGTATTTTATCACAATCTGTCCTCCTTTTGAAAATGACAAAGGAAAAAAAAAAAAACACAAACAAGCTTTACAAAACAAGAGAGTGAACTAACTTACTGTGGATGCTGCTCATGCAACTGAACTTTTCAGTCCTCTTTTCACACTCGTCTGCGTAAAATGTCTCGGAGCAGAAATGCATAATGATGTTGTGATTAGAGATGACTCGTGAATGAACTGTGAGGGCTGAACACAGGAGTGTAAAGGGAGGTGGAGACCCAGAGGCTTTTAGTGGACAAATAACAGCATGGAGATGTCTTAACTCCTCCATAGGTGGAGAAATAATTGGGACTGTTTGCTAATTCTGATTGGCACAGAATTAGAGATTTATGAAGGTGTGGGAGGGGGAAAAAAAGAATGAAAGAAAGAGAGCAAGAGAGATTTTTTGCTTGCAGTCATGAAGCAGTTTCAGTTTTGGTAAACAATACCCACAGGAGGTGAGGGACTTAAAAATGACCTGCTGTTCTCGGGATCAAAAGGGATGCATACTGAACTTACACAAATCTAAACAACACTAAGGCAAAGTTTCGCGAGACATCAACTGTGCTGTAAAATTATTTAAGTTACAGTAAAAAAAAAACATTTACTTATTTACTTATTTCTTTTTTATCTTTCAGTGACAGACAATTATAGATGAATGCTTTCTTTCTATTTAACATGAATTATTTAATTTCATTAAAATTTTTACACAACAAATTCAGAAAAGACACCAAACATATTTCACCTCACTTACTCACAAAACCTTTTATACTACTGTAGCTAACAAATGTTTTAAAGGTAAATAGAGAAGAAAAAAAACCATTAGCAAATACATGACAAGACAATTATAACGATATCAATTATCTAAAGTGTTTTGCTAAATATAATTCTTCAGGGGGAAAAAAAAGAATAATATAGATAAAAGCATCCATCCATCCATTCTATCCATTATCTACCCCTTAGTGCAGTTCATGGTCACAGTGGTAGCAGGAGAAGAAGAAATGCCAAGATGTCCCTGTCTCCAGAAACTCCCTCCAGCTCCTCCTGTGGCATCCCAACCACTCCTAGACCAGCCGAGGTATGTTGGGCGTTTTCTCACTGGGAACGATTGTTCCGTTCTATACCCGAGCACAATTTCTCCCCCCGCAGGCACACTTGCGTATTTACACAACCGGAAACAGTAGGTGGCGGTAGAGATGTAGTTGGTTTGTTTTCCGTCAGAAAAAAAAAAAAAAAAAAAAAACTAAGAAAGAAGAAGAAACACCCGCTCTGGTCATGAACTATGTGACACCTGTTAATGCTCCATGTGGATGTTTTTTTGTTCCATGTGGATGTTTTTTTGGCGCTCTAAACAACGTGCCTACTGCCACATCTATCGCTACTGATTTCCACAGTCAAATTGAAATAAGGTGCTCATTAAACATTACTTTCTTTAGTCATAGCACATGAGCGTTATTTATTTTAAAA
Source organism: Clarias fuscus (assembly GCA_030347435.1). Taxonomy (NCBI): domain Eukaryota; kingdom Metazoa; phylum Chordata; class Actinopteri; order Siluriformes; family Clariidae; genus Clarias; species Clarias fuscus. Next base: position 3,051,803 of record CM059227.1, read on the forward strand.
ATTTACTTTTTTATCATAAAAATATAGTGTTTACGTACACTGTGAATTAATCACAGATGTAAACAATGAATAAATAAATGCAAGAAATGCTACCAATAAATATAATACCTGCTATAATAAAGTTCAACAAATAGCATAGATACATATAATAAATTATAAATATCTAATCATGCATTTTTCTGTTCTCCTCAGCATCATCTGGGTTTAGAGAGGGGTGGTGTGTGATGGCAGGATGTCCTTGTGACCAGGAGAGACCAGGAATGGCTACTAAATACTCCTATTAAGAAGACAACATTCCTAAAAGAGAGATGCTTGTGCTCTTTTTTTCCTTATCTGGCTACGTGTAGATTTTCAAACTTAGCTGAGGCGCTGAAACTATTGAATTTAAAACCTCACCGTGCATCAATGTTTAGTGTTTAACATGTTTTGTGTGCCGTGTGTTTATATTGTATTTTTGTAAATGTAAAAATAAATATAAACATGAGTGTGGAGGATTTGGAATAGAGACAAAGTACTGGATAGAGTGCAAAATGTTTTATTAAACATTATTAAATCAAAATATAATCAAAGTCAATTTTGTAACAAAAGTAGATGTCAAATATAAACATTAAAATGTAGCATATTTTTATATTTACTTGTACTTGCATAGCAAGAGGGTGTGTGTTAATGACATTAAGAGAACAGTTGGTCCATCGTCTGCATCACCGTCCTATTTGTTAATTATTTGTAATTACATCATTTCCTCTTATGAGCACCAGCGCCTATGTCTCACCTTCTGTGCTCGGGAATGCATGAATCGTTCCCGAGACCACCTCTGCAATCGGTCTAGGGATTCGTTCCCAAGCTCGAAACGAATTCGTACTCACAAACAAAAATCAACTGGTCCCGGGGCCAAGTGCGCTCGGAAACGGTTCCCGGACCCCAGTGAGAAAAGGCACAAAAGCCCTCCATCATTTCCTGGGTCACCCCCGAGGCCTCCACTCCAACCTCCAATGAAACCAGGGTAGCAGCAGGTCTACTCTGAGCTCCTTTTGGATTTCTCAACTTCTCATAAAAAGAATATACTATAGTAGAATGTCAACTAGGAATACAAAAAAGACAGTACTGTCGGATTGTTGATGTTGGATAATTAGGTTTAATGAAAGACGTTCATTACATTAAAATTTCTCGCATTCGACAGACACAATTATCCAGGGCTTTCATACTGTAACATTTATCGCATTGTACATCTGAGGAGATGAGGGTAAGGAGTTTGAGCTGGGGAGTTTGCTCATGATCCAAACAGCGTTGGCTTGGTGGTGGTTGGGTTGGAATGGAGACTTTCTGATCAGTAGTCCAACATCTTAATCATGAGCTACAATTCATGTGAATTTATAAAATTAGCATTTCATTTCATATGTTCAAGTAGATGTGATGGCCCGCCATTGGACACACATTGAGGGGTTATATGTGCAAGCATTCACACATATATTAAACAATAAGTTTAAAAGTTAAATTTGATTTAGATATTTATTTATTTAAGTGCATCATTTCTGGGTGGAGTACACATCCTAGTTTATGTTGTACTGTATATTTTAAGTGAATAGTATTCTTCGGGGGGTGGGGGGTTTGAGGGGGTTAACTGTGGTTGTCTGAAATTTTATATTTGCGTGTACTGTGTATATATATATATATATATATATATATATATATATATATATATATATATATATATATATATATTATGTTATATGTATATTATGTTATATATGTATATATATTATATATATGGCAATTAATATGGCAGATACAAAAGTATTTATTTATTTTTAATGCAGTCTGTAGCCTTCCAGATGTGATACATATTAGTCATATTCACTGCAGTAAAATTTACACTGGGATGGTCAGAATGGATATAGTATATCTGATCTGACCACTCCTTTGATCAGACTGATTAAAAACTCAATGTCAGGTGAACTGTTGTTCATATTCCAGGTCTCCTCATTCTTGAAACTGATTACTTCAATAAAGTTATTTTTTTGCAGCAACTCTGAGAATTCTATAAGGTCTTTGGGTTATTACAGTAATCCTTATTTATCTAGCAATGTTTAAGTTTCTTTTCTTGAAGACATTAAATTCAATTCAATGTGTGGGTGATACACCTACAGCAATTATGTGAAGCAACAGGAACCAGTACACCCTTTGGTGATGAGACTCTTAGCCACAGTAAAACATTCTACCATGAATTTGAAACTAAGGTTTACTGTATATAAAGCATTTACTGTATGTCTGAATTACACATCATGCTACCATCTGTGCACATCAGTTTGTTACTTGAGGTGGTTTTTGCAACAAAAAAAACATAGTTTTATGCTGCAACTAATCAATGATAAAGATAAAACACACTGCATGCAACTCACTCCCATAGAAAATAATCGGGAATTTTTCTGTGCAATCTGTATCATTCCAGATGTTATTTGCATCAATCACAGTGATTGCAGTGAAGTAAAGATTTCCATTGGATTTACCAGAGCTCCAGTATCTGAACTAGTTACTACTCTGATCTGATCACTTCCCAGAGCCATTGAACAGACTGATCCAAATATGTTTAAATGACAATAAAAAAAAAAAAATTCTGATCCTCATTCTCAATTCTGTTATGACACTAACCAGGTCGGTGTATTTCTCTCTGGAGTAGGTTTGAGCATCATACCAGGTCTTTGTCTCAGGAATAAATATGTCTGTTCGTCTTTTCTGAATCAATTTGTGTCATAAATAACTAATTTGTGACTAAATTAGATTTCTGTCAATTTTGCAAATTCTGTCAAAAAGTTCTTCCATTGATAACACACAGAAGACTGTGATGCAATGTTTGACAATTACCATTCCATAAACCTTTCCCAGAGCGGGCACGGTGGTGTAGTGGTTAGCACTGTTGCCTTGCACCTCCAGGGTCCGGGTTTGATTCCCGTCTCTGTGTGCATGGAGTTTGCATGTTCACCGCATGCTTAGTGGGTTTCCTCCGGATACTCCGGTTTCCTCCCACAGTCCAAAGACATGTAGGTTAGGCTAATTGGCGTTCCCAAATTGCCTGTAGTGTGTAAGTGCATGTGTGTGTGCCCTGCGATGGACTGTCCAGGGTGTACCCTGCCTTGTGCCCTAAGTCTCTTGGGATAGGCTCCAGGCTCCTGGTCCTGAATACAGGATTAAGGGGTATAGACGACGATGAGTGAGTGAGTGAAACCTTTCCCATACATCTTAACACAGGCCTCATTTCTCCAAGTGTAGCTTCTCCACTACTCCTGCATGTGAAAGGTTCTCCATCACTGTAGGAATTTTGATCTGCCAGAGACCACTGTGTTCTTATCCTGTAGACTGATCCAAGCTTGGTTTGCAGTTTCTTTATTTCGTGTGTTATTCAGCTTCATCATCCATTTCATGTAGAGAGAGACTTATATCTCATTGCATATTGGTTGCTGAGCGTTCTAGGGGTATTCCATGTGTGCAGTTCAGCATCAGACTACTTTTCCCAACAGCTAGAACAGCCTACAAACATAGATGTTACACACTCCATTGCTCAGCTTTCACAAACTCGGCCTCTGTCATATATTAAGACATCAAACATATTTCGACTCAATTATACTCACTAACAACAAGAGTATAAGCGCAATTTCTCACTCGGGTCCGGGAATTGTTTGAGCACGCTTGGCCCCGGGACCAGTTGATTTTTCTTTGTGATCATGCAATTGTTCCAAGCTCAATAACCAATCCCTGGACCGATTGCAGAGGTGGTCTCGGGAACGATTCATGTGTTTCCGAGCGCGGTAGGTGGGATGTGTATGCACTCGTGCTCAAAAGAGGAAGTGATGTAATTACGATTTGACTCTGTACACAAACAAATGTGGCTGCTAAAGAATGCCTGTGAAGTAATGCTGAACAGTGTTTGCTCGAAAAATAGGCAGACGAAAACATCCAAAGTCAATCGGTGTCACGGGTACTGTTTGCGGGACGAAAGATAGGCATTATAGCAGAGGTGAGGTGATGAAAAGGATTTTATTGAGACAAGAAACAAGGGGAACAAAAGGAACAGAACATGAACTTAAACCCAGGATAAACTAAACATGGAGCTACACAGACTAGGGGTTACAAAGACTGAGAGACAGACAGGCTAGGAGACAGACAGAGGCCAGGAGACAGACAAAGGCTAGGAGAACACAGAACCAGGAGAACGATGAACTAGAAGAATACTGAACCAGGAGAACACAGAGCCAGGAAGGACACAGAGCCAGGAAGAACACTGACAATTGGACACTACACACAAAAACTCTGATATTTATGGAAGTATTTACATGAATATTTACATGGATGCGTACAGCAGTACTAAGCAATGCCATGCAGAGTTAAACAAACTCCAGCAGCACACAGCGCATGGTGCGATACTGATGTGAGGAAGATTAACAGATGAAAAGATTACTAATAATAGGATGAAAACCATCCAGTGTGATCGAGTCTGAACCCCTCTGTCCCACGTCACCGTCTACCTTTATTATCCGGACCGGACAGCATGGAGCCTGGTCTAGCAGAGAGCGTGCGAGTGTACGGTAAATTAATATTAAATAGTAACGTTTTTACACTGTTAAAGAGAGTCTCATATTATCATATTATCACGCCATCTTCTGGGAATTGTTTGTGGAGACTTTTTAAATGCATATAATAAGATATACAGGATGATCCTTTCACATTAGCTTACACTAAAGTTAGCTTAAAATGCTCCTCATGTCTGCTTACTTTAAGGCCCCAGATCATTTCCCTATTCAAAATACAAAAGAGTAGAATGTGATAAACTCAAGTGTTGTGCTTGTAGCTATTAGAGTTTACTCCATACTCATTATTTTATGCATAACCTTTCTGTTTAGACGCCAATACATCTTAGTGATGCTTATGAAAAGTGAGATGCTGATGATCGACATAAGATCCAGACACAATTTCAGGTTACCTGTGATTGCTGTGACAAAATTTGAATGTTGGAATTATTTCATTTCTGCAAGCTGTTTTGGTTGCACACTTAACTTAAGCTCTTCCTTCTTGCTTTTATACTTTCTTGCAGACAGGCACTGGAGGAACCACAGACTGAAACCTCGGACAGTAGCACAAGACCAGCTAACAACCAAAGAAAGAGACCATACATGATGTGCAAAAGCAAGAACAGAACTTTTAATGCCTGGATGAAAATCATTTCATTTGATGGTGCCATTGTATTAATTCCAGAAACACATACCCTCTTGGTATGGAAAGGACACGTAAATATGGAAATACATTACATTTTATTTTTTATTCAAATTCAATAGTTTCAGCACCTCAGCTAAATTAAGGAAAATTACACTTAACAAGGTAAGGAAAAATAGAGCACAAGCATCTCTCTGATAGCAATGTTGTCTTCTTGATACGAACATTTGGCAGACATTTCTGGTCTCTCCAGGTCACAAGGACATGGTGCCACCACACGCTAGACCTCTTTTGAACCCAGGTGCTCAAGGGGAGAACGGGAGCACCTTCAAGAGAGGTCTCTTATAAAATACATAATTAGATACTTATTATCTATTATACTGTATGTATCTATACAGTTCATTGAACTATATTAGAGCATGCACATATACACACGTGGACAAAATTGTTGGTACCCTTCGGTCAATGAAAGAAAAACTCACAATGGTCACAGAAATAACTTTAATCTGACAAAAGTAATAATAAATAAGAATTCTATGAATGTTAACCAGTGAAAGTCAGACATTGCTTTTCAACCATGCTTCAACAGAATTATTTAAAAAAAAATAAACTCATGGAACAGGCTTGGACAAAAATGATGGTACCCCTAGAAAATACTGAAAATAATGTGACCAAAGGGACATGTTAATTCAAGGTGTGTCCACTAATTAGCATCACAGGTGTCTACAATCTTGTAATCAGTCAGTGGGCTTATATATAGGGCTCCAGGTAGTCACTGTGTTGTTTGGTGACATGGTATGTACCACACTCAACATGGACCAGAGGAAGCGAAGGAAAGAGTTGTCTCAGGAGATTCGAAAGAAAATTATAGACAAGCATGTTAAAGGTAAAGACTATAAGACCATCTCCAAGCAGCTAGATGTTCCTGTGACTACAGTTGCACATATTATTCAGAAATTTGGACTGTAGCCAACCTCCCTGGACGTGGCCGCAGGAGGAAAATTGATTACAAATCAAAGAGACGGATAATCCGAATGGTAACAAAAGAGCTCAGAAAGACTTCTAAAGAGATCCAAGGTGAACTTCATGCTCAAGGGACATCAGTGTCAGATCGCACCATCCGTTGTTGTTTGAGCCATAGTGGACTACATGGGAGACGACCAAGGAGGACACCATTGTTGAAAACAAATAATAAAAAAGCCAGAATGGAATATGCCAAACTACATGTTGACAAGCCACAAAGCTTCTGGGAGAATGTCCTATGGACAGATGAGACAAAAATTAAACATTTTGCCAAGGCACATCAGCTCTATGTTCACAGATGGAAAAATGAAGCATATCAAGAAAAGAACACTGTCCCTACTGTGAAACATGGAGGAGGCTCTGTTATGTTCTGGGGCTGCTTTGCTGCATCTGGCACAGGGTGTCTTGAATCTGTGCAGGGTAAAATGAAATCTCAAGACTATCAAGGGATTCTAGAGAGAAATGTGCAGGCCAGTGTCAGAAAGCTGGGTCTCAGTCGCAGGTCATGGGTCTTGCAACAGGACAATGACCCAAAACACAGCTAAAAACACCCAAGAATGGCTAAGAGGAAAACATTGGACTATTCTAAAGTGGCCTTCTATGAGCCCTGACCTCAAGCCTATTGAGCATCTTTGGAAGGAGCTGAAACATGCTGTCTGGAAAAGGCACCCTTCAAACCGGAAACAACTGGAGCAGCTTGCTCATGAGGAGTGGGCCAAAATACCTGCAGAGAGGTGCAGAAGTCTCATTGACAGTTACAGGAATCGTTTGATTGCAGTGATTGCCTCAAAAGGTTGTGCAATAAACTATTAAGTTAGGGGTACCATCATTTTTGTCCAGGCTTGTTCCATGATTTCATTTTTTTTATATAGTTCTGTTGAAGCATGGTTGAAAAGCAATGTCTGACTTTCATTGGTTAACATTAATAGAATTCTTATTTATTATTACTTTTGTCAGATTAAAGTTATTTCTGTGACTATTGTGAGTTTTTCTTTCATTGACCGAAGGGTACCAACAATTTTGTCCACGTGTGTACATATACTGTATATATTTATTTCTAGCAATTCTCGAATTTCACATTTGCATTTCACTTTTCACATTTGTACTTAACTATATTTTATGTATTAATAAATAAATAAATAAATATCGCTCATGTGCTATGATAAAAAAAAAATTATGTTTAATGAGCACTTTAATTTCAATTTCAAGGTGGAAATCAGAAGAAAATTTAGACAGCACCTGGTTACTTAGCTTACAGATTAGAATTTTTTTTTTGTATCTGTGAATTCAAATTTCACTCTGTGAGCTGTGCGATAGATGTGAGCAGTTTATTCTTCGTTCTACTTTCGGACGGAAGACAAACCAACTATGTCTCTACCGTCACCTACTGTATCTGGTTGTGTAAATACGGAAGTGTGCCCGGGATCGGAACTGATGTCACAATGTGCACAAAAACCTGCGGGGGGATTGGGGAGGGAGAGAAATCATTCTCAGAAACAGAATGGAACCATCATTCCAAGTGAGAAAACATCATAAAAGGACCTTTAGTACACACACTCATGAGGTATTGCACTCAGTGATTACACAGTGATAGTTAAGATCCTGTTTCTGACTCTGGTTTTGCCTCGTTTGTGTCATTTGTCTCAATTAGTGTCCCTAGTTATTACTGTTGCTGAGCCGATTATACAGTAGATGTTTGTTCAAATGTTTGTTGCCATTTGCACTTGCTTTCACCTCTTCATTCTTTGACAGCATACTTCATGGATCATAGATACCACAAATGTGTCATGATTTGTTGCTTGTTTTATTGTGTAATCACTTTCCCTGCCCCCTAAAAAATTACGCTTCACTTTTGTCAAGATTACCTTAAGGTTTACTGGTTACCCACCTTTTTTTCCCTTTTTTTTCTGAAGAGCAGTTTGCTCTATTTGCTGCCTATCTTTATCACCTCCACCTATCTATAATTAATCTATTGTAAACTTACCCTATGTATTCCACAGCCACTGTTCACTCTTTTTCTGGTTCTTCATGCCATGTTTGAGCTCACCAACCTTTCAGAAAATTCTGTTCCTGTCAATCTGACTGGATGTTTTGGACTTTCACTTACCCTGCTCCTCCATGCCATACTCTACAGAATAGCCTGATGTGTACCTCCCCAGAAAGACTCATGTGATTGGTCCACCTGGAACCATCACATTTCCAGTTCCATCTCGCATTCTGGAAAATCACCCACTCTTATTCCCCAGGGTTGCAAACATGCCAAAGTTGGCAATGGTAGATAGCTGGTTTCACCAGAGGGCAAGGATATGGAAATAGGTTCAGCAACATATTGTACAAACGTTTTGTAAAACAGACTATGAGGTTCAGGGTGGTATCCACATTGGCTTGAATTTCCCCTTCAAAGTAACCCGAATGGGGTATTCAGCCATGTTAAATGCAATCCGCAGGGTTCTCAGTTGACATTCAGATTTAATTATTTTTTCAACTTAATTACTTCATTCATGCATTTATTTTGATAAATAAAAAATAATTTTGACCCCAACAAAAAGGTTGGGCCAACTGACCTCACCTGATTTGAAGACTAATAAGAAGATACCAATTTCACCATCACACAGCCTTTGCTGACCCCTTTGCTTCCAGTAGAGTAGAGAGTGCTCGTGCATATTTTTACACATTTCTCCTCTGCAGTCTCTCCAGACAGACTTTGTCAGAGTCCCATTAGCCAGGAAGAAAGCTGGCTGCCTTCTGCTCTCACATGCGCTTTGCAGGCTCTGCATGCTCTGTGCTACCTGCCCACCGACTCTTTTCACATGCCCTTCACAAACCTGTGCATTAATGATGACACCATGTCCCCCGAGCCTTGACCCACAGAACCGCAACATTCCCCAAGATATCTTGTGAGCCTTTGCTCTAATAAAGCATGATTTTGTTAAGACTGCATTCTTTCATTGGCATTTTAAGAAGTGCCTATTAAAATTGAAAAACAACTTTGACAACTGATTCCCATGTTCTTTTCATGTGCCAGACCTGTTAATTGCGTACCTTTGAATTCTGCGTACCATTCTAATAGTCAGAAGTGGAAAGACTAATAAACTTTTGTACTAAAGTAAAAGTACTGTTACTGAAAAAGTAAAACTGAAATTTTACTGAAGTACAAGTAAAGTTACCATTACAAAAATCTACTCAAGTAAAAAGTAGCACAAAAAATGATCTCAGAGTAAACGAGATGCAGAGTTACTTTTTTAACAGCGGGGGTTGGATGGGGGATTGTAGTGTAGTTTAAAAAAGACTAACGGATATAAGTTTCAAACTAGTAGTTTTTAATTGAAGGAACACATTTGCATGATAAAGCTGTTGCGTTTCTAGTGCTTGAAAATCAAGTGGTGGTTTAAATGTGGTATTACGTCCCAGCCTAGTGTCGGGCCGTACAGCAAAAGAATGGTTCAGGGTTCTATTTTAAACTGTATTGAAATGGTGGTATATGGCAGAAAGAACTAGAACCAGTTGTTTGCTGATGAAATAGTGAGGTTTGTATTGCTTTACAAAAATATACATACACAAAATATACATTATTTTAGTAGCCAGATTAGCTGCAAAAAAGACAAAACACAAACAAAAATAAAGGTACCTTCCCTGACTCCCTAAACCAAAACAGTGAATAAATTCCCTCTTCCGAAAATAAATGGCAGCCACGCCACTACTACTGGTGAGTGCACAAACCTAGAGTGAAATTATCTACAAATATATACAAAGAGCCAAGCAACCAAGGGGCAAAGCAATAATTAAAGTCAATGGGAGGCAAAAAGTCAAAACCAGAATACACAATCAAATATCAAAATGACTATCGAAAAATAATCCCTCTCCAACACATCTAACACAACCAACACCTCGCCTACACGCTTCCTCTTTCCCGTGTCTCTCTCCGGTTTATATCTGGTCGCGATGATTGATGACGTCAATCTCAGGAATGCCGATGTAGGGCCAGTCAGAAAACCTGGGGTGGACTCTGGTGCGGTGCACGACTTAGACACAATTCACACACACGAGCGCAACAAAGCACAGCAACACAGATACAGCAACTTACGTCTTGCGGGTCGTAACAATGACCAGGGGTTTGCTTCATAAGAATTTATCGGCATTTCGTCCTTGTGAATTTAGGGCGTTTGTTCTCCCCGTCCATTAATCAATCAGTGCAGTGGTTTCCAGGGTGCAATTGTTTTCCTTCCCCGTTGCATTATTTTTGAATATTTTTTTCATTTTCATTCATTTTTTTTCAGTCAGTAGCAAATATGATTTAAAATGTAGTGAAGTACAGTACAATACTTCAAACGAAACATACTTAAGTAAAAGTAAAATTACAGATTTTAAAACTACTTTTAAAGGTATAAGTACACAAAAAAACTACTCAGTTACAATAATGTGAGTACCGTATTTTCCGCACGATTAGGCGCACCTAAACGCCTTCAATCGTTTCAAAAGCTGATCATGCGCCTAATAATACAATGCGCCTTGTATATGGCCCAGTATTAAAACGCATACAGGTCTCAGTTACGGTAAGCAGCCGCGACTCGATTTTCCCCCGTAATAGTGCGCAGTGCATGCTGGGATACCGGGAAACTGGCGTTTCATTTCCATTTTAATATTTTTAATATTTTTGTAAATACCCTGAAATGGCTCCTACCAAAAGACACGCGTACAACGCTGAGTTTAAACTCAAGGCGATAAGCCACGCACAAGAACACGGCAATAGAGCAGCAGCGAGAGAATTTAATATCAATGAATCAATGGTGAGGAAGTGGAGGAAGTATGAGGATGAGCTCCGCCAAGTAAAGAAGACAACACAGAGTTTCCGCGGGAACAAAGCGAGATGGCCACAGTTAGAGGACAAAGTTGAACAGTGGGTTGCTGAACAAAGAGCAGCAAGCAGAAGTGTTAGTACAGTCACAATTCGTATGAAGGCAATAGCGCTAGCTCGCGAACATAACATCAGTGAATTCAGAGGCGGTCCTTCTTGGTGCTTCCGTTTTATGAAACGACGTCATCTCTCCATCCGTACGCGCACTACTGTGTCACAACAACTACCAGCTGATTATCAGGAAAAGTTGGCCACTTTCCGCACATACTGCAGAAACAAGATAACTGAAAAAAAGATCCAGCCAGAGCATATCATCAATATGGACGAGGTTCCACTCACCTTCGATATCCCTGTAAACCGCACTGTGGATAAAACAGGAGCACGTACGGTGAATATTCGCACCACAGGGAATGAGAAAACGTCCTTCACTGTAGTTCTCGCCTGCCAGGCTAATGGCCACAAACTTCCACCCATGGTTATTTTCAAGAGGAAGACCTTGCCGAAAGAAAACTTTCCAGCTGGCATTGTCATAAAAGCTAACTCGAAGGGATGGATGGATGAAGAAAAGATGAGTGAGTGGTTGAGAGAAATTTATGTGAAGAGACCGGGTGGTTTTTTTCACACAGCTCCGTCCCTATTGATCTATGACTCCATGCGCTCACATATCACCGAGCATGTCAAAAAACAAGTGAAGCACACTAATTCAGTGCTCGCCGTCATTCCGGGTGGATTAACAAAAGAACTCCAGCCGCTCGATGTTGGCGTCAACAGAGCATTCAAAGCTCGACTGCGAACTGCGTGGGAGCAGTGGATGACCGAAGGCGAACACACGTTCACCAAGACGGGGAGACAGCGCCGGACGACATATGCTAATATCTGCAAGTGGATAGTAAATGCCTGGGCTGGTATATCAGTCACAACTGTGGTCCGAGCTTTTAGGAAGGCAGGAATTGTCACCGAACTGCCAGACAACAGCAGCGACACTGACTCGGTTAATGATGACTTTGATAAGACGGAGCCAGGCGTTTTGGATGCCGCAATAGCCCAGCTGTTCAATTCGGACACGGAAGAAGAAGTTTTCGAGGGATTTTAGATAAGGAACTGAGAAAGTGAGCTTTACGTTTACAGAGTTATTATTGTTCTTGTTGCTTGTTGCTTTGTTGTTTTGTTTTCTTGTTAATAAAGTTTGACTGACCTATCTGACTGCTAATCATTAGATGCATAACGCATCCATCAGTCAGGCACACACGAGGCACACCACAGGACCAAAATATTTTAAGTATATTTATTGAAATCACAAATTGGCGCTAATCGTTGATAAGCACAAGATTTATTTGCACTTAATTAATTAAAAACGAGTAAAACGCAGGAAAAGTGAAATGCGCTCCACTTCTGCTAAGACGCTGTCACCTGTTTGGTTCAGCGCTGTTGTGTCTGTGTGAACACAGATCCTTTCTGCAGTGAGGATGTCACACTCTCTCTCTCTCTCTGTGCGTGACTAGCGTTCTATTGTCAGGAAATATCACAGAGTGTGGCATCGTTTCATACAGCGATGATCTTTGTAAGAGTCAAAATCTCTGCGGAAACAGCCCAAGCAGCTAAAGCTCTAAGTTACAGTGTGATCGTTATTTTAACACTGTGATTTCCAGCGGAATTATTTCTTACATATCGTGTTAAGGAATATAAGTTAAGATTTATCTGAGAGCCAGATGCAGTCGTCAAAAGAGCCACATGTGACTCGCGAGCCATAAGTCCCCGACCCCTGATCTAATGGATGCGTTATGCATCTAATGGATGCATAACGCACCGTAACTCCAGCCTCTACTTTAGCGCCTTATGCGAAGCGTTTTATTAAAGGTGCGCCTTATGATGCGATGCGCCCTATATATGTAAAAATAATTAAAATACGTCATTTATTGAAGGTGCGCCTTTTGATGCGGTGCGTCTTTTCGTGCGCAAAATACTGTAAATGTATTTTCTTACTGCCTAGCCTTCTTCACCAGTGAAGAGATATGAGGTGTCCAGGACTCAGGTTCTCAGATATATGGACTCCCAGATTCTTGTAGTTGGTCACCCTCTCCACCAGAGTCCCATTTATTTTGAGCGGTGTGTACTAGGAGCCCTGCTTAGTTCTCCTGAAGTCCACCACAATATTCTTAGTCTTTAAGACATTTAAGTCCATATTGTTGTTCTTACACCAAGAAGATAGTTTATCTGGAGGAGACCGCAGCACTGTCTCTTCGTAGTTCTAGATCAGACCAACCACCACTGTGTCATCTGCGAATTTCACAATGGAGTTAGAGCTGTGCCAATCATAGCAGTTGTGGGTGTAGAGAGAGAAGAGCTGGGGACTCAGAACACAACATTGAGGTGATCCAATGTTCAGTGTGAGGCTTTCAGAGAGCCGATGTCTGATCTTTACCACCTCTGGTCTGTTTGTCAGGGAGCTCAGAATCCAGAAGAATAGCAAGTGACCGAGTCCCAGTTCACTGAGCTACATGATGAGTTGTGAAGGGACTACAGTGTTAAAAGCTGAGCTGTAGTCGATGAAAGGAAGCCTTGCATAATTGCCTTTCCCAATGTCCAGATGTGAAAGTGTAGTATGAAGGACATGGGAGATGGCATTATCCGTGCTTCTGTTTTGTAGGCAAATTGTAATGGATCAAGGGATTTTGGTAACAAAGCATAGATAAGCTCCTTTACAAGTCTCTCAAAGCACTTCATTACCACTGATGTCAGAGCCACAGGACAGTATCGCTTAACCTTAGGACATCATTGAGACTAATAGGGTTGGAATTCTTCAGCACAGGAATAATGGTGGATTTCTTGAAGCATGTAGGCACTGTGGACAGGGCAAGGGGCGTAGTAAAAATGCAGGTGTACACTGGTGCCAGCTGATCTGCACATACCTTCAGCACTCTTGCTGGAATTCCATCAGCATCAGCCGACTTTTTGCTGTTCACTCTCTTCAAAGCTCTCCTTACGTCATGCTCTGAGACACTGAGTGGGCGATCCTCATTGACACTCACGAGGGCTGAAGCTTTGCTGTTAGCGGTCTTGTCCTTGAAGCACACGTAGAGGGAATTCAAGTTATTAACAAGTGCAGCTGATGTGTTTTCTCGTCCCCTGTAGTCCGTGATCATCTTAAGCTCCTCACACGCACACCTGCTTACTTCTTTCGCTGCCTTCCGGAGGTTGTAAGAAGCAGCCTTGGATGTGGTCATCCTCAGTTGTAGGCAGCAATGCGTTCATCGAGCACCTTACATACTGATCTGTCCACCCAAGGTTTCTGATTAGGAAAAATGTCATCTGTTAGTTGACACTGACATCATCAGAGCTGACCCGGAACATGTCCCAGTCAACGTCAGTGAGTGATGATTGCAGCGTCTGACCTTTCTGTTAGTCGGCTTTTCCTGTATAATTCTGTGTTTATATTCTGGTATGAGAAAGATGGTGGCATGGTCTGATTTTTCATAAGGAGATGGCTGTTAAAATCCCCAGCCAAAATGAGGGCTGCTTGCGGGTGACCGGCAGAGTGTTTACTGATTATATTGTGGAGTGTTGTTAAAGCTGTCTTAAGCTGTATCCGCTTGTAGGAGAATAGAAATTGCAACAGTAATAACTGACGAAAACTCCTGGATAGAAGATAGATATTCTGAACCCCGACTCTCTTTCCTCTGCGTTTCTTTCTTCTTTAATTGTGTGGTGACTTGTCGACTTCACTCTGGTCTGGGTTACACAGGATCTCCATCGGCCAGGAAGAGGTATTCAGGCTCGGTAAAACGCAAGTGACACTATTTGCTAGCTTTAATAGTGTTGTAAAGTCGTAGGTCATGATGGCACATGACTGAAGAGATAAAGAACATAAAATAAAAACATAAAAAACAAATAAAAAGTATATTCATGGTGGAGCTGCCGCGTCAGCATCTGGACAGTGCTGAACCATATTTGAACACTGGTAAAATATTCAACATTGTACTACTACTACTACTACTAATCTGAGGATGAGAAGTCCTGGCAAGAACAAACTCATGCATTATCATGAAAACAGAGCACGCATTCACATACTTTCTCTCACACACAGTACACACATTGTATGGAAATTAACCATATCTACAGGGGAATTTTTTTTTCAATGTTTGTCCAAACATGAATTTACAATGTCTCTCTCTATGTTCTATTATAACTTACATTACAGCTGTTTCCATAGCAGTCTCCATCTCTTTCTCTGTCTAAACAACCATGACTTTTAAAGAGCCTTGACAACGAAGATATCTTCCACACAAGTCTCTGAGTGAACTATTTCTACAGAAATAATGACAATACTTAACAATATATATATATATATATATATATATATATATATATTTTTTTTTTTTTTAAAGCGCATTAGAATGTGCGCATTAAAATAAACCCATTGCTTAGGTCACAATCGATGCTATTGTCTGAGCCGTGCTGTTATAAAAAAATATTATATTTATAGACCAATTATATTTAAGAAGTCAATCATACTGTGGTATAAAAATAACCAGAAAAAAGTAGATATCCAGACTATTTGCCCCTTTAATATCAGAGCTGGCGATAAACAGGAAATTTGAACTTTGTCTAAGTTCAACACCATACGTGAAATGTTCCTTATAATGTTCCATGTATTCTTTCATTTCCTGTTAGTCCAAGTTATTTGCATATTGCACCAGAAACTGATATGAATAGTATTTGCTGAGTTTTGGTGTGGCTGTGATGTCATTAGTTTCTCTTCTCACTTATTTGAATAAAAGGACAGCTACTATATGTCTATCTCAGAATTCTGAATTTAATCTCAGACTCTGAGGGGAAAAAAGACAGAATTCTAAACAAATACGTTAAAACTCAAATAAATGGTTATAGCAGTTCCAATGCTCTTCTCAACCTGATGTGTTAAACACTAGGTCAGCTATTGTCGTGGTCAAAAAGTTTGGACAAACCATTTTATTCAGTGGTCTTTACTGATTTTTTATTTTTTCTACATTGTAAAACAGTGCTGAAGATATACAAAATATGCAATAATTTCCTTTGAACAATTAAAGTTAAGATGTGTCTGCTGCTGTAAAGCCTTCATAACGGCTATAACCTGAGATCAGTGTTGGGGGACGTTACTTTTTAAAGTAAGTAATTACATTACAAAATTACTGTCATTAAAAAGTAATCAGTTACATTACAGTGTTACTTTCTGATAAAAGTAACTAGCTAGAGGACTTTTCCATTACAGAAAATGAAAACCCCTTTGTGATTCCTCATGCATGTTGTTTTAGTCAAAATCTTTATAATTATTCTATCATCATCAGTCTGCAAAGTTTGGCCCTTAAGCTGTGAACTCCTAATACCCCTATCTCACCATAAGGCCGTAAGTGCAGTTCATGATGATTCACTGCGAGTTTTGACTCTATGAATACATTTCCATCTTTCAGCGGGTCAGACTTCGCAGACCTTGCAGAACTTCGCGGAACATCGAGCGGTTACTCGCGGCGCCTCACAGTGCCTAACACCGCTTCTCACCGCAAGTCAAAATGCATAGGTGAAATAGGGGTATAACAGCAAAAATAACAGTGGGTTATCAGGTTATCATGCACACAATAACGGAATCACTGCTGTCTGGCTCACAGATTACATAAATTGTCTGAATAACGGATTACATTTTAGAAAATATAACTAACTAACTGAGTACTTAAATTGCGGACCTAACGCTTTAGATTACTCGTTACATCAAATAAGGATTCCAAGTACTCTAACGCGTTACACCCCACACTGCCTGAGATGCTGTTAATTGGTGATTTTTGAGGCTGGTAACTCTAAATAAATGAAAGGGAGTATAAATGTCCCATAGGAGGGGTAGTACCTGGGAGGAGATCGATGGAGCAGTTGTAGGGCCTGTGAGGGGGCAGACTTACTGAAAACTTGCTGGAGGTCGCTGTACTCAGGCGGGAGATTGGACAGATCAGAAACTTCATCATTAACAACACAGGGAGGTGAATGAGCCCTAGCAGAGTGAAGGCACGAAGATCCCGGGAATGGTGTTCTTGGCCCAATCAATGTTGGGATTATGTCTGACCGGCCATGGATTCCCAAGAACGACTGGAGCATGAGAGCTCTTCATGATGAAAAAGGAGATAGTCTCTACGTGATTACCTGAGGTTAAGCGATGAGTAATTGGAGGTAGGGAGCTTCCGTTAAGGGCCTGGACAGACAGGGGGTTGTATAGATGCAGAAGAGCAATTCCCAGCTCCCTTGCTGATCAGGTTTTGGTCGGATCCAGAGTCAATGAGAACTTTGAGTGGTTGGGCTTGGTTGTTCCAGACGATCATGACAGGTAGTAAGGAGCATTTACCTAAGAGGTTTTTTTTTTAGAATGGCCCTCCAAGACATTGGGGGGGCTACTCTTTTATCAGGCACTGAAGACGGAAATGACTTAGTTGGCCGCAGTAGAAGCAGGCCTCTTTATCCCGCCAATCGTTGTTGGCGCTCCTCGGGAGAGATTCAGGTCCGGTCGACCTGCATAGGTTCAGCAGGGGGATCGGTAGTTTGTGGGAGGGTGGTTGGTCTAGCTCTTATCAGAGGTGGTGTGTTTTCACGGCGCCTAAGTTGGAGGTGCATGTAGAGAGATCAAGGCTGCAGCACGAGTGCTGAATCTGACACACAATTTGAGAGAGAGCAGCAGCAGAGTGAGCGTGGCTGTTTGGAGAGATGAAGGCTGCAGCACAGGTGCAGAATCCTACATGCAGGTAGAGAGAGAGCAGCAGTAGAGTGAGGAGATCGGAGTTGCAGTAATCCTGAGGATTTAGGCAGAGTCAGAGTCGAAAATGGATAAAATTCAAAGCCAGGTTATCAGTCAACGTAGCGAACAATTCCCAGAGGGGGAGAAAAGGGTCAAAAACACTGGGCATTGAGCACGCAATAATTCGGCACCGGATGGTTGTTCGTGAACGAGTTATCTAGAGTGAAAGTGATGAATGAAATACAGATTTGGTGTGCTCCTGCCGGTGAATGAGGCGGCAAAACAGAAGCCTTGGCATGGAATGTGGAGAAGAGTTGCAGGTGATCGTGACTTGGCCCTGGGTCTGAGGGTGAGACTTGGCCTACCGTTACAATCTAATTTATTTGAAAATGTCTAATTAGTCATATGTCTCCATACTGATAAGCAAATTAACCCTTATCAGGCTCAATCTGGACCTGCACTACATTCACACCAGTTTCACTTTGTCCCATAATCCTGGGTCCAAGAATAATAAACCTGATGATCCAGTTGTTCACCAGTGATTGGGCAACAAATCTGAGGAGTACAAATTAGTACAATTGTACTCTGAAATCTGTCTAGCAGGACACCAGATTAGAAATGGAAAGAAATGTCATGGGCTCCCTTGGTACTCTCTGTTCTGGTACAGTGTCTCTGTCTGGTGTCAGGTGTCTCTACCAATCTGACCTGTCATCCAGGGGGTAACCTGCTCCTGGTCTGTTCCCCAACAATAATTCTTGTGGCACACTTTGGCTGAGAACATTTGAGAGATCATTGCAACAAGTTATACAATAGAGTTTATCTTGCCTAGAATAGCTTAGATTAGACTCTACCTTTGTACGTCTTTGGACATTTTTACTAGCGTTCTTTTTGTGTTGTGTGTACAGTCGTGGCCAAATGTTTTGAGAATTACATAAATATTGGAAATTGGAAAAGTTGCTGCTTAAGTTTTTATAATAGCAATTTGCATATACTCCAGAATGTTATGAAGAGTGATCAGATGAATTGCATAGTCCTTCTTTGCCATGAAAATTAACTTAACCCCGAAAAAAACTTTCCACTGCATTTCATTGCTGTCATTAAAGGACCTCCTGAGATCATATCAGTAATTGTCTTGTTAACTCAGGTGATAATGTTAAAGACCACAAGACTGGAGATCATTATGTCAGGCTGATTGGGTTAGAATGGCAGACTTGAGATGTTAAAAGGAGGGTGATGCTTGAAATCATTGCTCTTTCATTGTTAACCATGGTGACCTGCAAAGAAACACGTGCAACCATCATTGCTTTGCATAAAAATGGCTTCACAGGCAAGGATATTGTGGCTACTAAGATTGCACCTAAATCAACAATTTATAGGATCATTAAGAACTTCAGGGAAAGAGGTTCAATTCTTGTTAAGAAGGCTTCAGGGGATCCAAGAAAGTCCAGCAAGTGCCAGGATCGTCTCCTAAAGAGGATTCAGCTGCGGGATCGGAGTGCCACCAGTGCAGAGCTTGCTCAGGAATGGCAGCGGGCAATTGTGAGCGCATCTGCATGCACAGTGAGGCGAAGACTTTTGGAAGATGGCCTGGTGTCAAGAAGGGCAGCAAAGAAGCCACTTCTCTCCAAAAAAAAACATCAGGGACAGATGGATCTTCTGCAAAAAGTATGGCGAATGGACTGCTGAGGACTGAGGTAAAGTCCTATTCCTGGATGAAGCCTCTTTCTGATTGTTTGGGGCATCTGGAAAAAGGCTTGTCCAGAGAAGAAAAGGTGAGCGCTACCATCAGTCCTGTGTCATGCCAACAGTAAAGCATCCTGAGACCATTCATGTATGGGGTTGCTTCTCATCCAAGGGAGTGGCCTCACTCACAATTTTGCCCAAAAACACAGCCATGAATAAAGAATGGTACCAAAACACCCTCCAACAGCAACTTCTTCCAACAATCCAACAACAGTTTGGTGAAGAACAATGCATTTTCCAGCACGATGGAGCACCGTGCCATAAGGCAAAAGTGATAACTAAGTGGCTCGGGGACCAAAACGTTGAAATTTTGGGTCCAAGCCCTGGAAACTCCCCAGATCTTAATCCCATTGAGAACTTGTGGTCAATCCTTAAGAGGCGGGTGGACAAACAAAAACCCACTAATTCTGACAAACTCCAAGAAGTGATTATGAAAGAATGGGTTGCTATCAGTCTGCATTTGGCCCAGAAGTCGAATTGCAGAGGTCCTGAAAAAGAAGGGCCAACACTGCAAATACTGACTCTTTGCATAAATGTCATGTAATTGTCGATAAAAGCCTTTGAAACATATGAAGTGCTTGTAATTATATTTCAGTACATCACAGAAACAACTGAAACAAAGATCTAAAAGCAGTTTAGCAGCAAACTTTGTGAAAACTAATATTTGTGTCATTCCCAAAACTTTTGGCCACGACTGTACTTATAGTTGCAGGTTTAACACCTTTCCTATTTTTTTTGTTTGTTTGTTTGTTTTGGCTTTTTGCCAGGGTAATTCCCCCACCCCATCTCATGTTCTCGGTATTTTAACATTTAATATAAATGGGTACTAATAGGTGGTATATTGTAGATTTATTGTGGTAATGTTAAGCTGTTCACTGAAGTAGAATTATTCATCGGGTTGTTTTTCACAGTACACCCAAGAGAGAGTAAATCATTAGCTGGAGAAAAACAGAGAAATTCAATTGACGTGTAAAATATAACCTTGAGCAAATACATACCAATACACTAAAATCAATACTCCAAGTTACTTTCATTTGATAAGAAACATTGACTTTCGTTTTTACAATCCATTGTCTTACATGTTAAGAAGCATATGCACAGAAATTCCAGATAAACCATCAATATGTTATTATGTAGACATACTCATTTTCACGTAACTCATTTTCTACTTTTAAAAAGGAAAGCACTTGTACATTGCACAAAACTTAAAACAAGGCAACTAAAAATAATTTATTATGTGCATTGTAACATCATTGATTGCAGGGATAGATGTAATAAATGTCAGGCTGTCTTCAGCTTTCATGCATATTTAAAAATTAATCATATAAAGAAAAAAAAAGACTATTTTAATGGCAATATAGAAAAAACATATGAAATGACTTGGATACAAAAGCCCTGTGACTAACCGTCATAGATAGAGCAGATGAAGTTGAGCCGAGTGCTCTCAGGCAGGTCGATCCACTGCTGCTCTCCTCCAGACTGAACTGCTCCACTTCCTTTCTCTTGGCTGCAGTCTTTATTCCATGTCCCGTACCCCAGTGCCCAGTCCTGATAGCAGATCATTGATCCAAAAACCCAAAACCAGATATGCTGGTTGCAGTCATAACGCAGGCCGAGCCACACATGTTCAGTGGAGGCAGTTTGAGCCACTTCCTTCACCCAAAGTTGCATCTCCTGAGTGCTCACTGAGACCAGGTCATAATATTTCTCCCTGCAGTAATTCAGAGCTTCCCGCCAGGTCAAATTCTGCTTGATCAGGATTAGCTTTTCTAAAAAAATAATGAAAGGTAATATATAAATAGAAAGCCATGTCCATGGTAATGTAATCTGTGTGTGTGTGTGTGTGTGTGTGTGTGTGTGTGTGTGTGTGTGTGTGTGTGTGTGTGTGTGTTTTAAGCAATGAAACAATGATCCCATGATCAAGATATGATGAAATTATGGATAATATTGACTGCTTTATCAATTATGTAATTTCGGCATGCATTAGATTGTTTTAGATAATAATGCAAAAAAAACTGCTATTTACACAGTTAATGTTAATCAGAAATAATAATTAATAATAATAATAATAATAATAATAATAATAAAAATGGTGATTTTTTTTTTTTACTTACTCTCATGGCAGATGAACTGGAAATGTTCATTACAATTTAAATCATTCCAGTAGTGGTGTGTATCAGTCATATTCACTGCAGCACAGGCTTCATTTGGTGCCATATTATTTAATTGGCTATAACTCCAGTAATTAAATGAAGAATTACTTTTATCTGACCACATCCAATAATTTTTAAACAGACCGATCCAAACATAGGGAAAGGTGAAGTTCATTTTATTCCTGATTTCCTGGTTCTCAGTTAGGCTCCTCACACTGACCAGGTCAGTGTATTTCTCTCTGCAGTATTTCTGAGCATTAAACCAGGTCTTGGCCTCATTAACAAATATGTATCTGTTAGTGTGTATGTTGTTTTCTGAAAGACATTTAATTAATTTTATTAATAACTCATTTGCAAATTAGCAAATACAGTGGCACCTCGATTGCGAGTAACTCGGTTTACGGGTGTTCCACAAGACGAGCAAAGATTTTTACTAAATTTTGACTTGAAAAACGAGCATGTCTTGGTTTACGAGTGCCGAGTTTTTTGACACCGATACACACACACACACTGGCCTTTACACCCCCCTCCCCGGCTTCACACAGACACACACTCCGCTCTACACAGAAACTCTGCTCTGTCGCGATTCTTTTCAAAGGTAAGGTGCTGGTTCATTTGTTTTGTGTTTTTTACCTTACAGCAGTGATTCCGTTAGTCTGCGCTCACGAGTGTCATTAGAGAGATTTCTTTTTGTCCTGTTAAAACAGTGTTTTCCGTTGTGTGTTTCAGGAGTGTTTCCGTTGTGTGTGTGTTTGATGTGAAACTTAAAAAGCGAGGTGGGGGGAGGGAGGAGAAGTTTTACTGTGTAAGACGAGGCGAGGGACACACACACACACACACACACACACACAAATACACGGCACCTGCGCGCACAAACGGAAACACTTATTTGTTGGGATCTATTTTAACTTTTTTTAAAGATAAAGTGCAGGTTAATTTGTTTTATTTTTACTTTATATATTGTATTAATTATTTTTCTGTATTTATTTTTGGGGGGCTGTGGAACAAATTATTTGAGTTTTCATTATTTCTTATGGGAAGATTTGATTTGGTTTAAAAGTGTTTTGGAATACGGGCCCACTTCTGGAACAAATTATGCTCATAATCCAAGGTTCCACTGTATTTTGTTTATTGATTTTTTAAAACATTTTCCCAAAACAAAAGTTAAAATTGATCAGATTTGTTTAAATTATTATACAACACACATGCACTGATCAGCTATAACATTATCACCACCCAACATTTGCACATTAACATTGATTATCAAGTAAAAGGATCATCAGCACCCAGGGCCCAGAGTCTAAGACCACTGACAGGGCTCTAAACTCACCATTTTAATCAAGGTGGGTATCAGACAAACAAGTCTGATACTCACCCAAAACTCAAAGCACCCAGAGAATCTTGCGCCCCCGTCTTGGTGCCAGAAAGAAATAACATCACCACCACAAAGAAATATTGTAGAGTGGTGCCCCGAGAAGGGCTGCTCTGGTGGTAGAGGGGGGAACCTGTACAATGTTGATCTTAATGCTTTGCATTTAATTTGATAGCTGAATGGTGTATTTCCAGATAGCTTGTTCTACCAGTTTTATAGTTTATAATAGGTTTTCAGTACCATTTCAAGCAAAATTGTTCATTGTTTTTAGATCTGCAACTTTAAGACAGATGAGATTGCAAAAGAAATATACAACCTAGAACATCCCAGAAGTATAATTTTCTAAACCAGACAAACTCCAAAGTTTTAAAAAGACGGAATACTTTTCCAAAACACTTAATTGTCTCCTTAGTCTTCTTAAATGCAAATATGTATACAGAAGATCTTACCATCATAACATACAGAGGGAAATTCGGAATTACAGGCGTTATCATTCCACAAGCCAGAGTCTGCATACATATGAACACAGAACTCATTTCCCATCCAGTTGTCTGGTTGACCAAAAGCCCAGTTTGTGAAATTGTCACCATCTTTGTAGAAGGTTTCACTTGCCAATGACCATTGCAATTTTGTAGTGTTGGTCTTATTTAGGCCAATCCAAGCTTGAATTGCAGTTTCTTTGGTCAGGGCATCGCTTAGCTTGTTCATTTCTTCCATGTTGTTAGTGGTAGCCAGGTCAGTGTATTTTTCCCTGCAGTAAGTCTGAGCTTCATTCCAGGTTTTATTCTCATTTACAAAGTGATAGCGATGAGGTATATATGCCCCTGTCCCACATAGTACTGTCAAAAACATAAGAAATAAACTCATTATTTTGTTGTGCCATGTAGATTTCAAATATACATGTCAATGCTTTATATACTGCCCAGCTGAAAAAAACTGGACTTAACTAAGCAAATAGGCAATAGGCTTCCATTGCATAATTATTGCAGTGATTAATCTAGTTCTTTATCCCTAAATCAAGTTATTTAACCCTAACTGATGCAGTGAGTAGCTTCTGATTTCTGAAACCACTATCAGAAGACATATCCTATGGTTGTGGCAAAGATATTTTTAAAGGGTGAAATTATTGGCCTGCATCATGCAAAGAAAACAACTAAGGAGATTGCTGAAATTACTAAAATTGGGTTAAGAACCAAAGAAACTGTAAAACACTTTATTAAAAAAAGTTTTACTCAAGGAAGAATTTCGTTTAGAATTTTTGAATGATCAATTAAATGTTATGAAATCAAATGTAAAATCAAATTGTAAATAGAAATCATACAGCAGTAGAACTCATTGCTATGTTTAATAGTGAAACTGAAAGCATTTCCACACACAATATATAAACTCAATTAACTCAATGGATTGGGACTAAACAGTTGTGCAGCATTAGGAAAACCACTTATCAGTGAGGCTAATCAGGAATAAAATGCTTCAATTTGTTATGGAGTATGAAAAATGGACTGTGGAAGATTGGGACAAGGTCATGTGGTCAGCTTATATCTACTTTTTGTCCTGTTAAAACAGTGTTTTCCGTTGTGTGTTTCAGGAGTGTTTCCGTTGTGTGTGTGTTTGATGTGAAACTTAAAAAGCGAGGTGGGGGGAGGGAGGAGAAGTTTTACTGTGTAAGACGAGGCGAGGGACACACACACACACACACACACACACACACACACACACACACACAGAGAGAGATAGGTTCATCATAGTAAGAAGAGTGGAGGATGAAGTGATGCACCCATCGTGTTTAGTGCTTACCATACAAGCCTGTGGTGGCAGTGTTGTTACCGGGGTATGCTCCTGTTGGTCAGGTATAGGTTCAGCAACATTATGTGCTGAAAAAATTAGGTCAGCCGACAACCCGAATATACTGAATGACGGTTTTTCCATCCATACTGTATGTATTTTTCCCCTGATTGCATGGGCATACTGGACCATCATGATGCCAGGATTCATCGGGCCCAAATTGTGAACGAGACAACAACAGGTTCAGGGAGCTCGAGACATCATTTTCACACATGGATTGACCACTGCTGAGTCCAGACCTTAACGAAACCTTCATTTAATGTGACTCTGGACTGAAATAAATGTTGTGAGATTGCATAAGCTTATGAAACAATGCCACATGGAATGGGTGCCATAATCAAGGCAATAGGTGGTCCAATGAAATGAAAATTAGAATGAAAGTGTGCCCTTTTTTGGCAGAGCATTTTGTTTTAGGTGACACTTTATTTAATGGACACAAAATTCAAAATGAGAAAAACAAAATGCTAAGGTAGTAACAACCAAAGGGAGAAAGAAATAAGCCTACCACCCGGCAATCAACGAATTGAACAAGTAAGCTCACCTTGGAATTAGGATTAATGAAAACTTAAAGAATGATCTGACAAAACCAAATGGAAAAAATCATTAAGACAAAATTCCCATATTAAAGATACCAAAAAACTCAAGCTATCATGGACTGGATCTACAGTAAATATGGGCTTCATAAACACACTCATACACTCTAAAAATGATTCTGTGGCCTTGTAAATTTCATAGTAATAAAAGAGTTATGTTACCTTAATAAAGTCTCTAAAAATCACATACATAATTGTTTGAGTTCACCAAATAAAAATAAATGCCTAAAAAAACAACTATTAATTTTGTCTTAAAATTACGCTATAATTTAAGTTTATTTCACTAATAGAAATTGGTATTCGATTAACTGAATTATATTTTTAACATGCACTTAATATTTTTGTTACATTTGAATCAAAATATTTAGCAATGGAGTAATTATACTGATTAGTTTCAAGAACTACAATAATCACTCATTCCAACTCAATATTCTTTATGTTTAACAACAAAAACTTAAATAATTGAGTAAATTGCCCTGTGCAAGTGTTCATGGGAAGTCTGGTGTAACATCAGAGACAAGAAGCGAGGACACACTGCTGTGGGAACGGACAAGAAGCACCTGGAATATTCCGTACAATTCCTGGTGAGTAACATGTTACTGAAATAATGACTCTGTCTGCGTTCATACACAACTTTATAGTGTGTAAGTTACTGTTCGGAATCCTGTCACAGCCGCGCTCCAGAGCTAACGATAGCTACCTAGCAACAGGCCAGTCCTGGTGTTCACTGTGATTTAGCTTGTTTGGTCCAACCACCAAACTCCTCAGCTAAAGCGCGGTTAATACAGATAATTTAAATCTGGTGTAAAAGTCGAGATTTATTCATTTAACACCAAGCAGTGTGCACGTGCATGTCGTGCTTTCCTCCAGGTTTCTCGCTGTAGGCGGCCACGGTTGTGGCCGCTGCAATATTTGAATTTCTCCCGCCAGATACAGTGTTTTTATATCCCATTGTGGCGGGGATATAAAACTAACGTGTTCAAATAATTAACACGTTTGTAACGGTCCACCTCACACACTGAACCGCGAGTCTGCGTGTTTCACTCTGTAACATCTGTACCTCCACAGCTCAGGGGAATAAGATCAAGTTCCCCGGATTACTGAGTTGATGCTTTGTCCCCACCTAGTGTGTCGATGTATGTACTGCCAGCACTTAAGCACTAAAACACGAGCACCTGTGATTCCCTTGTGTATTTATTCCAGTCGAACCCGTAGGGCTTCGCCTGTTCACTGTTGTGCACGTCTCGAGTCTTCACCCTGTTGTCCATATTGCACTAATGTTTGTGTCTACTTTTCTCCTTTCTCTCCCAGGACTGAACGGTGTCTGCAGGTGTGGGGTAGTTTGAGGAAAAGGAATCTTCACCTGTTCTCACAGACATTTCAAGTATCTGAGTTCTCCTTTTTCGTTACGTGTGTTATGGTTTTTGTTTACCCACCTGCAGACCCAGTCTGGGAAGGTTTGTTCGGACTGCAAGAGCTAGTCTAGAGACTTTTGTTGTATAAAGGAAAGAAATAAACGCTTGTTTGAAATGGAATCTGTATCTGCGTCTGATTCATCTAGGGGAGACATAACAGATGAACAGGCCCTTCAAGACGCAGCAGGAACCCCTCTACCTGAGGAGGATTCACCCATGCTAGACTACATAAGGGGCCAACAACATGAGATCGACGGATTGGCCAGAGCGTTGAATGACCTGGCTCACCGGATGGAGCAGCTCATGCACCGATTACCCTCTCTTTGCTCACCTGGGTCACTCTCCACACCGCTACCACCACGCTCTAACCCCCCGGAAAGGTATGATGGAAATCCGGAGGGGTGCAAACGGTTTCTCCTGGCCTGTGAGCTGTGGCTCGCGGAATATCCAGACATGATCAGCTTCGTCATTCAACAGCTCACAGGTGCAGCGATGGATTGGGCAGCAGCAGTTTGGAGCGCAGACGGGATGGTAGTGCTGAACTACCAGCTATTTCTCTCGGAGTTCCGCACTATATTCGATCATCCCGATCAAGGCAGAACGGGG
Source organism: Clarias fuscus (assembly GCA_030347435.1). Taxonomy (NCBI): domain Eukaryota; kingdom Metazoa; phylum Chordata; class Actinopteri; order Siluriformes; family Clariidae; genus Clarias; species Clarias fuscus. The sequence continues at coordinate 3,079,364 of CM059227.1, forward strand.
GAACAACAGTTGCTGAGGCTGAAACAAGGGACTTCCACCGTCGCGGATTATGCAATCCGGTTTCGGGTGCTGGCTGCAGAGAGTGGGTGGTGTGACCGCAGTCTCCTGGTTCGGTTCCGAGATGGGTTACAACCCGAAGTGCAACTGGAACTAGCCTGCCGGGACACTGGATTGTCACTGGACGAGTGGATCACGCTGGCAATCAAACTTGATCAGCACCTCCGTAGCCAGAAACGACACCTCTCCCCGAAACCTACACCCAAATGGTCCAAGTTCAACCGCCGCAATAGCCTCAGCACCCCCGCGACGGAACCACGGGAAGGTACTCCGGGAGAAACTATGGACATTAGCACCTCCCGCCTAACAGCTCAGGAGAGAAGGCGAAGAATCCAATCGGGGCTGTGCTTATACTGTGGGGGGGGACAAACATCTCATAAACAACTGCCCGTTACTACAAAAAGTAACACACATCACACCACCACGTACACTTCATTCATTTTGTTTAAAGGCACAATTATCTTATTTTAACCGTTCTTTGTGTGTTTTCCCCCTTATAGATTCCGGGTCGGCTGGAAATTTTATAACTTCTTCTCTTCTTTCCTCGCTACAAGCTCTGAGGAATTAAAATTCTTTGTACTACCTCGGTCTGATCATTCCGTCGTGCTGGGTCTAACCTGGCTCAGTTCTCATAATCCCAATTTTGATTGGGAAAAATCTTGGATCATATCATGGGCCCCTAGATGTGCTAAAACATGCATACCGCCGACATTGACGGTCCAAACTACCTCGATTGAAAGCCCGCGAGCCCTAGTATCAATAATTGTACCATCTGAGTATGCACGGTTTCAAGACGTGTTTAGCATTAGGGCGGCCGCACAACTTCCCCCTCATCGGCCGTGGGACTGCGCGATAGAGATTTTGCGAGACCGCCAAGCTGGCGTGTTTATCCATTGTCCGTGGAGGAAACACGGCCTATGGAGGAATACATGAGTGAAGCTCTCCAGCAGGGTCTCATCAGTAGGTCCACGTCACCTGCCTCGGCAGATTTTTTCTTTATCGATAAGAAAGGGGGGGGCTTACGCCCCTGTATTGATTATAGAGATCTCAATGCAGTAACAGTAAAATACAAGCACCCACTGCCGCTGGTACCGGCCGCAATCGACCAACTCCGAGGCGCCTCTATTTTTACCAAACTCGACCTCCGCAGCGCATATAATCTCGTTCGTGTGCGAAAAGCCGATGAGTGAAAGACTGCGTTTAGCACGACATCAGGCCATTACCAATATAATGTGATGGCTTATGGATTGGTAAACGCACCTGCGGTGTTTCAGGGGTTCATGAACGACATGTTTAGGGATATGTTAAGCCGGTAATTTATAGTGTACTTGGATGATATCTTGGTATACTCTCTGTCATATTCCGAGCACGTCCAACATGTAACTGCCGTCCTTCATCGGCTACGCAAACACGGGGTCTATGCGAAGGCAGAGAAGTGCGAGTTCCACAAGAAGGAGGTTGCATTCCTCGGCTACCGCATAGGGCCACAGGGGGTCGAAATGGAGACGACCAAGGTCTCGGCGGTGCAACAATGGCCGGAACCCCAATCGGTAAAGATTCATTGCTATGGCATCCCTGAAGATATAGTATCAGATCGTGGTCCCCAATTTATCGCCCGGGTCTGGAGAGCTTTCTTTCAGAAGTTGGGAACCACTGTTAGCCTAACGTCGGGCTACCATCCCGAGTCTAATGGGCAGGCAGAGCGGACTGTCCAAGAACTCGTAAAATATCTTTGAGCATATTGTAGCAGCCGTCAGCACGAATGGACGGAATGCTTAATCTGGGCGGAATATGCACAGACCTCGCTACGTCACTCCGCAACTGGCCTAACGCTCTTCCAGTGTATACTTGGGCATCAACCTCCGCTATGTCCCTGGGACATCACACCCACCGAAGTTCCCATGGTGGATGAGTGGTTCAAAAAAGCGGAAAAAGTGTGGGAGGATGCACACGCAAAAATCTCCCAGGCAGTCCATCGCTTTAAGAAATTTGCCGATAGACGACGAAGGGAAAGTCCTCCACTCCAGGTAGGCGATAGAGTATGACTCTCGACAAGGGATCTTCACCTGAACCTTCCGTGCCGTAAGCTCACTCCCCGCTATATAGGTCCCTTTCCCATTTTATCTCAAATAAACCCGGTTTCCCATCTCACCTACGCGTTCATCCTGTCTTCCCTATCTCTCTTCTTAGACCAGTGACTACTAGTAAACTACTAGATTCCCGGAGGAGAGGGGGTTTTCTCCAATATCTAGTGGATTGGGAAGGGTACGGGCCGGAGGAACGGAGCTGGGTGCCGGCCAAAGACATCCTATATCAAGATCTAATCATTGATTTCCATCAGGTAAGGCCGGAACGCCCAGCACCACGACGTCCGGGCCGTCCCCCTCACCAGCAATCCCATCAGGTCGGTGAGCCTCGACTCCCTCCGGTAACGCGGAGACAGCCCTCACACCCCCTCCTGGGAGCTGGTCCTGGGGGGGGGAGGGGTTGGGGGGGGCTACTGTAACATCTGTACCTCCACAGCTCAGGAGAATAAGATCAAGTTCCTCGGATTACTGAGTTGATGCTTTGTCCCCACCTAGTGTGTCGATGTATGTACTGCCAGCACTTAAGCAATAAAACACGAGCACCTGTGATTCCCTTGTGTGTCTGACTATTTATTCCAGTCGAACCCGTAGGGCTTCGCCTGTTCACTGTTGTGCACGTCTCGAGTCTTCACCCTGTTGTCCATATTGCACTAATGTTTGTGTCTACTTTTCTCCTTTCTCTCCCAGGACTAAACGGTGTCTGCAGGTGTGGGGTAGTTTGAGGAAAAGGAATCCTCACCCGTTCTCACGGACGTTTCAAGTATCTGAGTTCTCCTTTTTCGTTACGTGTGTTATGGTTTTTGTTTACCCACCTGCAGACCCAGTCTGGGAAGGTTTGTTCGCTAGTCTAGAGACTTTTGTTGTATAAAGGAAAGAAATAAACACTTGTTTGAAATGGAATCTGCATCTGCGTCTGATTCATCTAGGGGAGACATGACACACTCCGACACTTAAAGGAGGAAACGCAGACCAAAGCGAGTTTAATCAGCAGATATGAGGTGCAGTGTCCGGGGTCTGGCAGTGTTTTATCCGTTACTCTATGCAAGTATTTAACATGATTAAACACTGAGCACGCTGCTGTTTGAAAAACATAAATGCATCAGCTGTGCGTCCAGCAGCAGTAACACTGCAGAGAGCAGAACTCTGAGTCCAGTACAGCTCCAGTCATGCTTTACAGCACTAGAGGCAGGCAGTTTGATTAGCAGTATAATGCTACATAGCTGCTTTAGCTGCTAAGTACATGATGTTCTAAAATGTATTTGAAGTGCAAAAGTACTACAAGTACTCCACAAACAAAACAGTGTACTTAAACATGATTGAATTTGCCATTGATGACATAAATGTGCTGCGTGCTGTACTAGTAACTAAATCTGTGAAGTATAACAATTAAGTAGTACAACATTTCTCTCAGAATTTTTATTGGGAGAAAGTAACATGAAATTAAAATATTGAAGTGAAATATGTTATGTATGTTGTGATGTGTAAGTAAAATAAACTAAAACTGATTTTCAATTGTTTTATTTTTGTGTGTGTGAAACATGTAATATATTTTCAATACTCTTTCACAGCACCAACACCAGTAAAGAAGAGAAGTTGAATAGAGATGAAACAGGAGGTAAATGTCAACCATTTTAATGTTACAGAAGTATTAAACATGCAACCATTGAATCAAAGATAGAAATTAAAACGCTTTAAATATTTTACTTTACCTAGAATATACGAATGTTCCCCTAGAATATACTGGATTTTCCATTAACTAAAAAATTATAGTATTAGTTGACTTTATATTATATATTAAATTATAGATATAGTTGATTGTAATGCTTAAATAAAGTTTGGTATCATTTTTGCACACGGGACAAAGAAGGGATGTTCAAGTCAAAGCAGGACCTTTGATTGTGCAGAATAACAGAACACACTTAAGAGTAAAAGCTTCCTTCAAAGCTAAACCATTCCATTGGAATATTCACCGGAATGACTGTAATGGGCTCTGTAAAATCAAATCGGTTTTATGTCTTTTTTTTTTTTTTTCACAGAAAGTCCCGCTTTGACTTGAACACCACTCAGATCAGTGTGATTTATTAGTCCAACGGAAGTACTATTTTACCAGCCTGCTAGGCTTTACAGTAACAGTCACGCTTGTACTTACTTGTACACTATTGTTTCTTTTTTAGGTGCCAGCTTATGGGATGGCAGTGTGAGCTCTGCACATTTGTTGCATCATCAAAAGGAACTTCCATGATTATGGAGCGAAGCACTGGTCATGAATATTTAGTGTCCTGTCTTCATTTAGACTGTCATTGCTTCTTTAAGACCAGAGGTCTGCACCAGAGGTCTGCACACACATTTGTATCTTTCTAATCAATTCAGCTCTTGTTACCTGTCATTTGCAAAGTAAACCAAGTTTTAGTGACATGAGTTTAGACTTCATGTCTTGTCAAATTTGTCAAATAAATGTTTAATTAAAAATTAAAATAGTATGTGTGCATCAATTCTTTGTTTATAATCTGGGGTCATTAGATACATTGACCTGAATTAAAATACTTCTTGAGTAAGGGGTAAATATAGTTTAAAAAATTAAGTAAGTGCAACATATTAATTCTGTGATGGAGCAGTTTGAATTAAATCCAGGTAAAATATTTAGTAAATGTAGCACATTTGTTTGTTAAATAATAGTCTAATTTTCAATTTCTTCTACCTTGCATTTCAATTATATCTAAAAATTATTTTACACATTTTCACTTAGGGTAACCATTGCATTAACTTCGGATTTTGATGACATTTACTCAATTTTGTACATCATTGTACTACATATAGCTATTCAGGTCTACTCAATTTTTTTACTGACTTGTACTCAACTCATGAAGCATATTTTATATGATTTTGCAACTTTTTAAGTGTAAAAATGTTTCACCAAAAAAATTGAGTACGGCACAGTTTTATTTTTAAGCAAATGGACCACACTCGAGATCATGCTATACTACTCAATATGTATTCTTCATCACTTGGGTTGTACCTTCATGCCTATGACTGCATCACTGCCATGCTATATCCAGCATCGAGGCGTGGATGCCGCTCATGTAATATTGCTTAATACTAGAACTGTGACGTGGAGTAATACAGCATATATTATTAAACATCCTAGTGCCTCTATTCATGGAAAAGAGGCTTTTAAAATCTTACTTGAGGCTAAACTTATGCAGGGTGATTGTGATCCCACTGAACACAACATGGCGTTTTAAGCTTACACTTAATGCTGCATTCCTGTTTGGGCTTTTAAATATGAAACATGAATGAAAAATTTAATTAAAAGTAGGTTGAGGTAAAAGTAGAAAAGGATCTTTAAGACAACTTAAGGAACATATAATCTTTTCTCTATATTTGCGCTAAAAGGGAATTTCAGAATGTGGTGGAAAATGGAGAAAAACTAATTTTATAATAAAAAAAAACTAAATAAAAATAAATGAATAAATAAAAAAGCTATCGCAGTTAAACAGTAAACAAATTCATGGCAATTAAAAATTAAAAGAAAGCACAAAATTACATATGGCCATTTTATACACTCTAAAACACACACACACACACACACACACACACACACACACTGACCTGAAAAGAGCAGGGTCATTGAAATGAGATGACTCATATCTCTAGGTAGAAAAAACAACAACATCTCCATTTATTTATTAAAATACATCATTCTATTTATGTACTCATATGCCTTAATGTTATGGTTGTGTTAAACAATAATTGCTTCACTTTCTTTCTCTCTCACTCTCTCACAAGCAAAAAAAAACCTTTATAATTCAGTAAGATCCTGGAAATCGTAAACTTCCAAATCCCAACATGACTTTTACAACATTTTGGCATCTGAGCTGTCTGTATCTGAGTAAGCTGTTACTACAGAATCAATTAGACATTGGAACAAGTGCATTAATATAAACCTATTGTTCAGGTCACAGCCAGAGTTACTGTCTGAGCCGTGCTGTTAGGCAAAAAATAATATATACTGTACCTTGTGACTAGTCATATTCAGGAATTATATTGTCCTGTGGCTAACATATATCCATAGACAGTACATGCATGGAAATGAAAAATTCCATACCTCAGATATGCCATGTACTCCACGCAGGGTATGTGTTGGGAGTTTGTGGTAATGCGTGCTTCTCTTCTTCTCACATTTTGCACCTCAACATAACAGAGCTTCTGTTATCCAGTATCATTGTCCTTTTTCAACTCCTCCCATCTCTTTATCTTCAGTGTGAGAGCTGCCACTGTCCAACTAACAGGAAATCTCAACTACTTTGCATGCGTTTTTCAGAAACTACATAAAAAAAAAGTGATACAGTATCTCTGTTGCATACTTTATTTTTACTTTCAGCATTTTGCATATTGGAGGTCGAAACTCTTATCTCTAGTATTAACTGTGTTCTGTGCAAATCATCGTAAAACCTACTATAGGTTATGTACAGGGAACAGAATTGAACGGTTCTCAATGAATCTTCCAAATCCGAGTCGTTCGTTCTTTTGTCATGTTACTCCCATAGATGTTCCTGTATGCAGTGCAATAGATAAAAAAAAAAAGAACGACTCGGACTAGAAGATATGATGGTATGAACTGCTCATTCTGTTTATAATATGTCCTTAGCTGCATTGTAATATTTTCATTACTAGAACTATAGCCAACATTTGTGTATGTAGACATGTTGGTGGTCTGTTTATTGAACATGTAACATTTTATTTTATTTCTGATCAAAAGGACGAAATTAACTAAATGACTCAAAAAAGATCCGTTCATTTTGATGGCCGAGATTCAAAGAAGCGAGTAACTAAAATGATTCAAACTTCCCATGACTACAGACTACACTGCGCCTCCTGCTCAGTGCCACTGGGCTCACCTGTTGTGCATACGCCAGTGCGCCCACTGCTGTAAAGTATGTTTTCACTGCACATAATGTCCTTCAAAAAAACTGCCTACTTTGGAACTAACCAAAGCTTTTCATTAAAACTGTTGTTGAAACATTGACAACTGCTTCCTGTGTGTTCTATCCGTGTGCCAGACCCATTGCAGTACGTATCTATAGGTGAGCATTTTACACCAAACCAAGTGCTCTTTTTAACCAAGAAAGGGACTTTAAGTCAGTAAAATTCGTTTTTTGTTTACATAGCCAGAGCTTTTGCTGGAGTTGCTGGAGGAAACATGGAAAAGTATAAAGCTGATTGGCTGAAATTTTCAATTGAACATATTTATAAATATCATTAGAACAGTTGCTTCAGAATGAAAAAAAGATTAATATTGATGGAGAAACACAAGTAAATGGAACCAGTGTCATGGTTGCTCCCATGACTTGGATGCCCCTTAATTTTTTGTTCCTCACTCACATGGAGAAGCTGAAACTAACAAACTTATTCAGCACTGCACAGAACAGGAAGACAATATAAAACTATGCAAAAAGATGTTGGTGGTAGTGTTTGACCTTAGGGGGCTTACACTCCTTCTGGAAGGTGTAGATGAACGTCTACTCGACAACTTGTTAGGTCAGCAGTCTTCGCCCTTGATTGAAGTGAAATATTCTAATATTTTGACATACTGGATTTTTGTGTAAGCAGTAATGATTTAAATGAAAACAAAAAGAACATGAGCTTCACGGGTAATTAATCTAAAACGCGAATTTTACTTTTTGAATTACGTTAAAAAAACATTTTGCATGATATTCTAATTTTTGCACTATAAGTAAATGTATGCAGAGGTGTTTTTTTGTTGTTGTTGTTGTTGTTTTTTTTTACAGTTGAAGGAGTCCTTTGCTGTAAAATGTTTAAGAACCTCTAAACATATGAACTGCTGAACATATGGTATTAATGTATTCATAAATATCATGGAAGATATCAGCCCCTTTTCTTGACTGTTACATATATTGTGTAAGCACTAGGAGTGCTCCGATCAGGATTTTTGGGGCCGATCACTAGAAGCGGTATCGACCGATACCGATCACCGATTACAGGGTCTACTCAAAGCCTTATCATGTAGCATTATTTATTAATTTACATTGTTGTTAGATATAGTTTAAGTATTGAAATTACAATTATAACTGTATTTATTGGCAAGCAACATGTGCAACATGTCAACTTAAAACATAACAGCCTGTGCTTGGTTAGTAATTGGGACCAGCTTAGAGCCTGACAAATGTATACTGGTCACCAGCATACCACCAAAATGTATGCTGGTCACAAGTATACCAGCATACCAGCACCAAAACACAACATATGCTGGTCAAGCTGGTCACCAGCTATCTGGTCTATGCAAGGTCTGCAAGGTCTGGAGGCATCCGCGAAAACCGTCAAAAAATTTAACATGTTAAAAAAAAATTTAACATGTTAAATTTTTCCCGCGGAAAGATGGAGACGTAATCACAGCGCCAAAATTCGCGGTGAATCATGATGAACCGTACTTAAGGCCACTGCGCGAAACCACGTAGGTGAAATAGGGTTATTACCGACAGCTGAGTGAGTGGCGGCGCCTGAGTGGTGGCTGCGTGAGTGGCAGCACGCGAGTTGCTGAGCTCTCCCACTCTCTTAGCGCTAGACAGCTTTGAAAACTGCTCGTGTTTCTTTACGTGACTAACCTTCAAATGTCTGATGAGGTTCGTGGTGTTAAAATGCTTTGGGTGCTTCCGCCTCAAGGAATTGGCTTGTTACACTGGTTGCAGATTGCTAATGTATTGTCTTTTTCACACAGCACATAGAATTGCCAGACCGGTGAAGTCATTTTAGCAGCGCGTAAAAAAAATATCCCGCGAGTTTTGCGTCACCTGATCGGCTTCTCTATATCTGCCATTATAGAGACTGCCGATCAATCGTCTCACAGCAATTATTGGCCGATTATGATCGGCGACCGATCAATCGGAGCACCCCTAGTAAGCATATAGCTAACTCTTCAAAAGATCTCTAGCTATGATAAAACCACTACATTATACAGCAGTATACATTATATGTCACTACAATAACACTGATGAGCTCCAATAAACTGCATACAACAATTCATTAACCATCTGTAACATTACACATAACAGGAGCAGCTAAGAATTAGCTCAGGGATAATTAGCAATAGTTGATAGCAGACTATTAACTGTTGCCTATCTTAGCTCGTTTAGTAAGCTAGTGCTTAGCATAGTGATATTAACTTGCTTATAGATCCATATTTGGACAGGGATTTTACACAAACAATAGAGCTAATTGTTTACATCACGTATATGTGTCCAAATATACTATTATATTAATATACATTAATGAACAAGCTAGTTTCCTTATGCTAAGCGCTTGCGGTTAGCATTGTGATATTAGCTTGCTTATAAATCCATATGTGGATGTATATTACAGAGATGCCATGGAGCTGATGGTTTACATCAGTGTTTAATGGTCTAAATCAGACGCTATTCCTTTATATCACTGACATTTACACTCCAATAGCATTACACATACACGGGAAAGATAATTTGCCCTTCTGGGCCACCGTAGCTTCTGATGTTTAAAAAAATAAAATAAAATAAAAAAATTATAAAAATTATATATAAAGGCAACAAATGTAAATCAGTCAGTGATTGGCCCTAATGTTGTAAATGTTAATTTGTCTAGTTTCCAAAATTCTGTTTAGTAGGGTTAAGTGCAATGTTTGTAGTATTAATATGGAAAACAATACAAAAAAGAAAAAAAAACATTAAAGATTGTATTCCTTAATTGAAACCAAGATCAATTATAAAACATGGACAAACAGGTAAAATGCTCAATTTACAATTTCTGCTTAGGCACTGTCTGGCCATAAACGATTGCCATTTTAAAGTGGTCACATTATTGGTATTTATCAAGAAAAGTAAATGACAATAATTAGTTTAAGAACCTTCCAACACAATATTAGAACATGGAAGCATAGTGCTGAACTGCCAACTTTGTCAAAGAATGTGGTTGATAAATTAGAATCACTTAACTGCTTTATGAATTTGCATCAAAAAAGAAAAAAAAAAACACAAACAAATGACAGCTATGGTTAATAATGAAAGTAAGATCATGTCCATACACCGTGTGATGAGAACCCACAGGATTGGGACTAAACAGGTGTGTCCATAGAAAAACACACTTTTTAGTGAATTAAAGATGTTATGCTTCAGAAGGGTCAAATTAACAAAAGAATTAGCAAAGACAACTAAGGAGATCATTATAATGACTATTTTTTTTTTAAAGACTGTAAAACACAATATTAAAACCTGCAAGAAAAGTGGTGAGCCACCATCTTCCAAAAAAAAAAAAAAAAGAAAAGTTGGAAAAACACCCTGGATGAGCGTGATGGGAGACCACTTAAACATTTAGTAAAATCAATTCATAAGGGAAAAAAAAAAAAAAAAACAGGAGAACTTGCAGCCATACAGCACACATGCAATGCAGAGAGGAACATTGACAAAAGTTCATGTGGTGTGATGAGTCCAGACTTAGTCAATCTGGATTTGGACCTTATGACAATATAAAAAGTAGAACATTTTTGGCTCAAGAAAAAATGCAAAAACAAATAAAACAAGTTGACATTTTCAATGACAACATGTTTTCAACATTCAGTTTGTCATTTTGCTTTAAAGTGAATAACACTGAACTTGGTACACGCCAACTCCTGGAGAATTCATGATTCCAAATTCCATGTTTTGGCAAAAATCCTTATAGGTGTTGCACAATAGCAAACAAATCACTTTGCTACAAGTATTCGCTGTTGGAAAGGCACCTTCACTAAACTCTAACGAAGGTAGCGACTGGAAGCCAGCAGGGGGACATGTCTGTCATGGGTCTAGCTGGTGGTGTTGGCTAGACCCGGCTGATGTTGTTGCCGTGGGCATGAAGGTAGGCATGAAGGCAGAGGGGTTGTTAAACAGAAAGAGTCCTTTTATTAACAAACTCAAACATTGAAACAAACCAACAAAGGAACCAAAACAACAAACGTAAACTAAAACTAGGTCTCAGGAAAAACACAGGGACTGGCGCGCTAACACAGGGGACCGGCGCGCTAACACAGGGACAAGAACTGAACACAGAAACCAGGAGCTGACATGGGAACTGACAGAGAACTGGGGATGAGGAAACATGGAGCTGAAGCTAACTAAGACACATAGGGGAACTAGAGACTGGAGAGACAGGAGAGACAGGGCTAGACAGGACTGGAGAGACAGGACTGGGAGCACAGAGACTAGAGACGGGACTAGACTGGCTGGGTTAGTGGTTAGTTGGGTTAGTAGCTACATGGAATGCTGGGGACACTGGATGCTGACCTAACCAGGTTAGTATCTAAAGGAGTTAGTGGCTAACCGGGTTAGTACTGACCTAATGGTGGGGAACTGAACACAAAAGGCAAGGCACACATGAGGCTATTCCAAACTAGCGGCTAACCTACTAGCGACCAGAACCACTAGCAGTCAATACCCCTAGAGGCTAGCCTACTGGGGGCTAACCCTACTAGAAATCAAGGCCTACTAGCGGTTAACCCTGCTAGCGGCTAGACCCTCATGTGGCTACACAAAACTAAACAGACAAAGAATTAAACCAGAAGACAGAACAGTACTTACACAGGAGGAGACAGCCTAACTAAACACTGAACAGAACAGCTCCATGAATCCACTAGAACAATGAACATACAGAAAACACAACTAGAGCCCTCTTTAAACAAAGGTAAAACAATATAACTAAAATATAAACTTAAACAAACAAAAAGGAATGCCCACATGACAGTATATACAAAAACGACAAAACATACCAACAAATAGACAAACAATGCTCGACCCAGTTTCCCAGAACAAACTGCTATTTATAGAAACTTTAATGAGGCACCTCAGTCCAGGTGAGCACTCATCACCTGACTGAGGTGCCTTCTGGCAAACTGAGTCAACCAACAAGAACTACACCAGACAGGCAGGCATGAACAGTGACCTCTAGTGGAGGTTCCTAACAATGTCTTTAGGCCGATACCAAACATCAAAGTATCATTAAGGCTGAGCCCAGGGATTTCTTCACCTCTGAAAAAATTGGCTTAATTACAATATTGAAGAAGTTCACAAATTTGTCAAGTAGACCACAATAGCACTTACCTTCAACATCAGCTAGGAAATTTCCCCAGTAGCTTGCTACCTGTGCTTCAGTTCTTTGTTTGTTGCGCTGAACACTGAACATTTTGTCGAAGGTGTTCTCTAAGGACAGTGCGTCAATTGCTGTTGTAGTATAACACATCATTGGGTAAAAAATATCAGGATGACTTTCCATGGCACTTAAAATATTAAGTGTGCTTGGCCCTTTTTTGAATCTAGGATAAGAAATTTTTTTTTTCTTTTTTAGGTAATTACTATACTCACTTTATTAGGAACACCTCTACATAAGTTCATTAATTTAATTATTTAAGCATGGTAAATGCCATTGAGATAACAGTATTTCCATGTTCTTATATGTGTACTCAACATAAACTAAAAGAAAACAACAGGAAATAACTGAATTTCGTCCTGGAAGGACTGTCCAATGCACTGTTAAAATTTCACAGGAGAAATGTCATACACACAATGTGTCAAAAATTTTACAGGATTGGAACTAAACAGGTTTAGCCAAAAAACACTTGTTTCTCTCATGTCTCTCCTAGAAGAATCGGACGCAGAAGCAGATTCCATTATGAGAAATGTTTATTTTTCTTTCTTATTAACTCAAGTTCACTGTTCTACTGGTTTTTAGTAACCACCTCCCTAGACTGGGTCTGGTGGGCAAACAAAAAGAAACTAAAAAACATATAACAAAAAAGGGGTCGTAACCCTAAAGTCCGTGTGGCTGGTGATGACCCGACCACCTTAAACACGCCGCACCTGCAGACACTGCTCAGCCCTGGGGGAACAAGAGAGGAGATACGGTCCGTTAAAAAACATGCAGACACAGAGACAACACAACATGCACAACAGTGAACAGGCGAAGCTCTACGGGTTCGACTGGAATATATAGTCAGACACACAGGGGAATCACAGGTGCTCATTATTTAGTGCTTAAGTGCAAGCAGTACACACGTAGACACACTAGGTGGGGACAAAAGCGTCAACTCAGTAATCCGGGGAACTAGATCTTATTCCCCTGAGCCGCGGAGGTACAGGTGTTACAGTTACAGCTATTTGTAAGGGCTTCAGTGTATTATGAGCATAAAGACCGGACATTGGGGTGATGGAAAAAGGTCATGTGACCTGATGAGTCCAGATTGAGCCTATTCCAGATTGATGTGTGCATCAGGGTAAGAAAGGAAACGCATGAAGCGTGGCACCCATCATGAACTGTACAAGTCTCTGGAGACAGTGTTATGATCTGGGGTTGCTTCAGTTGGTCAGGTCTAGACTCTTTATGTGGCAATAAAATAAAGTCAGCTCATCACCTGAATGTACTGAATCACCAGACTATCACATCAATGGAGCTTTTTCTTCCCTGATGGCACAGCCACATTTCAGTACAGATTGTGATATAGTGGCATATATAACATATCAATGAGACTGCTTGTAATATATATATTTTCCCCCTGATTTTCTCCCTAATTTAGTCGTCACTAGGGGGCTCCCACATTACGCTACTACTACCGCTCGTTCGGGAGGGCCGAAGTCCATCACGTGTTTCCTCCGAACCACGTGACGCCAGCCGACCGCAACTTTTCGAACTGCTCGATCACACACCATTGGGGGCAGAGTAACACACTCGGAGAACAACTCCTCCCTTTTCATGAGCTCACTGACGCCCCTGATTGGCTGATGTGGGAGCACTAAGTACCTGTCATCCCTCCCCTCTGAGAGAGCTCGGCCAATCAGCTCTCTCTAGACATCCGGCTGCGAGAGGTTACAGCATCACCTGGGAATCAAACTCGCGATCTTCGGATGATAGGGCGAGCACTTTACCACTGCGCCACTCGGAGGCCCCTGTAATAATTTTTACCTCTGAATTGCTGCATGGTTTTTAATGAACAGGTACCACTCGATGTAATCAGAAATTAGGTCTTTTTTTATCTTCAAAAGTCCTTAGGAAGCGAAAACATCCTACAGAAGAAAACATGGCACTGTTCTTCTCACAGATTTCTCTTGCCTCATTGATGGTTGTTACAACCTGCTGGGGGCAGGTTGTTTGTTGTTGGATATACAGTATGTATTGTTCCATGTGTGCAGGTCAGTCCATTCCTGATTCCAATCCAGGACTTGCAACTCTCCTGTGCCTCTCTATCAGCTTGTGTGATTGTCTCCGCCACCGATGACGTCATCATTGGCCGACGGTATTTAACCACTCCAGAAGCCAGTGCTGGCAGCGGATTTTTTTGTTTGTTTTTTGCAGGGGACTACTCAGCATATACGTGCCTGTTGTGTGGTTGCTACTTCTAAGGGTTGATGTGTGGATTTTGGTTCATCTAGTGTTTTTTTTCTAACTGTTCATGGATAGGGAGTTAGGGTAGAATTTTTTTTCTTGTCGATGTGAGATTACCTGCTCAAGAACTTCATGTATGGTCTGGGCACAAATGTTCACCAGAGTATACGTACTTTGCCTTTCCACTAGATGATTATAAAATTCCTTTGAGAAAAAGGCTGGGCCTGGTCCACCATTCACAACTGAAATTACAATTATTTGTTCAGACAAAGCACATACTACTCATATTTCAAGACCTCGCTCATTTATCAAGTTAAATATTGCTTATCTTGCAAAATGCTCTCACAATCCAAGGTTTCACAAAAATAGTGGCACTAAAAAATAAGCAATTTTACTGTATATTCTTAGTGATTTGCCTAAGCTTATCTGTATATGTAAATATAGTATTGATGCAGGAGAAAGCCTCAATATGGCCCAAACGTTGTGGTCATCTGACCAACACACCCTCATGTGGCCGAAACATTTGCCACAGTTGAAACCACACAATTGTCCAGAATGTCTTTGTATACTCTAGCATACAGATTCACCACATAACATCCCCCACCATGAGGATGCTCCTGTGCAGAAGATGACCTTCAAGAAAACAGGGTGTGTTATGGTTGGAGTAGAAGAACTCGAGTGTTCCTCACAGAGCCCTGACCTCAAACCCAATGAATAATGTTGGGATAAGCTGGAACACAGAGAGATGTCACTGATGAGATCTCACTGGCCCCAACCAGTCTCAGTGCCTGGCTCCACAGCCAATCTCCAAAATTTAGTCTAAAGCCTTTACAGAAAAGTATGCTGTTATAGCAAAAAACAATAAGTCTGGAATGGGACATTCAACTAGCAGATAAAAGTGTGAGTGTCCACAAAACTTTGGTCATCAAGTGTAGGTTTCAAATAATTTTTTATTTATTTACACTATGTAATGCAGTTGAATGTAAAATGTTGCCTGGTGTGCTGTAAACTATTCACACATTAACAGGTAGCACAGTATCCTGTGTGGTAGGAGAAAAATATTTACTAAGAATTGTAATGAAATAGGGAAACAATATATTTTATTGGGGAGGTAATAAAATTATACTTTTGGACTTGTAATCCACATTGAATTATCCCCTAGGTATCAAACAGTAGTCCAGCACAATTAATCAAACAAAATTCTAAATCTAAATAATTGCACAGGTTGGGAACTTATGTATAGTTAACTTATATAACATATAACTTATGTATAAATATTGGCAAACATCCTCTCAATAAGATAATTCATGACATGTTAACCTAAATAAAAAACTTTTAAATACCATATGGTACACAATTTAAATTTCAATTGTGTTATGTTTGCAAATAATTTCAAAATGTACATATATATATATATATCAAATCATGCAGCCCTATAGTAATCTTTTAATCTTACCTTTCGGATTAAGCCCAATTGTTTTAACTAAAAGAGGGCCTTCAAACATCACCTGATCTTGAAGAGATTCCAAGCAAAGTGTCAAAAATTCCCTTTTCAGTCCACCAACATCAATTCCAGGTTAAGGCACACCTGAATCATCAGAGAACCTTACAAAGACATTGTCTCCCTGAAAGTTTTTTCTCCTGAGAGCGATAACCGTGCTACCCCAAACATGTTCTCAGTTGATGAAAAATTTTGAACAAGAATCCTTCTTTATTTGGGTGTATAAATTAGACACAATGTCTTCAATTGTAACCAGATCACTGATGGGGAAAGAAATTTAGGTGTTATAAATAATATAATCTACTGTATTGCCCAACAACAAAAAAATGACAGGAGTAGTAATACATGTAACATTCTGCATGGTGCAGGCTAATTCTTACAGTATTGTTTTACCATAACACTTGGCTGATGATAGGCATGGTTTTGGATAATCAGGCTCTCTTCAAAAAATTATTAAAGAATTAACACCAATATGCAGTTCACCAAATTTTAACTCCATTATCTGAGGTCAAGTAATAACATTTATATAATGTGTTTTTTTTATTGATGTTCTATTAATATTTTGCCTCTATCATTTAAAATAAACCTCTAATTGAAATACAATGGGGACAATAATATTTTTTATCTGTCACAGTCGGGCCAGGTTCCGAAATCAAGTCAAACACCACGCCCCTCATCTCCGGAATACTAATCACCACCACCTGATATCAATCAAGACAAATGCTCAAAAGTGCACACCACAAGGTATTCAGCGTCTGGGCTTGTATGGACGAAAGTGGACGAAATCGCTAGAGAAAGTAAGACTTGAATACTTGTCCAAACTACTTACCCATACTCCTTGTTCTCCTAAGAACTGTTTCCTGTCTGTCTCCCTCGTCTTTGTCTCCATGGCTCTGTGTGTGTGTGTGTGTGTGTGTTTGTATATCCCTTGACGGCTCTTCAGTGGTTCCAGCTCCGATTCCTCGTCGCTCACTATCCTCCCCAATGGAACAAAGGGGATGGATCAATCTACGTCGCTTCCTCAGCGAAAGTAACGTTTCACATTGCACCTTACCTAACTCCGACTGCATATGCTTGAAGCTGCCGTGCTCTATCAGTTTGTTAATACACGTTGCTCATTTTGAAAACCTTACCATCCTGTGTGAGTCCGACTTTGTTACAGAAGCCCGGACTCTAACAACAAAACAGGATCAGCGAATAGACGAGTGTTGACAACACCATCGCTGCCATCCACCGGCACTACTGGCTCTTTTTTGGCGCCCCCGGAATCCAGCCCCATGGCGCGACCAACGCCCTTCTCTGGTTCGGTGGGGAATTGCAAGGGGTTCTTGCTCCAATGTTCGCTCACGTTTGCAATACAACCATCCAGTTACCCTAGCGATCAATGAGCAAGCCCTCATTACCACGTATCGCCAGGGACTCGACCCAAATCTGCGAATTATTCTTGAAGACCACCCCGACAGAACGAATCTTCCAAGTCCAATGGATAATTGAAATGCAATCTACCTCCATTGAAAGCCCTGTGGGAAAGCTTTCTGTGGAAGTACCCCCCTGCAATACTCTGCTTTCAGTGACGTGTTCTGCCCCAAGAGTGCAACCCTCCTGCCACCGCATCATCAAAGGGATTGTGCAATAGATCTCCTTCCCGGTGAACCACTGCCACGAGGACGAATCTATCCACTATCCATCCCAGAAAGAAATGCCATGGAGGAATATATTACATAGGCTCTCCAACAAGGCTTTCTTTTTGGTGGCAAAAAAAGATGGCGAACTTAGGCCGTGTATTGATTTCCGTACCCTTAACACGGCCACCGTCAAATTCCGTTACCCGTTACCCCTGGTCCCAGCAGCTTTGAAATGTCTTCGAGAAGCCACCATTTTCACAAAACTAGATATTCATAGCGCATACAACCTTATCCGTATTCGAAAGAGATGAGTGGAAAACAGCCTTCATAACACCTACATGGCATTATGAATATCTGGTGATGCCCTATGGCCTTGTCAAAGCCCCAGCCATCTCCCAAAACTTCATGCACGAAATACTCAGAGACTTCCTCCACCAGTTCGTTATCGTCTACATTGACAACATACTCATATTTTCCAAATTCGTGGCTGAAACCATGCGCATGCCACAAATGTACTTCAACGTCTCCATAAGCTTCTTACTATTTCTCAAGGCCGAAAAGTGAACATTCCACCAATCATCAGTCCAATTTCTGGGTTATGTCATTGATCAAAACGGGGTGAAGATGGACAAGGAGAAGGTATCCGCCATTACCAACTGGCCACAGCCCCCGACTATCAAAGAATTACAATGCTTCAGGGGCCTCTGAGTGGCGCAGTGGTAAAGTGCTCGCCCTATCATCCAGAGATTGCTATTCCCGGGTGATGCTGTAACCTCTCACAGCCAGAAGTCTAGAGAGATCTGATTGACCGAGCTCTCTCAGAGGGGAGGGATGAGAGGTACTTAGTGCTCCCACATTAATCATGGCTATTCAGCTAATCAGGGGCGTCTGTGAGCTCACGCAAGCAGAAGGAGTGTATAGCGCTGTCCTCCGACTGTGTTACACCACCACCAACGGTGCGTGAGCGAGCAGTTCAAAAAGAGGTGGTTGGCTGACGTCACGTGGTTCGGCGGAAAACAAGAGATAGTCTTCGGCCCTCCCGACTGAGTAGTAGTAATAGCCTTAATGGGGTAATAGCCTAGTGATGGGGAAGAATTGTACACGACTAAATTAGGGAGAAAAAAAAATCGGGGAAAAAAAAAAGTTAAATATCACCACCAGTCCGTTAACTTCCCTGATCCGAGGTAAACCCAGAGCCCTGAAATGAGGGAGGCAAAGAGACTCAACCCAAGACAGGCACGGTGGGCAATGTTCTTCTCCCGACTCAATTTAAAGATCTCCTATCGTCCAGGGTCGAAGAACACGAAAGCAGACGCCCTTTCACGTCTACATTCAAACAACATCTCCAATGAAGAACCTGTTTCAATACTCCCGGAGAAACTCTTTGTTAACCCCATCCACTGGGAACACCCTCGATCAGTGTCAGAACCTGCTCCAGCCAATCCCCCCAAACTGTCCACCAAATCGCTGGTTCATCCAGGAACTGGAACGCAATGCACTCATTCACTCTGTCCACTCGTCATTAGGCACAGGGCACCCCGTGAGCAACCATACTCTCTCACTCCTACTGGATCACTTCTGGCCGCCCAATATGGAGAGGGATATGAGGAGGTATGTCATGAGATGTGCTGAGTATGCATTGTCAAAAAATCCTCGACATTTACCCGCTTGGAAACTCATACCTCTGCCCATTCCGCACCGCCCATGGTCACACTTAGGAGTAGACTTCACAGACCTACCCAACTCTGATGGTGATACCTGCATACTAGTCATTGTGGACAGATTTTCAAAGGGCTGTCGACTGATTTCTCTCAAAGGCCTCCCTTCCAGCTGAACTCATTTTCAATAAAGTCTTCCGCTACTTCGGCATCCCGAGGATATCGTTTCAGACAGATGTCCCCAATTCATATCATGGGTATGTCATTTCCTCCCTCTGACTCCTAGGTGTGACCGTGAGTCTGTCATCTAGATACCATCCTCAGATGAATGGACAGACAGCGAAAAATCCAGGAAATCGGATATTTCCTTAGGACCTTCTGCCTTGGCCACCAAGACTCCTGGAACCAGTTCCTTGGCTGGGCCGAATATGCCCAAAATTCCCTCCGACAACTGACCACTGGTCTGACCCCTTTCCAATGTATTCTAGGTTATCAACCCCATTATTCCCCTGGAATGGGGAACCATCTAATCTCCCGGCGGTCGACAGTTGGTTCAGAGAGAGTGAAAGAATCTGGGAGGAAGCTCAATATCATCTGCAATGTGCTGTATGCAGGTACATGACCAATGCTGACAGACGTTGATCAATCGCTCCACCATTCCAACCGGGAGACAAGGTATGGCTCTCGACTCGAGACATACTGTACGTCTGCATCAACCTTGCAAGAAGCTCAACCTCAGGTATGTCGGTCCCTTCACTGTTCTGGAGAAGGTAAACCCAGACACATACAAACTACGATTACCTCCACAATATCGTATTCAACCCACTGGATGAATACATACAGAAATTAATTACTTAATTACACCCAAGAGTAAATGTACTAATGTGTAGTTAAGATTTAAATAAAAGACAACAATATACTTATTGAAAATCCACAGGAAAATCATAGATTCTTCTTTTAATATTTGTACTGCAAATTAAACTGACTAGAAAAACATGTTTGATAACTTTTAAGGTTTCCCTTTCTGATACACTTGATGTGAATACAAGATGATACAAAGTCATTCAGGAGCAGATTAGTTCTTATCTGAAACTTGCTAAAAATTTGACATATAATTAAGTCAGCTTTTACATTATAGTAACTGCACATGGTTCCCTGTAATGAGAATGCTCTATATATGCTAACAATAATGTTGAAAAGTATTTTCAGACATAACATTATAAGATAATTTGAAGTCTGTTTATTAAATTCCATTGTTTATCATACACTGTAAGTCCGATTATGCTGGCAAAACTAAAAAAAAATTGAGGTAATCAGTTACAAGTAATGATCGATTTCCAATTTTAAATAAACAGAACTATAAATTTTTGAGTTCGTTGAACTTGTTGCAAATCAAATAAATTGTTGCTGCTGTCACCACAGCAGACAATCCGGTCCGCACACAAGCTTGGCACAGGTTTTACAGCAGATTCCCTTCCTGACACAACCCTCCCATTTTATCTGGGCTTGGGACAGACACTTTATCCAGTTGTCAGGAATCGAACCCGGGCCTTTCGCATGGCAGGCAAAAAACCTACCACTGAGCCACCAGTGCTCTATAGATTTTAAGTTGGTGGAACTTTAATGTGACAGTTACTGTTACTTACGATTACTTAAAATATCAAATTTGTTCAGCTAACTTGAAAATTTTCATTTCTACAAACTCATAAATATCAAAATGTTCTGAATACTCAAAAAGGTCTATTAATTTGACATAATTGCAATTATTTAAGTTAACAGTACTCAATGTGTTTAATTACTTTGAGCATTAGGGTTTACAGTGCAGCCATACGACGGTTGCCCGACCCTGGTAGTTTTGAGTGGCTACATCTGTATATGTGACTGTGACCATACCTACCTGTTATCTCTCCTCTTCTGCTCTCACCCTCTCTCTCTTCCCCTCTTTCTGTCGAGCTACACATGTCGTTTCTGAGCTGCCATTGATCCAGACTCCCTCTGCCCTCTGGACCTGCCTGACTCATCCTGGTGCCCCGCTTCTGGTTGGAGATCTCATCAAATGGAGCCCTGTGTGTCTCTTTGGGATGTGTCCGGTGTCTGGGGACAGTTTCACTCTACTATGAAGACAGTTCTGGCCTCGACTGATGATGACAGCTTTCTAAGGACTTGGCTACAGTTGCTCGATTCAGGACTAGAATTTCAAGTCTATCTGAGCCTCCAATAACTACCTGGACTCCATATTAACATCAATTAACATCTGTTAACAACTGCTATACTGAACTGCCTGCCACCTAACACACAGTATGAATGGAGATAAATTCCTGCTTTCTGTTTCACTCAAATGAGGATGGGTTCCCTGTTGAGTCCAGTTCCTCTCAAGGTTCCTTCTTATTGCCATCTCAGGGTGTCATGATCCACATCATGTTTGCTGTCTGTTCTTTTTTTTTTCCCAAGCTGTCAGTGCTGCTCACGTGCACATGTTTTCCCTAGCCTGTCAGTCTTAGTTCCCACGCTTCCGTTTCCGCCCTGTCTGCACACCGGTTTCTCATTCTCCAGGTGATTGCTCCAGAATTTAAGCGCGCGCTGCGCATGGCTTAACTGCTGGATTATTGTGCGTTACTTACCTCAATTTTCTCACGTTTTCTTTTCCGGATTCACGTTGCCAAGTTCGCTCTGTTTCTCGTTTCCCCCTTTGCCTCTCGTCTCGGATTTGTTCGCCTCGCTCTTTTGATCTCCCGGTTTTTGACCTCGCGCTTTCCCTTCTGGTCTTCAGCATCTCATTTACGTTTTTGGATTTAACACCCCGCTCTTTGATCTCCCGGTTACCGAATCTCCGCTCTCCCTGTTGACTACGACTTTCGCTTTCCGTTTCTGCTTTGATTTTCCGCCGACTGAATTTTTGGTTCCGACCTCGCTTCTGCACCTCGACCACGCCCCCTTTCAAGACTGCCGTCATCCTCCCGTGCGTCACCAGCTGGTGACGGCTTGGAGCGTGGTTGGTTCCATCTTGATGCCTTTGGGGCTAATGACGAATCCTAGGAACGTGGTGGTCGTTGTGTGGAACTCGCATTTCTCAGCCTTTATGAACAGATTGTTCTCCAGTAGCCTCTGCACCTGCCAAACATGGTGATGGTGTTCCTCCAGATCTCGAGAGAAGACCAAGATATCGTCAAGGTCCTGGAGTGGGCCCACTCCCCCAAACTCTTCTGCCACCCTGGCGCGACCCGCACTCTGGCGCAAACCCAGCAGCGATTTTGGTGGCTCACACTTAAGGAGGACGTCTCCAGCTTTGTGGCGGCATGTGACGTTTGATCCAAACACACCAACACGGCCCCAGCGGGCCTCCTCAGACCTCTGCCTATTCCACATCGTCCATGGTTGCACATCGCCTTGGACTTCGTCACAGGCTTACCCGCGTCTAACGGCCACACCTGCATCATGACGGTGGTGGATCGGTTTTCGAAGGCTGCCCACTTCGTCCCTCTGACAGGACTGCCCTCCGCCAAGGAGACCGCTGAACTCATAATTAACCATGTCTTCAAGCTCCATGGCCTCCCCAAAGACATTGTTTCAGATCGGGGCCCACAGTTCACATCCCAATTCTGGAAGGCCTTCTGTAAGTTAATCGGGGCCACTCCCAGCCTGTCTTCAGGGTTTCACCCCCAATCGAACGGCCAGACCGAAAGGAAAAACCAGTCCCTCGAGGTCGCCCTGAGGTGCATGACCACCCGGGACGCCACTTCTTGGAGCAAGTTTCTGCCCTGGGTAGAATATGCCCACAACTCCCAGGCCTCGTCATCAACTGGTCTGTCCCCCTTCCAGTGCTGCTTAGGATTTCAGCCACCCCTGTTCCCATCTCAGTAGGAGGAGGTCAACGTCCCGTCCGCCCAGGCCTTCATCCGACGCTGCAAAAAGACCTGGCGGCAGGCAAGGAAGACGTTATTGCTCGTCGGCAAAAGATACAAGAAACAAGCTGACTGTCATGCGCACTCCTAACACGACCGGCACTAGGACCTGGAAGTAGTATGGTCGTTATTCAGGAAGCATAAAAGGAGACAAGATGGCTCCACACATTGCTCAGTCATTGAGTTGCCCATGCTATCGCCGACGCTCTGTCCGTCTAATCATGAGTACTCACTTTCTTGGGTTTTGCTTTCGATTGAGTGTGTGTTATTAGAACGCGGGTTTATTTGTGTAAGCTCTTGCTCTCGTTCCGAGAGAGTTCTAAAAATAAACAGCGTGGTTATCCTGCCTACTCGCGCTACTTCCGCGTTTGGGTTTACCATCTACGCTACAGGGCTAACTGCTAGTCTTCTGGTCCGTCTCCGTTTGTTTGTGACACTGACTGCAGACGCTCTCAGGCTCCTAAGTACAGAGTGGGGCAAAGAGTCATGCTCTCCACCCGAGATATTCACCTAAAAACGATCTCTCGCCTGCTCTCCCCCCGATACATTGGACCCTTCACAATCACCAAGATTGTCAACCCATGCGCTGTCAAGCTCCTACTCCCCTCTACTATGCGGCGAGTCAACCCTACGTTTCACGTATCCCAGCCACGCCGTCTCGCCTCATGTTCATGTTCATTTTTTTTTCCCACGCTGTCAGTGCTGCTCACATGCTCATGTTTTCCCTAGCCTGTCAGTCTTAGTTCCCACGCCTCCGTTTCCGCCCTGTCTGCACACCGGTTTCTCATTCTCCAGGTGATTGCTCCAGCATTTAAGCGCGCGCTGCGCATGGCTTAACTGCTGGATTATTGTGCGTTACTTACCTCAATTTTCTCACGTTTTCTTTTCCGGATTCACGTTTGCCTCTCGTCTCGGATTTGTTCGCCTCGCTCTTTTGATCTCCCGGTTTTTGACCTCACGCTTTCCCTTCTGGTTTTCGGCATCTCGTTTACGTTTTTGGATTTAACACCCCGCTCTTTGATGTCCCGGTTACCGAATCTCTGCTCTCCCTGTTGACTACGATTTTCGCTTTCCGTTTCTTTTTTTTTTTTTGGTTCCGACCTCGCTTCTGCACTTCGACCACTCCCCCTTTCAAGACTGCCGTCATCCTCCGCGTTTGGATCCATCTCGCTCCGTTCCCTTGCGTGACACAGGGAGTTTTTCCTTGCCACTGTCGCCCATGGCTTGCTCATCAGGGACTATCTGACCATTTTGATTCATACACATTCACATTCCATACAAACTTAAATCATTCTTTTGATTGTTTAAAGTTGCTTTGCGACAATGACAACTGTTAAAAGTGCTATACAAATAAAATTTTATTGAATTGAGTCCCATAGTCCTTTGCACATTAGCTTTAGCTTTTAGATTGCAAAATACGGGAGAAAGAGATTTCTCACATGGGAAAAAGTAGTTGCACACAAACGGGAAAAATCATACACTTACAGTACAGACCAAACGTTTGGACACACCTTCTCATTCAAAGAGTTTTCTTTATTGTGTTCTTTAGCCCAAACGCGTCTCTTCTGCTTGTTGCCTGTCCTTAGCAGTGGTTTCCTAGCAGATATTCTACCAGGAAGGCCTGATTCACACAGTGCCCTCTTAACAGTTGTTCTAGAGATGTGTCTGCTGCTAGAACTCTGTGTGGCATTGACCTGCTCTCTGATCTGAGCTGCTGTTAACCTGCGATTTCTGAGGCTGGTGACTCGGAGGAACTTATCCTCCGCAGCAGAGGTGACTCTTGGTCTTCCTTTCCTGGGGCGGTCCGCATGTAAGCCAGTTTCTTTGTAGTGCTTGATGGTTTTTGTGACTGCACTTGGGGACACTTTCAAAGTTTTCCCAATTTTTCGGACTGACTGACCTTCATTTCTTAAAGTAATGACACTCGTTTTTTTTTTTTTTTTTACTTAGCTGCTTTTTTCTTGCCATAATACAAATTCAAGCTCTTTGAATGAGAAGGTGTGTCCAAATGTTTGTTCTGTACTGTACACACGAAAAAGCACACATTTTCAAGGGGAAAAAAAAAAAACACTTACAAGGGGAAAAAAACATACACATATATAGGAAAGATGATTTGCCCTTCTGGGCCACCGTAGTAAAGCTTAATCACGTAGCAGATCTTTGAAATCAGAAGTGGAGACAGTTAGAGACAGCAACAAAAACAGCATATTTAAAATCAGGAAACAGAGAGAGCAAAAGAGAGCAAGAGAGAGACATTAATGATAATTTAAAGGCTACTCTAAGATAATACAAGCTCAGTACATGTACTCCTCGACTTATGAATTTCCGTAGATATGAATGGACTCCAGTTCTACTTCAGATTCAATCATTGAAATAGCTCATGTGTATTGTACAAAATTAGACACTGATACAGATACCAGTATCTACAATAACATACAATATTTTCAGTGTATAAGTGAATGTATAGAATGTCTAAAGTCTGGTATATTGTGCGTGTGGGAGTGCAGGATAAAGTGGGGGTACAGGAATTTGCCTGATTTCAATGAATCAGTCACTGGGACACAATGATAGAAAATGTCTGTCCTGTAAAGCTGTGCTGATGGTGAATAATCCTAATTTTTTTAAAAATCCTAAACAAAATAGTCCACAGAGAGTTCACAGTCCAATACAGTGGGAAACAGCTCTGAAACTAAATGTCGTTCTGGATTCCCCTCACTATTTAAAGCTACAGAGACAACACTTACATTTCATTGAGATAATTTCATTTGGTGTGGTTATGGTTTTTGGCCACATGATGTCAGTGTTGGGAAAGGAGACAGTGATTTAGTAAAGTTGATTGGCATGCTTTGCATTGTATATTCATGTCAAAGGTGTATAAGACTCACTTTGACGAACTTAAAAACAAGCTAGGCTTGCGAATGTCCTCCCAGAATGAAACTCGCTTGTAAGTTGGGGACAATCTGTTCCCTTTCAAAAGCTACACTCAATGCTGCGTGAAAACGCTATGGGAACATCTCTTTGTTGCCCGGTTGTGAAGCCTGTGCATGTCAAACCCGCCGAATACCTTCGTCTTATAACCTGTGCCAGGCATGACGTCACCGAATAAGGTGCACCTGCAGGTTATAAATAGGAGTGAACCGAAAACATCCTCAGATCTTTTTGTCTTCAGGACCGCTTTGTGTTTGCGTGTGCATGTACAAGCTGTAACGAAAGCGAAATAAAAATAACAGCATTAACTCACCGATATGGTGGAGTTGCTTAAGAGATGCGTGCCTCCGTGTGATAGATCTCTTTCGGAGGGCGATCTTCACGAGTTTTGTCTCGAGTGCTTGGGGGAAGAACACGCTCGCCTCGGGCTTCAGGGAGACTGTGAGTACTGTGATCTTCTCCCTATTAAGGTGCTTCGCGCGCGGCTCGCTTTCTTTAAAGAGAAACCGCGATCCGCGGCGCATTCCTGGGGCTCGCGTGCTGATCTGGCAGACGCGCACGAGACGGAATTCCCTCTTTCTCTCGCGCTCTCTCCGGATCAGGAAGTTTTAGCTTCCGCTTCGCAAGCACGCTCCGGCACTTCTTGTGAAGGAGCGGAAGAATCTTCCTCTCTCGCTTCAATGGAAGTAGCCTCCTCACAACGCTCCTCCAGTGCTGACAGAGCTTTTGAGGAATTATTAGAGGTTATAACGCGTGCGGTCGAGCGATTGCATATCGACTGGCCGCAGCAGCGAGATTCCCCCAAGCGTCTGTCGGGTGGCCGGGGGGAGGAGCCTCAACGTCTCTCCCTCCCCTTCTTTGGTGACATCCATGATGAATTAACTCTTTCATGGAGCAAGCCGTATTCATCGCGTGTTTTTGTACCATCGACTTCGACTTATTCGAATATCATTGATGCGAAAGCACACGGTTATATGATGATGCCCAGATAGAAGAGACGCTTGCGGGCTATCTCTCTCCTGGGACATCATCCTCCCTGAAAAAGCCTATTCTGCCCTCCAAGCCGTGCAGATTGGCATCTGCTTTGGTGGGTAAAGCTTTTCATGCAGCAGGACAGGCTGGTGCTTCACTGCACACCATGGCGGTTTGGCAGGTTACCAGGCTGACCTGCTGAAGGACCTGAGCAGCAGCGGGGCTATTGATGACAGGGCGTTTGCAGAGCTGCGCCGAGCCACAGACCTGTCTCTCCGTGCAACCAAGCGGACGGCCCGTGCTGTGGGCCGTTCCATGGCTGCCATGGTGTCCACGAAGAGGCATCTGTGGCTGAACCTCACGGGCATCAAGGATAAGGATCGTGTTGTCCTCCTCGATTCCCCCATCTCGCCTTCCGGCCTTTTTGGCGACGCAGGTTTCGGGAGGCAAAGCTATATGAACAGGCCTTTGGGAGGTTCCTTCCCCGCCGTGCTCAAGAACCGGGACCGTCGGCCAGGTCTGGCCCCTATCAGGCATGAGGTGCAGAAGGAGAGCGTGACCAGCCGCGCACCCCCCCATAAAGACTGGGGTGGGGCTCGCCGCTCTTCTCAAAAATCTCCTTCGAAAAGACCGGATCTGAGGAGCTTCCTCTCTTCAAAGAAGAAGCCCTGAGTTCGTGCGCCTGGGGCCGTGGGGGTGTCTCCCCCCGGGGAGGGGCGCCTGGATTTTCATCACAAAACAGGGCCTCCTCCCTGGCACTCCCGGGAGGCCGGTGTTCAATCCCCGCCACCACTGGTGTTCGGGGAGCGCCGGTCTCCAAAGAAAAAAAGTTCAGCCACACTTCATCTTCCAACACCTAACACCCCCCCCATCTAGCCGAAGTGTCAAAGCTCGTGCCCCTTTCGGAGAAGCTGGCAGCGTGGGGACTACTGCCAGGTGTATCTCCTTGGGTATAAAGGACTGTAGGCACAGGCTACAGGATTCAGTTTGCACATCGTCCTCCGCGTTTCAACGGCGTGGTCTCCACTTCCGTGAAACCGGATCGAGCACATCTGTTGGCCCAGCAGTTACAGACTCTGCTGGGCAAAGGGGCCATAGAACATGTTCCCCTCCCAGACAGAGGATCGGGCTACTACAATCGGTACTTTTTGGTGCCCAAGAGAGGGGGAGGGTTGCGTCCGATCTTGGATCTTCGCGGCTTGAACCGCTATCTCAGAAATCCAGATTCAAAATGTTGACTGTCAAAATGATTGTTTCTCAAATCCAACTAGAGGATTGGTTTGTGACAATCGATCTCAAGGACGCATATTTCCATATAGAAATATTGCCACAGCACAGGAAGGTCCTGAGGTTCGATTTTGGGGGCGAAGCTTACCAGTATTGGGTCCTTCCATTTGGCCTAGCTCTGTCACCTCGCACATATACAAAATGCATGGATGCAACTCTGGCTCCTTTAGGACTCCAGGGCATCCGTATTTTTGAATTACATAAACGACTGGCTGATTCTGGCCCAGTCTCAGGAGCTAGCGCTTCGACATCGGGATGTCGTCCTAGCCCATCTTCATTCTTAGGATTGAGACTCAACGCCACAAAAAGCGTTCTCCTTCCTGTTCAGAGGACAACATATTGGGTGTCACATCGGATTCGGTCACAATGCGGGCACAGTTGTCTCCTGCTCGTGTCGAATCCATTCTCAACACCCTGAAGGAAATCAAGCTAGGCCAGAAGGTCACCGTTCATCACTTTCAGAAATCTTAGGCCTCATGGCAGCTGCGTCCACGGTGATAGCTTTGGGCCTTCTGCACATGAGAGCGTTTCAGCTGTGGCTAAGAGCCAGGGGGTTTCATTCAAGGGCCAACCCCCAGAGGCTAATAAGGGTTATGCGCCGGGGGCTTCGTACCCGTTCTATGTGGTTCAGACCCCGGTTTCTGACTTTGGGTCCCACTCTAGGTCCGTCTTGTCGTCGCAAGATGCTAATGACAGACGCTTCCCTCACGGGCTGGGGTGCGGTCTTGGATGGCCATCCAGCACAAGGGAGCTGGAGAGGTCATCTTCTCGCGTGGCACATCAATTGCCTCGACATGATGGCTCTGTTTCTGGCCCTGAAACACTTCCTCCAGCAGTTGAGAGGCTACCATATCCTAGTGCGGGTGGACAGCACTGTGGTAGTCTCGTACATAAATCCCCAGGGTGGACTGTGCTCGCGCCGCTTGAACAAGCTAGTGCACCAGGTTCTGCTTTGGGCACAGGACAAGTTCCTGTCCCTCAGGGCGATTTACATTCCAGGGCATATGAATGTAGGAGCAGACTTGCTATACAGACAAGCTGTAAAACATGGGGAATGGAAACTCCACCCCAAAGAAGTCAGTCAATCTGGGAAAGATTTTACGTATCAGAGGTGGACCTCTGTCTCATAAGAGGCAGCACAATGCCCCCTTTACTACTCTCTGACTCCTCCCGCTCCCCTGGGTCTGGACGCAATGGCCCACACGTGGCCCAGATTACGCCTTTATGCGTTTCCATCTATAGTTCTGCTCCCAGGAGTCCTGGCGAGGGTCCGTCAACACGGCTTGCGCCTCTTATTGATAGCGCCCCATTGGCTGACCAGAGTGTGGTTCTCGGATCTTATACCTCTCCTCGACGGCTTACCCCGGGTGATTCCAGTGAGGAGGGATCTTCTGTCTCAGGCGCAGGGGACAATACTTCATCCCCGGCCCGAGCTCTGGAACCTTCACGTTTGGCCCCTGAACGGACCAACTAAGACATGCTGGGCTTTCAGCCAGCGTAATTGAAACCGTTTTAAGTGCCAGGGCTCCCTCCACTAGAAGAACTTATGCCCTCAAATGACGTGTATTTGAAAATTGGTGCATGGCAAGACATGTAGACCCAGTTCACTGCCAGATTGTTTCAGTGCTGGAGTTTCTGCAAGAAAGGTTGTCCTCAGGCTTATGCCCTAGTACGCTCAGAACGTACGTAGCTGCTATTTCGGCTTGTCACTCTCTGAATGATGGGATTTCTGTGGACAAGCAGCATTTAGTTGCACGTTTTATTCGTGGAGCTAAACGGTTGAAGCCACCCACTAGAGCGACGGTCCCTTCGTGGGACTTAACTATCGTACTCGAAGCCCTGGCCGACACCCCTTTCGAACCACTAGAGTCAGCGCCTGTTAGGCTTCTGCCTCTTGAGATGGTTTTTCTTATGGCTATTACTTCTAAAGCTATTCTGCATCCTCACTCGAACTATCTTCCAAGGTTCCATTCTCGACCATGCACCCAGTTGTTCTCGAGGCCTTCTGTCCTCCGCCTTTCACAGCTCCGGAGCAGGAAAGACTTCACTTACTGTGTCCAGTACGTGCTCTTAGGATCTACGTCCACCGCACTAGCCAGTGGCGTAAGTCAGAGCAGTTCTTTATTTGCCATGGGGGTCTGCCACTAGACAGACTCTGTCACACTGGGTGAGAGATGCCATTGCCCTAGCCTATGAGGCGCGTGGTCACACTTCGCCTCTGGGAATCAGGGCTCACTCAACCAGGGGGATTGCCTCATCGATTGCCTTGGCAAGAGGCGTCCCGCTGCAGCAGGTGTGTGATGTGGCGGGCTGGTCCTCTCCACACACGTTTGTTAGATTTTATAGTCTGGATGTCAATGCTACTCCGGGTTCACGGATCCTTCAGTCAGCATCCCAGAGCTAGTTCTGAGACCTCCTCGGCTTGTGCGCACACGCTACACAACCTGGGGGTCCAGACACTTGCAGTGCGGCGGCGTTGGTATTCTCGTTCCCATAGCGTTTTCACGCAGCATTGAGTGTAGCTTTTGAAAGGGAACGTCTCGGGTTACTTGACTGTAACCCTGTTCCCTGATAAAGTGGGAACGAGATGCTGCGTTCCGATGCCGCACTGCTGGCGTGCCTGGACGTCCTTCAGACAAAATTGACCTGAGGATGTTTTCGGTTCACTCCTATTTATAACCTGCAGGTGCACCTTATTCGGTGACGTCATGCCTGGCACAGGTTATAAGCCGAAGGTATTCGGCGGGTTTGACATGCACAGGCTTCACAACCGGGCAACAAAGAAATGTTCCCATAGCGTTTTCACGCAGCATCTCGTTCCCGCTTTATCAGGGAACAGGGTTACAGTCAAGTAACCCGAGACGTTCTCTTGATAATAAAGTTCTCTTGAAATTCTCTTGATAAAGTAATTTTGAGGCTAAGCACTTTAGTACTTTAATCAGGCAGAGATGTAAATGGAGGATTTCTAATTTTGCCTCAGCAATATTTTATCTCTACTTTTACTCAAGGACAGAATCTGTGTACTTTGCCGTCCATTGCTCCTAAGTAAACATGAGACAGGTCAACAAGGAGAGAGAGAGAGAGAGAGAGAGAGAGAGAGAGAGAGAGAGTGCCTTTGTACTACTGTACAAAATATAACTCTCAGTTAAAAAAAATCAAGGAGTAGTTTATTTATTTATTTATTTATTTATTTATTTTAAGGATTGGGTCACAAAAGACACTTAAATTTAAACTATTATTACTATCTGAAGCTAGCTTGGGGTTATTGGTATGATGGTATATCACTAACCCTGCATTTCACCATGCATGTTTATGCAAATTAACCCAAACTTCATACAGACCTTCACTAAAACAAATACTTACTAGTTCATTTTATTTAATGCTAGATACAGATGGTAGACCACAGTATGTCAAGTCTTTATTTCAATTTTGGTTTATACAGATAAAAAGGCACATTTCTTATGCTAAATGAACTGGATGTTTCTAATATAGATGCGCTAATCTCATGAAAGAATACTAAGAATAAGTTTGATTTAGTTCATCAAGTGTTATTTGTCTCTCCATTCAGTTACATGACACGAGCTATAAGTCAGAACACCTCAGAACCTCTAGTGTTCAATAATCACATAGCAAGATGAGAGGGGAAAAATATCTTTTTCTTTTTCTTTTTTTTTATGAAATACTGTGTGTTATACAGTAATGTATAGTATACAGTAGGTAGTCTGCTCTTGGAATGTGAAAAGACTATGCTATATGGGAAAAGTGGTACTTGCTGAATACAATATTAAAAATATGATTAAATATTGGAATAAAGACAAATTATAACAGCAATGTATAGAAGAGTATAAATGAGACTGTATTGTAGATCTGCTGATGTTGGATTCAGATAATGGACCAGAGCTTGTCTTCAGTCTTCATGTGTATTTATTTTAAAAAATGTCTGTATTAATCATACAAGGAAAAGACAACAATTTTAATCACAATATAGAATGGGTATATGAGATAACATGCATACAAATACACTGTGACTAACCGTCATAGGTAGAGCAGATGAAGTTGAGTCGAGTGCTCTCAGGCAGGTCGATCCACTGCTGCTCTCCTCCAGACTGCACTGCTCCACTTCTTTTCTCTTGACTGCAGTCTTCATTCAATTTGTCGTTACTCTGGGCCCAGTCCTGGTAGCAGATCATTGATCCAAAAACCCAGAACCAGATACGCTGGGTGCAGTCATAATGCAGGCCGAGCCACACGTGATCAGTGGAGGCATCTTGAGCCACTTTCTTCACCCAGAGCTGCATCTCCTGAGTGCGCACTGATACCAGGTCATAATGATTCTCCCTGCAGTAATTCAGAGCTTCCCGCCAGGTTAGATTCTGCTTGATCAGTATCAGTCTCTCTGAAAAAGCAAACATTCAATAAAATATATTTTTCTTGTTTTTATTTATCTTATTTTTTTAACTGCATCTTTAGCAGATGAACCTTAAACCAGCAAGGAAATCTAGATAAAAGTTAAAAAAAATGTTTTTTGCATGTTTTATCCAGATAATTATGTGCTATTGTATTTATGAAACAAAGTGAAGTGTATACACTTTATAACAATACAATATAGTGTTATTAATTATTACTAACTGGAAAAAGCACTTCATATTATTACAGTCATTTCACTCACTCTCATGACAGATGAACGGGAGGATTTCTGTACAGTTCACATCACTCCAGTAGAGTTGATCAGACAGATTCACTGCAGCACAGTTCAAACTTCCACTGGGTTTGTTAGAGCCCCAGTATCTGAAAATGGAATTACTCTGATCTGACCATATCCAGGAGTCATTGAACAGACCAATCCAAGAGTAATATTGAATCATATGCGCAATTATATAATTCTCAGATTGATTCCTCACGCTGCTCAGGTCAATGTAGTTCTTTCTGCAGTAGGTCTGAGCATCATACCAGGTCCTCGTCTCATTAATCAATATGTAACCAGTCTCTTTTGAAAGACAAATTAGATTTCTGCTCTTAAAGTACATAAATAAACAAATACCAAAATAAAAAAAAAAACAGACAAAAAGATGTTTATTAGCAGCTGAGGTTGGTCTACCAATTGTACTAGTTTAAAAGGAGTGAACACTCATTCCAGCAGCATTTAGCATTTTTATTTATTTATTTTTTGCTGATAAATAGTTACATTGAAAACATATTGGTTTGCAACAAGAATATACAGCCTAGAGCAACCCAGAAGTTTCATTTTAAAAAAAGACAAACTGTCTAGAACAACTCAATGAGTTTTAACCCTTAAAACTCAAGTGAGACATGTACGTGCCGGCAACATAGCACAGACAAAAGCACTTATTGTTTTGATGCCGAGCGTCACGTGATCACAACTGAGCCAACGGTTTTTCTCTCTCTTGCTCTCCGGAATTGTGGGTAATCGTCTCCCCTGCTCGGTCTTAGTGCGCATCTCTTACTGGTATAATCAACATCCGTGCACGCGTGTACTGTTTACTATAACACTGTGACCATGTGTGTGTGCGTAAAACATAATTTATTTTGTGTCTGTATGTGTGTGTATAGCGCACATGTACTGTTTATTATAACACACGTTTGTGCATGTGTGTAAAACAAAAGCAAGTGTCATTAGAGAGGTTAAAGATCCATTTTCTCTCTCTGTATCAGCTTGCACTTTGTGTCTGTGTGCGCACGCGTCATTGGACACTGTGCCCCTTCACACACACACACGCACACACACAGACACCTCCTCCTTTCGCCTTCACACACACACACACACACACACACACACACACACACACACACACACACACACACACACACACACACACTCTCTCTCTGCTCTACACAGAAACACTGCTCTGTTGTGATTCTTTTCAAGGGTAAAGTGCAGATTCATTTGTTTTATTTTTACTTTACAGCAGTGATTGTTAGTGTGTCGCTCAATCGAGTGTCGTTAGTGAGATTTCTTGTTTATTTTTTCAGATAAAAGTGTTTGCCTTGTGTGTGCGCGTGTGTGTGAAACTCAAAAAAAAGTTACTTGCAGGTTACTTTGTTTTATTTTTACTGTGTATTTTGTATTAATTATTTTTATGTATTTATTTTTTTGGCTGTAGAATGAATAATTTGAGTTTCTGTTATTTCTTTTGGGGAAAATTCGATTTGGTTTACGAGTGTTGAAATTTGAGCCTGCTTCCGGAATGAATTATGTTCGTAATGCAAGGTTCCACTGTATTGTATGTATGTATGGTTCCGTATATGTGTCGGCGATGGATATATATCCGTTGTTTTGGGCAGTCATTTCCAGGGTTGGGGTTCCAGCTCGACCCTTGATTATATCTGAGCACTTGGGGGTGAAATACATTATAATTGTATAATTGTAAAAATGTGATCATGTGTATCTGTGTTATTTCTTTGTGTATGTGACCTTTTTTTTTTTTTTTGCTCAGTGATGTTTGAGTAGTTGGTTGGTTAAAATGAACTTCAATATCAATTCATGATATTGCATATTATGTCCCCCCAAAAAAGAATATGTCACTCTATATTGCACAATCCTAAGCCTATGAATATTTATTAAAAATAAATAAATAAATGGCTAAAATGCTGTGATCTTTAAGTGGTCTACATAGGTGGTATACTTTTGCAAAACACTTAATTGTTATTGAAATAGAATCTCCTTAAATTTAAATATGTATTCAAAAGATCTTACCATTAAAACATACAAAAGGCAATGAGGTGTTACACTCAAGATCATTCCATGAGCCACTGCCTGTCAGCATTTGAACACAGAACTCATTTCCATGCCAGGTGTCTGGTTGGGTGCTTGCCCAGTTTCTGTAAGTGTCACCGTCTTTGTAGAACTTTTCACTTGCAAATGACCACCGCCATGTTGAAGGTTGTTGCTTATTTAAACCAATCCAAGCTTGAATTACAGTTTCTTTGTTCAGGGTGTCACTTAGCATGTTCATTTCTTCCATGTTGTTAACAGTGGCTAGATCACTGTATTTCTCTCTGCAGTAA
Organism: Clarias fuscus; assembly: GCA_030347435.1. Classification (NCBI taxonomy): domain Eukaryota; kingdom Metazoa; phylum Chordata; class Actinopteri; order Siluriformes; family Clariidae; genus Clarias; species Clarias fuscus. Next base: position 3,114,800 of record CM059227.1, read on the forward strand.
GTCTGAGCTTCAATCCAGGATTTATTCTCATTTACAAAGTGATAGCGATGAGGAATATATGCACGTGTACAACATAGTACTGTCCGGAAAATGAGAAACAGATTAATTATTCTGTCATGCTTTACACATACCGTATGCATCAACACTGAAATTACCAATATTTCTTATTTTATTTTTATTGTTTTATAGTTTTGTCAAGACAATCACTCTGTTCTTCCAGTTTAACTGAACAATATCTTCAAAGGCAATTTTCTCTATTTTTACATTGAGAGTTAACCAGATTTAACATTTATGTGTAATTAAAATATGTGCAAATTAAAATTTTACTTTAAATTAAGAAAATATAGAGCAAATGTTAAAAAATTAAATATAAAATAAAATGTAAAATCAATTAAAATAATAAGAATGTAAATTCAGGTAAAAAAAAAAGTTACACATAAGTGCATGTCGTTTAAAGGTGTTCTGCTCCTTTCTATATCATTGTAACAGACACGAGACGAGGTCTTACGGGAAAAAGGGAAAATTTATTTAGGAAAAATTGGGAATGAAGGGGTTAAAGGAGGGAGGATGGAAAGAAAGGGAAAGGAATGAAGGTGCACGTGCAGGTCTGGTGGGTAGTGCCCCGCTGGCATGCGGGCACAGGCTGTTGAGCGGTGGACAGCGGGCAGAGTGACAACGTGGGCCCGTCAGCTTCTGCCTCCGTTTGCTCCTCTCGCTGGATGGCTGGACCGGCCCTTCCTAGCTCTCTCTGTGGGCATGGCCTCAGACGGGAGTCCTCTCTGACATCCGGCGGTTGCGCGACTTTCCCCGGCTGGGAACAAGGGCCGTGACGTGATCCACCTTGTGGCCTTTTCCTCTTTGACGCCAGGGTCACATAATCTGGCTCTGAGTGAGAGCTGGAGGCGGAGATCAAGGCGCACTCGCCTCTTTGAAGTCCATGTGGTGCGTTCCATTTGCCCAGCTAGCTTGCCACTGTTCCACTCAAAATTTCAACGTTTTCGTCCCCGAGCCACTTAGATCTCACCTTTGCCTTATGGCACGGTGCTCCATTATGCTGGAAAATGCATTGTTCTTCACCAAACTGTTGTTGGATTGTTGGAAGAAGTTGCTGTTGGAGGGTGTTTTGGTACCATTCTTTATTCATGGCTGTGTTTTTGGCCAAAATTGTGAGTGAGCCCACTCCCTTGGATGAGAAGCAACCCCACACATGAATGGTCTCAGGATGCTTTAGTGTTGGCATGACACAGGACTGATGGTAGCGCTCACCTTTTCTTCTCTGGACAAGCCTTTTTCCAGATGCCCCAAACAATCGGAAAGAGGCTTCATCCGAGAATATGACTTTGCCCCAGTCCTCAGCAGTCCATTCGCCATACTTTTTGCAGAAGATCAATCTGTCCCTGATGTTTTTTTTGGAGAGAAGTGACTTCTTTGCTGCCCTTCTTGACACCAGGCCATCTTCCAAAAGTCTTCGCCTCACTGTGCGTGCAGATGCGCTCACACCTGCCTGCTGCCATTCCTGAGCAAGCTCTGCACTGGTGACACTCCGATCCTGCAGCTGAATCCTCTTTAGGAGACGATCCTGGCGCTTACTCGACTTTCTTGGATGACTTGAAGCCTTCTTAACAAGAATTGAACCTCTTTCCTTGAAGTTCTTGATGATCCTATAAATTGTTGATTTAGGTGCAATCTTAGTAGCCACAATATCCTTGCCTGTGAAGCCATTTTTATGCAACGCAATGATGCTGCACGCGTTTCTTTGCAGGTCACCATGGTTAACAATGAAAGAACAATGATTTCAAGCGTCACCCTCCTTTTAACATGTCATGTCTCCCATTCTAACCCAATTAGCCTGACATAATGATCTCCAGCCTTGTGCTTGTCAACATTCTCACCTGAGTTAACAAGGTGATTACTGAAATGATCTCAGCAGGTCCTTTAATGACAGCAATGAAATGCAGTGGAAAGTATTTTTTTCGGGATTAAGTTCATTTTCATGGCAAAGAAGGACTATGCAATTCATCTGATCACTCTTCATAACATTCTGGAATATATGCAAATTGCTATTATAGAAACTTAAACAGCAATTTTTCCAATTTCCAATATTTATGTAATTTTCAAAACTATTGGCCACAACTCTACATAATATGGTAGTATAGACACTGAAAAATCTATTTACACATGAATGCACAAATGTAAAGCAAACACAATTATTAATGTATTATATATTTAACTTCATTCAGCCGTTTAAGTTATTTTTTTATTTAAAAAATAAAAAGTGTATAATTAATAAAGTTAGCCTAAAACAGTATTGTTTCCAATGTTGAAGCAAACTGTTTATATTTATATATGTTATTTCTGCTGTTGGATTGTGCCTCAATACAAATGATCCTGCAGTAAAATCTACATCTTCATTTACCTCTTCATACACAGTTCGCTGCCCCTAGGTATTACAGCAATTCTGTAACCTCGTCCCCTTATGTGGTTATGCTACAACCAGCCAACCAATGCATCACCGAAGGGCTTCCATGAAAGACTTCATTACAGCAACAGCTCAACAACCAATAGGCAATGCTGTGATTCCCTTCCACTTGAGGCAAACCACCGCAAGTAAACAAAAAGCTTCATAAATTGGTGCTCAATCTAAACTAAACAGTAAAGATAAACCCAAGGCTTTATCAGATCTAGGAACCAGTAGTAGAAATGTACTCATGTAGTTTCATGTATCCTAGAGGAGTTCAATAAATGCTTGTTTCTTTATAAAGAACTATTGTCTTGGTAATGTATTTTAAAGTTAAAACATTTGCCCTCATCTTAAGTTACCTTGTTCTTAAATATAAAAGACCAGATTTTGTATTATCATTGTGGGCCATTGGATAAACAGAATTGGTAAGATACACTGCCGTGTGTCATGAGTCTAGGTGGTGGTACTGGCTGGCTACACAGGCTGATGTAGTTGCCGTGGGCAAAATAGGGCAGGCATATAGGCAGAGGGATTTGCCAAAAGAAATAGTCTTTATTTAAACAAACAAAAACAGACAAACAAAGAAACAAACAACAAACTCAAACTAGGGCTCAGGAAAAACACAAGAAAGGAGCTGGACACAGGGTCTAGGAACAGACACAGGGACTAGGAGCTGACACACAGTGAAACATGGAGCTGGAGCTAACTAAAGACACATAGGGGAACTAGAGATGAGACAGGACTGGAGACAAGACAAGACATGGGATAGGACACAGACTAGACAGGACTAGAGACAGGGCACAGAGACACAGACCAGATGGGTTAGTGGTTAGTTAGGTTAGTAACTACATGGAATATGGATGAAGGGAATGATGACCTAACCAGGTTAGTATCTAATGGAATTAGTGGCTAACTGGGTTAGTACTGACCTAATGGGAGGAAACTGGAACACAAGAAGCAGGGCACACATGAGGCTATACCAAACTAGCGGCTAACCTACTAGCAACCAGATCCACTAGCAGTCAATTCTACTAGGGGCTAACCCTGCTAGGGGCTAAGCCCTCATGTGGCTGCACATACAAGGGAAGCTTTAAACAAAGAACTAAACAAGAAGACCAACACTAGGGACACAGTAGTACTTACACAAGAGGAGACACTGCCTAACTAAACATGAAACAGGACAGCTCAATGAATCCACAAACACAAGGAATCTAAAGAAAACTAATAGAGCCCTCTAGAAAAACAAAGGTAAGACAATATAACTTCAAAGAAACAAAGCCAAACAAAAAGGAATGCCCACATGCCAGTAATACAAAACAAACCAACTAACAAACAACGCTCGACCCAGTTTCCCAGAACAAACTGCTATTTATAGAAACTTTAATGAGCCACCTCGATTCAGGTGAGTCATCATCACCTAACCGAGGTGCCTTCTGGGAAACTGAGTCAGCCAACAAAACTACAAAAAACAGACACAAACAGTGACCTCTAGTGGAGGTTCCTAACACCGTGTTAGATGGTGGACGGATTGAAGATAAAGTGTATACTATAAATTGTAAATCAGTTCAATCAAATCAACCCAAAAGATTTGATTCCTCTCAGACAAAGAGCTGAAACACCACACTACTGTAAACTATATTTTATCAATAATATACCAATATTATACCAATAATATTTTCACTGCCATAAATCATATACACAACATAAATGACCAAAACCAAATCACTCAAAAGAGCTCAAACCCCACTCCCCACACACAGTAGTTTCATACACACTGACCTGAAAGGAGCAAGTTGACTGAAATGAGTTGAACCATATCTGTCAGGAACAATGAAGATGCTTAATGACATTTCCAACATCATGGTGTGTTCCTAATGCCATGGTATTAACAATAAATCTCAATAAGTAAATATACCTCATACCTGTAATGTTTCTCATGTTCTTCTTTTATGCCACAAGTGCAGATTGTGCACCTGTTTCTGTGTCTAGTCCTATTTTCTGCTCATGTCCCTGACACACCTCTTGTTGTACCTCTGTCCTCTAGTATCCCCTCTTATCTCTTTGCTATCATTATTCTAATGAACAGGAAAACTACTTTGAATGAAAGAGGTGACCATGACTACAGGATTGTTCTGTAATAGACTTAGAGGCCTTCTAGGAGGTTATAGACTTCATAGAGATTGACTCAATTCAACTAATTATGCAACTTCTGAGCTACTTTAGGTATGTCAGGTAAACAGGCAATAGGGCTAAGAGGTAATGCAATCCCAACTTTTACATTTAGCCAAATGGAGTGCAGGGTGGGGGAGGTGAATACATGTTGTATATGCTATTCATTCTTTTGCATGACCACTCAATTCTTTGCATATTGCTATAGAAACAGATTTTTATCTCTGTAACAGGTTTCTGTCTGTTACACACAGACTGGACTTCAAAACGTCAAACTCAATATATTATATATGTACATTCTTTACAAATAGACTGATATATTTCAAGTGTTTTTTTTTTTTTTTTTTACATTTTGAGGATTATGGCTTACAGCCAATGAAAACCCAAAATTCAGCATCTCAGAAAATTAGAATAATCTTTAAAAATAGAACTAAAATAATCCGTTAACTGTTCTACAAACCAAATGGCATGGGAAAGAGTAGAAAGGAGGATACACATTATTGTAAAAAATATATATTTTTAAATAATCCTAGTTGAATCCTTCTCAGTGATCAGTCTGACAAATTTCACAAGCGTTTTCATCATCTATATCTCTTTATCCTGTATTCCGGGACATGGGTGGCCTGGAGCCTATCCCAGGAGACTTAGGGCAGGAGGTGGGGTACACCCTGGACAGGGTGCCAATCCATCGCAGTGCACACATATACACTTATTCACACACTACGGCCAATTTGAGAACTCCAATTAACCTAATATGCATGTCTTTGGCTTGCAGAAGGAAACCGGAGTACCCGGAGGAAACCCATCAAGCATGGGGAGAACATGCCATCTCCATGCACACAGAGACAGGAATGGAATCTGGACCCTGGAGGTGCAAGTTGACAGTGCTAACCACTACACCACAGTGCTGGTGCTTTATGCCTTCAACATGAATTATTCTAAAGAACTGAAATACACTTTTGGAATTAGTTCAAAAACTAATTGTGAAAATTTAAGTAGCTGCAGTAAATATGGATAATTAAAAGTGTAAGCACTGATTTGTTCTTCTCATAGGTTCATATTCATAGGTTTTATGAATATAAGTATTTCTTTTCTTTTTTTTTTTACATTTGTACTACTATATTGCACTAGCAATATGTTGAAATGATTGTTTATTGCTGCAGAATTTTATGTTTGTTTCTCTAGCACTGTTGTTACTCAAGCACTTTAAAAGCATTTGTATTGTATTACTCCAGCATCTTAAGAATTAAGTTTTATACTTCTAATATTTTGCATCCATTTTATTTTATTTACTTATACAGTGGAACCTTGAATTACGAGCATAATTTGTTCCAGAAGCAGACTTGTATATCAAAACACTTGTAAACCAAATCGTATTTTCCCATAAGAAATAATGGAAACTCAAATTATTAATTCCACAGCGCCCCCCCCCCAAAAAAAAAAAAAAAAAACAATAAAAATAATCAATATAAAATATAAAGTAAAAATAAAACAAATTATTTTTACCTTTAAAAAAAAGTGACAATAAAACGATTACCCACAATTCTGCAGCGCAAGAGATAGAAAAAACATTGGCTCAATTGTCCTTGACGCTTGGTGTCAAAACAAGAAGCGCATGCGTGCTACATGATACTCGGTACTCGTAAACCAAGACTTGTTCATTTTCCAAGTAAAAATTTATTCTTGCGGAACCCTCGCAAACTGCGTTACTCGCAATCCGAGGTTCCACTGTATATTTATTTATTTGGAATGACTGTAGACTGGAGTAGAAATGAAATAGAACACCAATGTTTGCATTCCATGCTGACAAAGGTTTCACTTGGCAGAATTTATTTAATTTTTTGTTTATTTATTTTGTTTACAGTATGGTTTGCAATCTTTTGGTCTGATTTTCAAAAGTGAGGACCATACAGGAATCTATTTTAGAAGCTGGATTTAAAGCTGTAAATTAAAAGATGAAAAATCATTTGAACCAACTTAAAAATTTAAGCTGCAAAGATTTTTTTTATGAGGTTACTGAACATATTGTTCATACTTATGAAATCCTCATTCAAAAACTGAACTTTGTATTTACTCCGTAAATTTTTTGGAAATATTATAATTTGTTTGATGATCTGAATAATTTATGTGTGAAAAACCTGGAAAAAAAAATCAGGAACTTTTTCACAGCACTGTACATATGAAGTATATTATGTATATTATACCTCATACCTGTAAGGTTTCTCATGTACTCCTTTGATGCTGTGAGTGTAAATTGTATACAGGGTGGGCCATTTATATGGATACACCTTAATAAAATGGGAATGGTTGGTGATATTAACGTCCTGTTTGTGGCACATTAGTATATGTGAGGGGGCAAACTTTTCAAGATGGGTGGTGACCATGGTGGCCATTTGGAAGTCGGCCATCTTGGATCCAACTTTTGTTTTTTCAATAGGAAGATCAGAGAGCAGGTCAATGCCACGCAGCGTTCCAGCAGCAGACACATCTCTAGAACAGTGGTTCTCAAACTGGGGTCGCGGAATAATTTCAAGGGGTCGCGAGAGGGATTAAAAATTATGTCTTTTTTTGTGATTATAATACACACTTTTCAGTATTACAAGTAAATGCTATAAATAAATATTTTCTGATTTGTAAAGATATTACTGATTGAGTGTGAGTGTTTAAATTGAGTGTTAAAAAAAATAAATTCGTGACATCACTGTGCAGCGACTGGCTCACTCGTTGTTGCTACAGTGCACAACTGCACGTGAAAACCGAAACTGCCAAGATGGATAAATTTGTTATTCGCAAATAGGGCTGAAACGATTCCTCAAGTAACTCGAGTAATTCGATTACAAAAAATGATTGAGGCAAATCTTCTGCCTCGGAGCTTCTTTTAATTAATTTTAAAAGCTTGCGTTATGTTTATGCGCAATTATTTGTTTGGCGTGACACAGCGCGCTTCCGGATGCAAACCGCCAGTAAAAACCGCCGAAGAAGAAACGCTTACGTCACACACAAAGCGGAAGGAGACGCAAACAGTTAGCGCAGTATTGATTTTGAGGGATATTGTTCTATTGCAGGCTGCAAAATGGAAGGGAGCAATAAAAATACATTAAAATTTATTTTAATGTGTGCCTTAGTTTTTTTGATACTTAAAGTCATTTGAAATACCTTTTTGTTTTGTTTTTGCATCCGAGAAAAGGCTTTAAAATAAGAATGTATGGCTGTAATGCACTTAATTCATCTCAGTCAACTTTAAGCTATTCCTTGTATTGTGAATAATGTCAATGTTTATTTTTGATCAAATGCTGTATGCATTTAAAAAATAAAAGTAGATTTTTCTAAAAAGAAAACCAATTAATCTTTGTTAATCCTTATTTTACATTGCTGTTTGATTAAGCAAAAGTACATTTTATCCGATTAATCAATTAAATTTTTGGTAGAATATTCGATGAATAAAATATTCGATAGCTACAGCACTATTCGCAAATCTAAAAATGTAGAGGAAATTGTGGACAATTTGCCTGAGTCATCGGAACCATGTACATCGACCAAGCATAAGAGCAAGACCCCGTCAGACCAAAGTAGGAAACGTCGGAATATCAGGAGGAATTCATAAAGTATAGACAGATTCAGTTGCTCTACTGTCGAATGTCGAAGCTTTTGTGCTGACAAAAACAAGTACACCCTTCCCATTGAAAGGTGAGCCAAACTTATTTTGATGTATCGTAAATGTAGTCAAAATACTGTGAACAGCTTGTTATGTTTATTGCTTGGTTTTGATAGTGGGGGTCGCAAGATCTTGTTGGTTTTCAATTAGGGGTCGCTGGCTTGAAAGTTTGAGAACCACTGCTTTAGAACAACTGTTAAGAGGAGACTGTGTAAATCAGGCCTTCATGGTAGAATATCTGCTAGGAAACCACTGCTAAGGACAGGCAACAAGCAGAAGAGACTTGTTTGGGCTAAAGAACACAATAAAGAACACAATAAAGAAAACTCTTTGAACGAGAAGATGTGTCCAAACTTTGTACTGTATATATACTGTATGTATTATATATATATAATTACACAGTGGAACCTTAGATTGCAAGCATAATTCGGAAGCGGGCTCGTATTCCAAAACACTTGTAAACCAAATCAAATTTTTCCATAAGAAATAATGAAAACTCAAATTATTCGTTCCACAGTCCAAAAAAATTAATACATAAAAATAATTGATACAATATATAAAGTAAAAATAAAACAAATTAACCTGCACTTTACGTTTAAAAAAAATACAAATAAATCCTGACAGATAAGCGTTTCCGTTTGTGCGGGCCGGCGCTATGTATTTGTGTGTGTGGAATTAGCCCCTTCCCTCACCTCGTCTTACACAGTAAAACTCCTCCTCCCTCCCCCCACCTTGCTTTTTAAGTTTCACAACAAACCACACGCAACGGAAGCACTGTTTTAATGGGGAAAAAAAGAAATCTGTCTAATGACACTCGCGTGAGCGCATACTAATGAAATTATTGCTGTAAAGTAAAAAAAATAAATAAAACAAATGAACCAGCACCTTATCATTGAAAAGAATCCCGACAGAGCTGAGTTTCTGTGTGAAGAAAGCGTGTCTGCGTGTGCGTGTGTGAAGCCGAGAGAGTGTGTGTGTCTGTGTGTGTGTCGGTGTCAAATTACGCGCGCACACACATATGAGACACGATGAAACAAAGAGGGTGACGTTGATTATACCAGTAACAGACGAGCACTAAGACCCATGGGAGCAGGGGAGAGAAAAATAATTGGCTCAGTTGTGATCACTTGCCGCTCGGTGTCAAAATAAGTGTCGCATGTGTGATGCATGATACTCAGCACTCGTAAACTAATACTTGCTCGGTTTCCAATTAAAAATTTATTTAAAATTTTTGCTCGATTTGCGGAACACTCGTAAACCACGTTACTCGCAATCCCAGGTTCCACTGTATACTGTATACGGTGTTGTTTATGGTTAATTGGAGATTGAGGAAGTAAGCTGGAGGAAGAGTGTCTCATGGATTTTGCCGTTTCACGGTTTATCACCAACTGGACATTCTCTCAAGACTTCTCACACATCGTCATTGTGCTCCCAGACTGTTCATTATCCCTGGTGAGACCGAACCATATCTCCTCATACATACACTCTCATAGTAACCCAACGATGCCCAATTGGCACTAAGGGGCCTAAAGTGTGCCAAAAAAAGATCCCCCACACCATTACACCACCAACAGCAGCCTGCACAGTGGTAACAAGGCATGATGGATCCATGTTCTCAATCTGTGTATGCCAAATTCTGACTCTACCATTTGAATGTCTCAACAGAAATCGAGACTCATCAGACCAGGCAACATTCTTCCAGGCAACTGTCCAATTTCGGTGAGCTCGTGCAAATTGTAGCTATACAATATGCACATTTGTAACTATGTGTTTATTTAACAATGAACAGCAAATACGTTTTGATAAAAAAAATAATAACATGAGACCAACCTCTGAGGGACACTTTCACACAGTTACTTTCACAACACAGTAGTGTAAATGAGTGAGCTTGGCCCCCACTCTTTATTTAGGGGTCTGCAGGTTTATGGGGCCTGAAGTAGTTCTAACATGTCCTGACATGTGTGTATTTAACATATAAATGTCACCTCTTTCACCTAGTGCAAAGTAAATGTCCAGGATTGAGGGAAGAGGGACACAGATGATCTTATACACAGAAAGCACATTTCTGGCATACTGTAAATATGGCCATGCAAACAGACATTCAGGGTAAAACAGTGCAAACAGGAACAGTGCACTATGAAGAAAGGGTGTTAGGTTTGTAAAAGCCAACTTTTACACCCTATACACAGTCATACATCTTTGTGCCTCTCTCGAAAAGCAGTTCTTGTTTAACTCAAGACACAAGTGAACATCGCATACCTGGCATTTCCATGGTGTTTATGGCTGCTTACCATAAACTGATTTGCAATTCACACAGACCCAGTGACCAGCAGTGGTAACATTCCTGGCATCTAAGGTTAGACCATGTGCTGGTTGTGCGCAGTCACAGATGAAGCCTTATCGTGTGGTCAACCGCTTAAAAAAATACAAGAGATCCGTCCCGAATCCAGACCCCAGTCGTGGTCGAGGTTCCTATGACATAGTGAAGGTCCGTCTGTATCTTGCCTGCTTGTTTGCATTTGGTCTCTATATAACAAGTGGCTGATCATTTTCATGGTCACAACGGTTTATAAAAAAGGAAAAAGAAACATAAGCATGATGATAAAATTACTGGCAAAAATCATCAATAACTACTGACCATGCATAAAGACAAACACAAACTTTTGCAATGTTATACAACGATTTATACCTTTTGCATTACGATTTACATTTACACCTTAATATCACAAACATCTGTAAGCTACATAAGGCAGTATTTTAGGCATCGGGAGCTAAAGTGTTTGTGCTAAATAACATTATAGATAGCAGTATCATAAGCTAACCAAAAACTGAACCAAATAGCTACCATAACATAAAGCAGGCATGCTGCCATCAGTTATGCTGGTTCACCAGCTAAACCAGCATCAGACCAGCACTAACCAGCAAGACCAATGCTTTCAGCAAGACCAAGATTTCATTAGCATAGATATGCTGGTCTTCCATCAGTTATGCTGGTTCACCAGCTAAACCAGCATCAGACCAGCACTAATCAGTATTATCCAGCATAGACCAGCATATAAATCATGTTGGTCTATGCTGGATTTTTCAGCAGGGTATTGAAATATGATTCTGTAACGTTGTCCATTGTAAAAAAAAAATAATAACTGCAGCTTCTGGGATAAAAACTGCAGTATATTATGTAAAGTACAATGAAGTACTATTCATTCAGTACTAATTCAGTTAAATGCAGTTGGAATGCAGTTGTATTAAAATATGATCCTGTAACTTTGTAGTTATTGAACAGTTAATCCTGCACTGAATCCTGCAGTCCTATCCTGCAGTACCTGTTGACCTAACTAAGTTATTAGGGCCAAGCACTATAGTGCGCAAGACCCTCTTGTTTTCCTAAGGATTATAATTTTTTTTTCTTCCAACCTTTTGGACTTTTCGGGGGTCTTAACATGCTCAAAAACTCATGAAACTTGTCAGACAGGTTGGAATCTGCCATCAGGATGCTTGAGAGTCTCGTGGCCCCAGGGGCCCCCACATAAGATTTAGCTGGATAGCTCATACATACTTTAATGTAGACACACAAACCTCGGTACACATTTAGAGCTCATTGAGCTGAACCACTTTCGCACTGCATGTCCTGGGCTAAACTCAACAGGAGGCCGGTTATTTTGGGTCGTTCACAAAAACGCACCCAATGGATTTTTATATACTCCTCCTAGGGAAATTATACAATCGCCACCAAACCGGGCCAAAGAGATCTAAGGACATTGAGGATGCAAAATTGCGGAGGGATTTGTGATATCTCAAATGGGTCAGCTATGATAATGAAGCAGGCATAAATGATTAATAACTTTCTGTGTAGCATTATATTGAGTGACATTATATTCAGTGACACGTTCAGTGATATCACATTGAGTGACATCATCATAGTGTGATGCTTTTCTTCCAGCATCTGCAGCCTATTGAACACATGTACACATCACAAATGTTAACCGTCACACACACACACGCACACGCACACACGCATGCATGCACACACCCACACACACAAGCATGCATGCACACACAAACACACTCATACATCACACACACATGCACACATACATACACACACATTACAAATGTTAACACACACACACACACACACACACACACACACACACACCTCTCACGACACACACACACACACATGCACTAACAAGTCACAAATCACTCATGTGAACATACAGACTCACATCCACACATTTACTCATCACACCCGTCACACACCTCTCTCTCTCACACACACACACACGCACACACGCGCACACACACGCACACACACAAAATGCCCAAACTGACATCAGCCCTCTATAGTGTGTGATATGTGCAGGTTGTGCGGTGCAACGGGTCGGCGGGTGCTTGGGCCCGTCATCGTTGCTTGCAACTATATTTCTATAATAATAATAATAATAATAATAACTATAATAATAATAATAATAATAATAATAATAATAACTATAATAATAATAATAATAATAATAATAATAATAATAATCATAATAATCATAATAATATGTTTATTGTTTGAATCAAGAAATATAGGATCCTACTAAATTCATTCAGTGAAGTGATGTGTGTCTCAAATGTAGTTTGTGATTCTGAATCCTTGGTTTATTAAAGAATGCCAGGGTCATCTTATTTTCAGGCACAAGCAAACAAACACCAGTTGGAAGCAGGTAGAAGCAAATCGCATGTGTACGAGGAAAACAATAACTTCTTCCTCTTATACTCTTCCATTGTAAAACTGAGACGAGCTTAAATATGCACCACTGTACGATTTGTCCTCACCCGCCAATAAGACTACAAGATCACATCTAATCCTCAGACAGAGTTTGAACTATAAAGCGTGCGATGCAGTCCCGTAGCAAGCGCATGTGCGGTACAGGTCTCGTGCATTTAAAGACGCGCGCGCTGACCGAAACAACAGCTCATAAATGCAGAGACAGAGACACAGTAACAGTTTGTGTATGTTGTTACTGAGAAACTCAGACAGGGTGGGGTACTATAACGCTCTTGTAGACTTTATTATTGATAATACACATTCGCGATATATCTGAATTAAATCATGATGACATTTCAAAGTTCTGCCAAGAAAGCCAAGTTTTCTTGTAGATCTAGAAAGGGGGCGTGTCGTGGCAGAGGAACACAATCTGAGCGATGGCCTTGTCACATCATTCAGTTAAGTGGTGAGTGGGACCTTAAGTAACTTTTATTATTTTAGATAATAAAGATATATTATATATATATTTAAGTTATTTAACCAGTTATTGTATTCTATCGCTATGCGGTGTTAATGGCATTGTCCTAAATTTGTTTTCTAATGTTAACCTCTATACTGTTAGCATGCTAGCTAGGTTAACCTGAGGTAGCCCACTGCTAGTATTGAATTCAGTTGTAAATGTATAGCTCAGTTTAACTATAGACCATATAAGTGCAAGTTGATTTCTTAATGTGTAACACTACACAATGTGAGTAAACATTATTCGGCTGTAAACGTCCTGTGTTTGTTTCTGTAGTCATCCATCAGCCCTTACACGAGAGAGAGGATCGAGAGGAGGACTGTGTTCCTCTCCAGTGTTCCTCTTATCACCTCAGAGCGACTCTGGGAAAGGGGAAGAGGGAGAAGGCCAAGAGGTCAGCATTAGACCCTGGGCAGACTTCACTCCTGGTAGGAAACAGTTTTTCTCATCCCTTTATTTTCCTTTACTAAAAACAAATTTTAAGTTTGTGACATTTTTTTTTAATCATTCAGATTTGGCTGGGTGCGTAATAAGATTCTTTTGTGGGGTGTGGGGTTCTCAGAACACATTTATATTTTTGCTTAGTCAGTCTTAAACTTGTTTGTCTTCTTGTGTCAGCAATACGTCAAGAGGTGGACATCACTCTGTGGAACAAAGGTGTGGTTGGATTTTACTTGATAAAATTTTACAAGATTATCTAAAATCTCGCACAGTCTACCAATGAGCGGTGCTCATTTGGACAACAAAACACTTCTCTGAGGTTTCTTCTTGATAAGCATTTGCTTTATTTGTTGTCTTTTGTTAATAGAATCTGCACTCAAACTCCGCACATGGCACTAAGGGGACCCTCCCAGCCCAACAAACAGCAGCTGTTATAGGTGAGTAAATTCAGTTAATATTTTAATAATATTTGGTCATTCCATATATAATCAACCAGAGTGATTATAAGTCTGAATCTCTAAACCAATGCCCAATGCCAGAGTCATCAAATTCACAGTATATTCTGAAATCTTAATTAATTAACAGGGTCTCTATCAAAAACAGGAAACTCGAGCCATTATTTAGCAATAGGGTTAGGGTTAGTTCGTTTCTCAGTAAAACATGTAGGGCTGAAACGATTCCTCGAGTAACTCGAGTAATTCGATTACAAAAAATGATCAAGGATTGCATTATGTTTTTGCGCAATTATTTGTTTTGGCGTGACACAGCGCGCTTCCGGATGAAAGCCGCCAGTAAACACTGATGAAGAAGAAGCACTTACGTCACACACAAAGCGGAAGGAGACGCAAACAGTTCGCCGTGTATTGATTTGAGGGAAAGTTCTGTTGCGGACTGCAAAATGAAAAAATATATTACAATTGATTTTAAAGTATGCCTATGTTTTTTTGATACTTAAAGTCATTTTTTTTGTTTTTGAATGGCACTGTAATGCACTTAATTCATCTCAGTCAACTATAAGCTATTACTTGTATTGTGAATAATGACAATGTTTATTTTTTATAAAATGCTGTACGCATTTAAAAAATAAAAGTAGATTTTTCTAAAAAGAAAACCAATTAATCTTTATTTCTGTTATATATTTTACATTGCTGTTTAATTAAGCAAAAGTACATTTTATCCAATTACTCGATTAATCGATTACATTTTTAGTAGAATACTCGATTACTAAAATATTCGATAGCTACAGCCCTAAAAACATGTAATATTGAGTATATATATGGATTGATTTCATTTTAATAATTCAAATGTGTTTTTTACACAACTCATAATGAATATTTGTCTTGCTGTTTGCTTTTCAAATATGCCTTTAAATGAAGCAAGGGTAGGTGAAAGTTGAAGAATGAGGGGGCGTCAAACCTCTCCAGGCTTCCAGCTGCACACCTCAAGCCTTGTAAAAAATTCACATACTCGACCAGTCATACACTGACAGCAGTGTCTCCTAGCAGCAGCACTGTTGAACAGTAATATTGCTAAGTGTAAAAATGCTTTCATGGTCTGTTTTTTTTTTTGTTGTTGTTTTTAATGTTTTAATTGTGTTGCTTTATTGATTTTTTTTTCATTAAATAATAAAATGAATTGCAATAATTTTGTTGTAATGTACTTTTATTACACTACATCACACATTTAGATGATAGAAATACTGTAAGTAATTTTTCAGCTTTATTCAAATTACATATACCTGTAAATTTTATTTGCAGTACAACTACTATTTTAACTGCAGTAGCTGTTTAATATTAACTGTAGTATTGCAGTATTACTGCATTATATTGCAGGATTATTGCAGTATTACTGCAGTATTTATTGCAGTAGTTATTTGAGCATTACTGCAGTATTAAGAAAAAATGCAGTGTTTTTGTGTCCAAATCACTGCGTTTCCTGCATATGTACTGCATATGTAGAAAACTGCAGTTTTGACACTTGAAAACTGTAGTTATTTTTTTGTAAGGGACATGCTGCTCACATATTACTGTAGGCCAGTTTGTGCTGAATACAATGCAATTAGACTTTAGACATTTATCTGTTCATAAGTACCTGAAAAATACACAAATGTCAGCATACAGATCTGGCTATTAAGAACGCACGTTTCTTGAAAAGGGATCTTGTGCGCTTCCGCGGCAGCTCGCGGGAAGCTGTGAAAATGTCGTTCATTACCTGTAGGGGGCAGTCGTGTTTCAATCTGAAGTATTGTGTGTCTACTGAAGCCAAAAATGCGTTCTCTTTCTAACCCTAACCTATGCGACCTTAACAAGCGACAGAGCTCATAAACGTGTCGAGCTCAAACTTTAAATACTGATATGTATTTATTCTTCACTTTCTTTTCAATGATGATTCTTCTTTGGCTGCGCTTTCTCCATTCAGTATTATTATCATTAGTAGTAGTCGTAGTGAAAATTACCGCTGATTAACTGTCTCTGCAGTAGTTATAACAGCAGATTAATTTCACTTGGGGTATTTCTAACCAGCAATCTACTAAATAATAATAAATAGATAAAATAACCCAGTACTTTAACATTTAACCCAGCAGTTTTTAGAGTGTAACATAAAAAAATATAAATACAAAGCTTATGGTAAATAAATTCTCAGACTACCTATTTACAGTACATGGAATTTTACGGGGTTGTCACTGAATGATTTACTCTGACAAAGAGCAATTTAAGAATAGTGCCAGCTGGCACACCTTAAAAAATAATTGGGCATCTATTTAGAGTCTAAATATTTTTTCTAAACTTGTGCTACTGTTGTTCACAAGTCTCCGTGTGAGTTCCGTAGGTACGCGACTGTAATGGAAAATCACATTTTAATTATGTATTAATTTGTAATTGTGCCACGTAGACTATAGACGCTTTAAACTTGCTGAAGCTTAGAAACACAAGGCCGAGAATACTACAGAAACAACCTGATTGTAAGTGTCCCTGAATAAATGATAAGGTATGGACAACTGGTCTGGGTCAGATAAAGAGTTGAGTTTGAATGTAGGAACTTCATGTACGGGGCGTTGATTATGTTAGCAGAGATGTTCGTGTATAAAATGGGGCAGCTGAGAGAAAGAGAGCACCTTTCTCCATGCTGCAATTGTTTGCTGTGTGAGACTGGTCCTTCTGCAGAAGTATAAAATAAAACCTTTGTGACTTTGCTCTTACCCAGTGTATGAGTTGCTTGTCTTTACAATATTTAAAGAATTTCCACCACAGAATCTTGGGCCGACACAATTATGGACCCGGCAGGTGCTAATTTAATTTCGGAGCTGATCAACACACTTCAACGTCTTTTTCCACCACAAACCTCCTCCACTACACCACCTGCTGCACCCACAGTCCACCGGTTCCCCCTGCTCCCCACACTGCTCCCATGGCAGCTACAGCTTCCCCGGTCTCCCCAGGTGCGCTTACCAGTCCCGTGGCTACACCGGCGCCCTTCTCTGGTGAAGCGGGGAACTGCGATGGGTTACTTCTGCAGTGCTCAATATTTTTCGACATGCAGCCCCTGCGCTTCCCATCCGACAGATCCAAGGTTGCCTACATTGTCTCCCTACTGACGGGACGCACTCTCCAGTGGGCGCAGGCAATGTGGCAGCAGAATGGACCTGTTGTCCACAATTATGAGCAATTTACTGCGCATTTCCGGGAAGTGTTTAATTACTCGGTGAGCTCTACCACCGCTGGGGACCAACTTTTCCGGCTGTAACAAGGTAAGGGTTCGATTCACGATTATGTTCTCTCCTTTAGAAACCTTGCAGCCGCCAGCGGGTGGAACGAGCTCTCCCTTTTAACCAAATTCCGGCAGGGGCTAGCACCGCGACTGAGGCTGCAGATGGCGACCCACGACGACTCTGTTGGGTTGGAGCAGTTCATGAGGCTCACCCTCAGAGTCACCAACCGTTTGCAGGATTGCGCTGCCGAACTTCCTGCAACGGTTCAGTTCCAACCAGCCCGCCTCTCACCAAACCCCAGGTCAGAACCCATGGACATTAACCAAACACGAGCCCGACTTTCTCCTCAGGAAAGACAACGCCGGCTGAACTTGGGGTTATGCCTTTACTGCGCCGAAAAGGGGCACCTGCGTCAAACATGCCCTCGGCGCCCAGCGAGACCTCTGGTGAGTAATGTCATTCATGAATGTCCCCATGCAAAATCACTCACCATGAATGTTACTATCCACCATGCCACCATGTCTCCCACAGTAAAGGCTCTCCTGGACTCGGGTTCCGCCGGAAATTTCATATCTAGGACACTCTGCCGCCAGCTCAAGGTTCCCCTTGAACTCCGCTCCATTCCCATCCAGATCTGCTGCGTGACAGGGGCGCCCCCTGCTGGGGGGTTGGTTCGTTACATCACTCCTCCGTTGCGTTTACAGGTCGGCTGGCTGCACGAGGAGAAGATCCGATTCCTGGTCCTCGAGAAAGCAACGTCTGACCTGATTCTGGGGCATTCATGGCTCACTCTCCACGAGCCAATCCTCTCATGGAAGGATGGGGAGATCCTGAAGTGGGGGGATGGCTGTTTCTCTCACTGCCTTTCCCAGGTCCCAGCTCTACCACTCAACTCGACCTCCGTGGAGAGTCCAGCTGGGGTGCCTCATCACGATGTTCCAGAGGCATACTCCAGCTTTCAGGACATCTTCTGTCCAGTCAGAGCCACACAATTGCCTCCACACCGGCCATGGGACTGCACCATCGACCTCCTTCCAGGTGCACCGGTGCCAAGAGGTAAGATCTACTCTCTCTCTCTCCCGGAACAGAAGGCAATGGAGACGTACGTTGAGGAGGCCCTTCGGCAAGGCTTCATTAGACTCTCGACTTCCCCTGCTGCTTCCAGCTTCTTCTTTGTGGCTGTGCATTGATTATCGGGCGCTAAATAAGGTCACGGTAAGGTTCAGTTACCCCCTTCCTCTCATCCCCTCCGCTCTGGAACAGCTCCGTGGAGCTACCATCTTCACGAAGCTAGACCTTCGGAGCGCATATAATCTGATTCGCATTCGCGAAGGTGATGAGTGGAAAACTGCTTTCATTACTCCTACGGGTCACTATGAGTACTTGGTGATGCCGTATGGCCTAGTGAACACCATGTTCCGGGATTGCGTGGGTAGATTTGTGGTTGTCTACATCGACGACATACTTATCTACTCACGAGATTCCTCGGAGCACCTCCGACACGTAACCGAGGTGCTTAAGAGACTCCGATCTCATCAGCTGTTCCTCAAGGCAGAAAAGTGCCTTTTCCATCATTCCTCCATCTCCTTCTTGGGTTATAACATCAGCCCAAGGGGGATTCAGATGGATGAGAGGAAGGTGGAGGCTGTCCGATCGTGGCCCACTCCAACCAATATCAAACAACTCCAACGCTTTTTGGACTTCGCAAATTTTTACCGTCGATTCATCCGTGGTTATAGCATGAAAGTTGCCCTGCTCACCGACCTCCTAAAGGGTAAGCCCAAAAAGCTTATTTGGTCAACTGAGGCCACGCAGGCCATGTCCCACTTGCAACAGTCCTTTACCACAGCCCCGATCCTCATCCTTCCAGACATTAATTATCCCTTTCTAGTCCTCCCAAACCGGGGTCGGGGCTGTATTGTCACAGCAGCAGGGGAAGGATCCAACTTACCATCCATGTGCCTTCTTTTCCAGGAAGCTGTCACCGGCCGAGAGGAATTACGATATCGGAAATCGTGAGCTTCTCGCCATCAAGCTGGCCCTGGAGGAGTGGAGGCATTGGTTGGAAGGGTCGATCCATCCGTTCCTGGTCCTAACTGACCATAGGAATCTGGAGTATCTACGTGAAGCGAAATGTCTGAACTCCAGACAGGCAAGGTGGGCTTTGTTCTTCACGAGATTCCATTTCTCCATTTCTTATAGGCCAGGAACAAAGAATGTCAAGGCCGACGCTCTCTCCAGGGTCCACGATCCTGAGGAAATGGCCGAGCACCCAGAGAACATCCTTCCGGTGACTCTATTCATCTCGCCAATACAATGGGAGGATGGCAGCTCCGATTCCCAGAGCCGTTCCCCCTGCGCCTCTCCGCCCGGTTGTCCACCACAGCTTTCCTTCGTCCCCTAACCAGAGAGAGAGCATCTTATCCACCAGGTACACTCCTCACTTGGCACCGGTCACCCGGGGGTCACCCAAACTCTCTCCCTTCTCCGCGAGCGTTTCTGGTGGCCTCGGATGAAAGAACAAGTGCAGAGGTATGTACGGGGATGTTGGGCATGTGCCTACCAGCCCATTATTATTTTCTGTTCAAATTTAAAGATGCACACATGTGTGCAAAAAGTCGAAGTACAACAAAGAATACGAAAGTGTATAATCTTTAATAAAGTTAGCCTAAAACAATATTGTCTCCCATGCTGAAGCAAACATGATTTTGTTTTTGTTTTAGTCTATTTGTTGAATACAATGTGACTGCGCGCTGGGAGGTGAACACATGCAGACCCCCCAGTTACTGTAATCCCTCTTCTCACCTTTCATTCATGATAGGTATGAATTTATCAAACCGGTTTCACTGATGGGGGAATTGGCAGAATTGGAGTTTAAAAAGAATGAACAAGACCGAGCAGACGTCTCTGCCTAAAATGTATTTCACCAGCAAACCATAAACATAAATATAATCAAATAAATTGTTTAATGATATCAATTAAATCAGACTTCATAGTTGGATTTGATACTTTGAGTATAATTCATACATTTACTGAATATATTCACATTTTGTAAAATAACGAAACCCGTTTCCTTCTTGGACCGCACGTCTACTTTCCTTGTTTTAGTCTGTAATATTTAAGTGAAATACATTTTGCGTATATGCTTAAATATTCCTTTTTATTTATGGCCTGGTTCAGTATGTTTGATCTGCATTATTGCAAGAGGCGATGACTTTCTGAGGGATTATGTCTGCACCTTTTGTAAAGTGAAAGTATGAGCCACGGGTTCATGCACGCCGATGAACATCTTTATATCAGTCATAAATCCACAATCACATTCCAGCTATTATTTCCAGCCGTGGTCAAATAATGGATGAAGTTTGTGTATATGTGCGCACGTCTCATAGGCGTGTGTGCGCGCATTTCATATGTAGTCGTGTGAGCAGTTAGTAGTATATATGGATGTGTGACTGTTTCATATACTGTATGTGTGTTTCACGTGTGTGTGTGCATGAGTGAAGTTTGATTTAAGCCCTATACGGCGCCTCATAATTTAGGGCATCTCTTTTCATCATTAGGAACATAATATGAAGCACATATACGCAGATTCATCATAAAATATTATTATTGTAAAACAAAATAAAATTCATGTTTGCTTCAGCATTGGAAACAATAATGTTATAGGCTGAATAATTATACACAATTTTTCGTTGTACTTGTCTGGCTTTTAGATAAAGTCCTTCCATGCTCCATCTGGCGGATATTCAGTGAAGCACAATACATTTATTTAAATACCTGAATGTTGCTTATGGAATCTCGCGGCATGTCGCGCGCCAAATTGCGGGATCTCGCGGGAAAAAGCGTGCATTCTTAATAGCCAGATCTGTATGTCAGAATTTTAGGACAACAAAACTGCTGCAGATGCATAAGGATTTTAATACAATTATCCCAGCACTGCTCCAGACCAAACTATCTGTCAGTGGATCACCAGCTCTTTGACTGAAAGGCAACAGCTAGTGAGACTGGGGAAATTTATGTCCAACAGCCGCACCAGGAACACTGGAGCCCCCTAGGGGTGCGGTCCCTTCCCACTCTACAGAAATGACTGAACCTCTATAGACCCCTCTGTCAAGCTCTTGAAATTTGCAGGTTATACTACAGTCATCTGCTTCGTCCAGTCACTACAACCTGGAACTGAACATGCTCAAAATAGTGGAACTGATTGTGGACTTTAGGAGTAATCCCCATGCATTTCCCTCACTCACTATCATGAACAGCACTGTGACAGCAGTGGAGGCATTCTGGCTCCTGGGCAACACCATCTCTCAGGACCTGAAGTGAACAATCACATTGGAAGGCACAGCAGAGGTTGTATTTTTGTAACAGCTGAGAAAGTTCAACCTGTCACAGGAGGTTGTCACATAGGGCTACTTGGCCATTATTGAATTTGTCCTGTGCACTTAAATAACTGTCTGATTTGGCTCAGCTACAAAACCAGAAATTAGAAGACTATAAAGGACAGATGCTGACAGGATTATCATCCTTTCCCCTGCCCACCCTTCAAGAACTATATATATTGTAACGGAGAACCGTACACCCGCTCCACTCTCTGTTCAACTCCACGCATCTACCAGCACCTTGGCACTAATCCCAGCGGACAAGGGGCGGGGCGCCATAACCATTCACCATTTTTCGCCGGCTTCCCATTTTCATTTACCGTACAGATTGCCATGATCGTGAGGAATGCTGATGATCATGGCAATCTGTAGATCAGATAGGTATCTGCCTATCTCCTGGATCTTACGTTCAGTTTGACCATTACTTTGCGGATGGTATCCAGAAGATAGGCTGACGGTCACACCTAGGAGTTGAAAAAAGGCTTTTCAGAGACAAATTGAGGTCCTTGATCAGAAACAATGTCCTCGGGTATACCATAAACTCTAAAAACCTGGTTAAACAGGGTTTTGGCCATTTCCTGGCTGAGGGAACAAGATGGCGCGACTTAGAAAATCGGTCAACTATTACCAGGATGCACATATGACCCTCGGAACAGGGGAGATCAGTGACAGAATCCACTCCTAGATGTGACCAGGGATGCCGGGGAACAGGTAAGTATAACAGTTTTCCTGCTGGCAGGTGTCTGGAAGATTTAGTAGCCCCAGGGTGACCAGTGCCCAGAGAGGTTTGTGTCTGGTGGAAGAGGGCGTCTCGCTGCAAGGTAGGAACGAAGATCCGGTTCGCGGGGCATTCTGGTGGAGAGGGCTCAGTGTTTGTGTCTTGCTGAATCTGTTCTTCTAAACTCCACTGAATCGGAGAGACGAACAACGTGGAAGGAAGAATGTTTTCAGGAGCTTCTTGTCTTTCCTCCAATTAGTGGATATGTGAGAGAGCATCTGCTTTGATGTTCTTTGATCTGGGTCTGTAAGAAATGGTGAAATGAAACCTAGTGAAAAACTGGTTTGGCCTCTCGCAGATACTCCAGGTTGTGGTGATCAGTTAAAACTATGAACGTATGTAGTGCCCCCTCCAACCAATGTCTCCATTCCTGAAAGGTGAGTTTGATCGCTAGGAGTTATCTGTTTCCAATGTCATAGTTTTGTTTGGCCGGTGTCATTGTCCAGGAAAAGAAAGCACACAGAAGGTACTGAGGCGGAGTCCCATGCTGCTGTGAAAGCACACCCCCAACCCCAGATTGTGATGCATCCACCTTGACCAGGAATGGAGTCATGTGTTTACATAGAGAAGTAAGGTTGCTCTCCAGTGGACGAGGCGGACGTCGGGGACATGTCAGGCGGACATGTCCCTTCTCTGCACAGTAAAGGCACAGTCCTTGGGTCAGCCAGCGTTGTCTCTCAGCGGGGGTTAGCCTGGAGAACGACTGTTGATCCACCTGCATGGGTTCAGGAGCAGATCTCACCTCACATGATCAGAGAACTGCGGGTGATCCTCGAATCCTGAATGCTTCCTCAGTGCACTCTCTTAGACGGCCGATGACTCGGACTGCTGTGTGCATGAACTGCTCCAATCCTACCGAGTCATCCTGGGCCGCAAGTTGCAACCTCAGATGTGAATTGAGTCCTTGATGAAATTTTGTCAGGAGTGCAGCTTCGTTCCACCCACTGGAGGCTGCCAAGGTACTAAAAGTCTAAACATAGTCATAGTCATTAATGTTGCTGTTACCGTGACTCAACTTGAACAGCTTCTCTCCAGAGGTGGACTCATCAGCCGCTTGAGTGAAAACTTCCTGAAAGTAGGTAACAAAGTCTTGGAAATTATGCACAACAGTGCCATTTTGTTGCCAGATGCCCTCGGCTCACTGCAATGCTTTGCCTGTAAGGAGAGAAATGATATAGGCAATCTTTGATCAGTCAGTAGGGAATCTGAGAGGCTGCATTTCGAAGGTGAGAGAGCACTGTAGCAGAAATCCATTGCAGTTCTTTGGTTCGCCAGCGTAGGGCACTGATGTCGCCATGGGACTGGCGTGTGCAGAAGGAGTGGGAGAATTAGAGGTTGTTGCCGGAAGTGGTGCTGTAGTGGTGAAGAGATGGCGGAGTCGCTCCACCAGCTCGAGTACTGGATCCGAGCCCGTTGGGTTCATTGTTTTGGTCTGACTTTCTGTTATGTAAAACAGACTCAATCAAACAGAGACTGTGTGAAAAACCCGAGCGGGCGATTTAGTAACAGTTTGTGAGAAGTGGAAACTTTGAATGGGTAAACCGGATTGTCTTAACTGAATTGGTGATGAAGGAGCTGGTGGAGGTTTGCAGCGGAGCAGATAACACAGAGAACACAAGGGAATCACAGACCAGGGGACGAAACAAGACGAGACGAAACCAGGAGTAGCGTTAGCAGGTACGAGGTGGAGTCTGTTGTCCATTGATGAAGTCAGATACTGAGTGAGGGGAAGTGTGGTGTATTTATGGTGTGCTGTTAATGTGGATCAGGTATGCGTGTGATTAGAACTCAGGTGACTGTAAACGGAGATTGGGGGTGGAGCCGGTACATTGCCTTACTATTTTTTTTATAAGCCAAATAAAATAAGATTAGAGATAACGGAATTAAAAATTAAAAGATTAAAATCAAGGTTTGCCAAGACCCTAGGGTTATGCAGCTTTTGGGTCAAGGTACAAACAAGCCTTTGGTGATGCATGCCAAATTTAAAAGAGGCACCAGGGACACAAAATACAAATACAATAAACATTTGGAAAACCAGTTAGAGAACAAAAACTCTCCTAGCATATGGAACAGCATTTAGGTATTGACCAGTTACAAAAACACCAAACTGTGGCAAATGATGGCATTCATTACTTGAATCAATTCTTTGCCCACATTGACACTCAAAATGGGGGGACTCCATGCATCACTCCTCACGGTGAGCAGCAAACAATCACAAGTCAGCATGATTGGGTAAGCACATCCATGTCACAACTCCAGTATAGGCTTTTTCTTAGCTCACCAGAATCCTATCAGGTAATCTACTTCCAGACTTAAAATTTATCTTAAGTCTTTGCTGGAATATCTCCCTATTATCCTTCTCATCTTGTTCTTGTACTAGTTTCTCCAGCGATTAAACTCTTTGTATGACCCTGCATATTTCTTGGATTTTGGCTCTCAACTGTATCTCTTGAATTATCATCTGTGTCTGCAACTACCTCTCTGCATGACCTCTTCTGATTTACAGACTTTCAACTTGACTCTGGATTTGAACTCTCTTACTACTGGAGAACCTGTTCATGACTCAATTGCTGGATTGGATATTTTCTTTCTGGATAAACTCCTCTGCCAACTGCTCCTCATGTTCTGTTTCCAGCTTCTCTAGATTCTGCATATATCAGACACCAGGGAAGTTGACTAAAACATTGACTAAAAGTGTAGACAAAGACCCCTAGTACACAAAGAGTCAATTATCATCCCATTGTGTGTCCTAAAATAACAATATTATCATGCCTGCTCATGTCTTTTTCAATAATAAATTAATAACTGACAAACTTCTTAATGAAGGACACATCACTGCAATGCTCTGACAGACTTAGAAGAACTAAAAAGTTATGTGAGAATGCTGTTTGTAGATTTCAGTACTGCATTTACCACCATCATTCCTCACAAACTGGCTACAAAGTCAGATAAATATATTTTACTATGCACTTTGTTGTCTATTGTGTATTTTTTGTATAGAATTTGATAGTTTTTTTAGGCTAACTTAAAAATGTAAATATGTCATATCTGAGCCAGTCAGCTAATTAGATCCCTTAGTTAGCTAGCTGGTTTTGGTAAAGTATGTTGTTAATTTATGCTGTGTTGTTAATTTATGTTGTTGTATGTATGTAGTACCTTGGTCCACGTGTACAAACTGTATATGGTTGGAATGACAATAAAAGCCTACTTGACTTGACTTGTTTTTGGTTCAGACTTCCTGACCACAGCAGGTTAGAATTGGGAAACACACCTCACCAACACCCTTAACTCAGGAGCTCTACAGGGCTGTTTGTGGAGTCCCATGCTTTTCACACCCTTTACACACGACTGCATTCCCATCCACATAATTAAGTCATATACAGTATATAACACAGAAAAACACACATTATTGCTTCATATATATAGCTTCTTATGCAAAAGTTTGGGCACCCCTTGATAAATAACTGATTTTGGTGATTTTTTAATTGAAAAGATGTTACCACTGTCTCTCTTGGAAATGAAAAAAAATGCACAACATTGGTGCATAGTTATTTTTTATGTCATAAATTGAACAAAGATTAAAAAATGAAAACATTATTGTGGCACTGTGCAAAAGTTTGGCCACCCTACATAGTCAGTACTTAGTAACACCTCCTCTGGCAGATATCACAGCTTGCAAAGGCTTTTAAAGCCAGCTAAAAGTCTTTCAGTTCTTGTTCTTGGGATTTTCTCGCATTCCTCCTTGCAAAAGCCTTCTAGTTCTGTCATATTCTTTGGTCGTCTTGCATGCACAGCTCTTTTAAGATCTACCCACAAATTTTCAGTGATGTTTAAATCAGGGGACTGTGATGGCCGTTCCAAAACTCCAGCTTGCGTCTCTTGCGGTATTCCATAGTGGATTTCGAGGTATGTTGAGGATCATTGTCCTGTTGTAGAAGCCATCCTCTTTTCAGCTTCAGCTTTTTTACAGATGGTGTGATGTTTGCTTCCAGAATTTGCTGGTATTTAGTGGAATCCATTCCATCCACCCCCATGTTTAATAGTTGTCAAGGTGTTCTTTTCATGAAATGCTGCTCCTTTTTGTCTCCAAACATGCCTTAGCTGATTGTGGCCAAAGAGTTCTATTTTAACTTCATCAGTCCACAGCACTGGTTTCCAAAATGCATCAGGCTTCTGTAGATGTACTATTGCATACTTCTGACGTTGGATTTTATGATGGGGATGCAGGTAAGGTTTTTTTTCTGCTGACTATTCCATGAAGGTCTTGTGGAACGGTGCACCACCACTCAAAAGTCTGCTAAATCTTCCTGCAGGTTTTTTGCAGTCAAATAGAGGTTTCGATTTGTCTTTCTTACCAGCATATGAGCAGTTCTCTCCGAGAGTTTTCTTGGTCTTCCAGATCTCATCTTGACCTCCACAGTTCCCCTGAACTGCCGTCTCTTAACTGTATTTCTCACTGTGGAAACTGCAAGCTGACAACGCTTTGCTATCTTCTTGAAGCTTTCTCCTGCATTGTGGGCATCAATAACTTTCAATTTCAGAAACCCATGGTTGTTGAGTGTCCGCAAGTGTGTACATAAGGTTTGAAGCATCATAATATTTTGTAATATTTAAGCTTTGAAATTGGCATTTACTAATGACAGCTGTTGTCATGCATCAGCTCGAATGAGCTGATTAAGGTCTGAAACCTTGTATAAAGTATCTGAGACTCTGGAACTCTTAGGGTGCCCAAACCTTTGCACAGTGCCATAATAATGTTGTTATTTTTTATTTTTGTTCAATTTATGACATAAAAAGTAACTATCTAACAATGTTTGCTGAAAATATTGTGCATTTTTCCCATTTCCAAGAGAGACTGTGTTAACATCTTTTCAATAAAAAAAATCAACAAAATGTTATCAAAAATGTTATACATATATGCATACATACATGGTTGAAACCAGATATTTACATACACTTGAAAAAAAAAACTTTCAAAACTTGTCAAATATTGAATCAGAGTAACCTTTTTCTGGTTTAGATAAATAAATATTAATATACTTTTAGCATTTGTTAAATGTCAAAATCGAGCGAGGGAGATTTTTATGGATTTAGAATTTGATAGAATTGCCCCAAAACTGTTTTACTTGGGCCAAACATTTCTGGTATCCTCCCCTTCCACAAGCTTTCTACAATAGTTTGCTGGAATTTTGGCCCACTGGTGTAACTGGGTAAGCATTCTTGCTCACACTTGCCTTTTCAGTGCTGCCCACAAATTCTCACCGGGATTGAGATCAGGGCTTTGTGATGACCACTTCAATACCGGGAGTTTGTTATCCTTAAGCCAACTAATTTGGAGGTATGCTTGGGGTCATTGTTCATTTGGAAGAGCCATTTGTGCCCAAGCTTTAACTTCCTGGCTGATGTCTTCAGATGTTGCTTCAATATATCCACATACCTTTCTTTTCTCATGATGCCATCTATTTTGTGCTCTGGGACATAAAATCTCTCTCTTTCTTGATTGGTATGATGGTTGTACATTCCGATGTTTTTATACTTGTGTATTATTGTCTGAACAGATGAACGTGAGACGTTCAGGCATCTGGAAAATGCACCTAAGGATGAGCCACACTTGTGGAGTCACACAATTCTTTTCCTGATGTATTGGGTGATTCCTCTTGATTTTCCCATAATGTTAAAGAAAGAGGCTCTGTGTTTGAGGTGTGCTTTCATATGCATTCCCAGGTGTGCCACCAATTAACTCAAATGAAATCAATTAACCTATCAGAAGCTTTTTAACCTCAGACGATGAATGATCTGGAGTTTCTTTTTGTTTAAAGACACAATAAACTTAGTGTATGTATACTTTTGACTTTGAGGAAAATGATAAAAAATACATGGAAAATTCTCCCTTGCTCGATTCTGACATTTAACAAATGCCAAAAATATGTTACAATTTATTGATCTAAAACAGAAAAAAAAAGTATTCTGATTTAATGTTTGACAGTAAAGGAAAAAAGTCCATTTGTTTTCTTCTCTCCTGTCAAACATGGCTCATTTAAAATGGACAGTTTCAAAGTGGAAAAGTGTTCTATGGCCAGACAAGACCAAATTTGACATCATAGTTGGAAATCACAGACGCCGTCTCATCCGAGCTAAAGAGAAGAGAAACCTAACAGTTGAAAATTACCCAATTTTGCATAAAATTGTAAATTTTCTTAATTTAAAGAGTTGTCGTATTCTATTGTATCCACATGATTTATGGCCAAATAAATGTTTATCAAAAAAAAAAAAAAAACATATGCCAGATTCTTGTCTCCATATGTGTTGGAGACCACGCTTAGTGCTCCATTTATTTTGCAAGATTTATGTAAACAACTATATTTAAATGTAAGTAAATGCTAAATGCTGTGGTGTTTGGGGGAAGTGATGTGCTGATGCATGCCCATGTATATGAACAGCTTTATTTCACTTATAAATAACTCCGACCACAGACAAATACAGCACAATGCACATTCTCTGTGTATGGCTGGAATGTGGTTGTGAATATGCCTTTTAACAATTGTAAAATGTTCACGTGAACCCGCGGTGAGCACTTTTACGTTGCAGAGTTTTGATTAAATGGCAGATAAATGTGTGTGGCGATATGAGCAAATTTATTAATAAAAATGCAGACATAATCCCCCATAAATACAACAAACACAAATGTATACTCTCTAAATAAAGGCTGCCATTGCAATACTGCATGAAACATGGACCGATTTGAGCCGTAGTTTGAGGTGTAGTTGGTTTTTTGTGCATAAGAATTGGATTTTCAATTAATGTTTCAGAAACCATGTTTTATTTTTGTTTCTCTCCCTGGCTTCAGTGAGCCCTGTTTTGTGTGAGGGATCTGACTGTATAGGTGTGAAAAGCTGAGACATCAGAAACCTGGTGTCACCTGAGCCAGGTGTCAATAGATCCTTCATATTCATGAAAAGTCATGGGATATTCAGTGAAACAGAGGCTCTGCCAAAAAAAGATAAGCAAATCAGTCACTTTAACCCAAATAAAAGGTCTTCCTAAAAGTTGCACATGAACCTAATATATGTACATCAGCCACATTATGAAAGCCCAGTATACTGGTAAAGATTTGAAATTTACATAAATTTAAGAAGAGGGCTAAATCACAACAGGTCTTCAGAAAGGCCTCAGACCCCAAAGGATATTTTATTAAGTGTATCAGGTAAACAGGTGATTAGGCTAAGAGGTAATGAGAGTGAATACAAAGTTTTGCAATCAGTTGTGTATATCATGCATTCTTCTGTATTTCCGCTGAGCTCTTTGCATATTGCCACAGAAACAGATTTTATCTCTGTAACAGGTTTCTGGTTCTTACCATGGAGTCTCAGGTGACAAAGTTACATAATAAGGTACAGTTATGTTTGTGTGAGCTGTTCCTGTTAACATACAGACTGCAGTTTTTTTTTTCTCATGACCAGAGGTAGATAACTAAGTAAATGTTATTTGTTACTGTAAAGTACATGTTTCATATATTTGTCCTTTACTTAAGTTTTACATTGTACAAAAAATATATGTACTTTGTAATGTATTACCATTTTTTTACCTGCTGTTTAGTATAACAACATTTCTTTTAGTAAAATCAATTTTAATCTTGTAGCGGGTGTTTGACATCAGAAGGAGAATCGGTTGCAGCCAGGGTTATATGAGGGTTGTAGTAGGGTTATTGGTTTGATACTATATTGCTAAGCCTGCATCTAATCGTGCATGTTTATAAAAAAGTACCACAAAATACATACATTCACTAAATTCATTAATGAAATTCACATTTAGTAATTCAGTAACCATGTTGACACACACACACACACACACACACACACACACACACACACACACACACACACACACACACAATCCTTCATATACACTGACCTGAGAAGAGCAGCGTCACTGAAATGAGACGAGACATATCTGCAGGAAGAAAAATCCTGAAAACATTTACATTATTATTTATAGATTTCAACATGATGGCAAACAATCACTTCATCAGTCTCTTTTTCACTTGCAAAAACATCTGTCGTTTTACCAAAAAGTAGAAATCTTAGTCATAAGCAACATACATTTTACAAAACAATGGCAACTGAGCTGTAATATTAGACTATTCTAATATTCACTGAAATCATAGCCTGTGAAAATTAAACAGTAAAATCAGGTGTCCTGTGGTATAAATATATCGATATATAGAAAATAGATGAAAAGTTTCCATACCTCATGTGTTTCATGTACTCCACTCAGAGTGTGTGCTAAAAGAGTTCTCACCTTTTGTAGCTGAACATAACAGACGTCTTATTATAGTCGAAAAAGTTATCTGCCCTCTTTTAACTCCTCCCATCTTTTTGCCTCTCAGTGTCAGTGCTCCCAGTTTGGATAAACAGGAAACTTTGTTGCATGTGCTTCTATGTGCTCTTTTACCTTTTCACATATATACTTATAGCCTTAGATTAGACATTTTTGTGATTTTTTTTTAACATGTACCTGATTTGCACAATAAACATGAACCAAAGGAGACTATAGATCAATGGTGATTTTCACACAAACTTGATGACCACCTGTTCCTGCTGCTGATGAACTTTTCCACAACATGGTTCAATCAACACTGTTCATTAAGAAGTAAATAAATAAATAAATAAATAAAGGATATATACTCCTAAAGATATAACTTCTTTCTGGAGTTAAAGAACTAATTCCAAACACTGTCCAAATGATGCAATAGTGATGTGTATGTCTCTTTGTGAGTTGGAAGACAGATAGATAGACAGATAGAGTATTTTATTCATCCCAGTTCTCTCACAGCTCTTTGCATATTTCTCTAGAAACAAATACTATTTCAATATCAGCTATTGAGCAACACAGGCATTCTTTTTAGGATTTCTTTTTTTTTTTTAATTATTAGAAAAGCGCAGAAAGGTAACACATGTTACTAGCATGCTTTAACTTGTACAGTGCTGATGGAAAAGTTTTAACAGTATTGAGTGTACAATGATTAGGAAATAACGATTTGAATCCATTTAATATGCGTGTGAAACATAAGAGGTGTGAAACTTGAAACGGTCTAAAAAATTGGGACTGTATGAGTTTCACTCAGGGCGGCATGGTGGTGTAGTGGTTAGCACTGTCGCCTTGCACCACCAGGCTCTGGGTTCGATCCCTGGCCAGACTCGATTCCCGTCTCTGTGTTCATGGAGTTTTGCATGTTCTTCCCGTGCTTGGTGGGTTTCTTCTGGGTACTCCGGTTTCTTCCCACAGTCCAAAGACATGTAGGTTAGGATAATTGCCATTCCCAAATTGCCCGTAGTGAGTGTATGTGTGTGTGTCCAGGGTGTACCCTGCTGAATTTCATTTTTTGTTGTTCTTTCTATAGTTTTCCTTTCCTTATTTTTTTTATATTTATGTGCTTTTCAAAATTTGTAATTAAATGAATAGATTGTTAATTTTCTAACAACATTGTTCTAAACAGAAACGATTTGAAATATACTGTTGGTGTTGTATCAGCCCCTTCACAATCTTATTTATTTTATTATACATTGACTGGTCCAAAAAAATCGCCATTACTGTCATGAAATGGGTGGTATTCTGGCTAGATGTTGTTTGCCATGGGCTTACGAAAGGGCAGGCATAGGCGCAGAGGGTGGTTTTACAAAACAAGTGTCTTTTATTTAACAAAACAATAATAAAGTAAAATAAACAAAGAACTTTAAACACAGAACTCAACATATAACCAAAAGCATAGATCTTACCATAGGCTCTTTAGATTAACACTAGCTTAGAGCAACAGACAGGCTCTATGGCGAAACACATAGACATGGAGCTTACACATGCTTAGAACTTACACAAAGACATGGACCTTACACATGCTTAGAACTTACACAAAGACATGGAGCTTGACTTAACACAGAGACGAGACAAGACCAGAGACAAGACGGGGCTAGAGACAAGACGAGACAAGACTAGAGACTGGAAGAGACTAGAGACTGAGCGAGCGGGTTAGGTGTTAATAGTGTTAGTATCCAATCTGGTTATTGTAGGAATGGATGCTGACCTAACCTGGTTAGTATCTAAGAGTGTTATTGTCTAACGGGGTTAGTAACTGAACTGAGAGGGGAACAATCACACAAAAGGCTAAGCACAAAAGAGGCTAATCCATACTAGCGGCTAAACCTACTAGAGGCCAAAACCACTAGCAGTCAATCCCACTAGAGTCTAACCTACTGGAGGCTAAGCCTACTAGGGGCTAACCCTAGTGGCTAAGCACTCATGTGGCTACACATAACTACACATACAGGTACCTAAACATACAGGGAACTAAAAAAGAGGAAAGCAAACACTGGAGACACACAGAACAGTACTTACATAAGACACGAGACAGCCTAACAAAACCAGCTACATATCACAAAACAGAACAAACTTAAATATCACAATACTAGAGCCTTTCTCTCTAAACAGAGATTACATAATTTAAACAGAAACTAAAGCAAACTAAAAAATATGCCCACTTTACATAAACAAGAGTTTAATGAGCTATCTCGGTTCAGGTGAGCACTCTCGTCACCTGACCGAAGTGCATTCTGGGAAACTGAGTCTACAAACAAAACTACACAAACAAATCATATCGGGAACACAGTGACCTCTTGGGGTGGTCCATTACAGTACCCCCACCTTAAAAATGCTCCTCCGGAGTGCAGTCGGAGGTCCTCATTACCCTCCCCATTGTCTTGTGTCCTTTCACTTGACTTGCGACACCGACTAGCCTGCTCCCTGAGCAGGGTGGAAGGGGGGGTCGAAACTGGATTGCTGACAAGGCTGGGCACCGGAGACAGCAGCCGGCCTGCCCCTGATGCTTGGCGGCGGAGGCAGCAATGGCTCGTTCTCGGGGTCGAGTGGTGGTAGACTCACGATGTCAAAGTCGGGTGGTGGAGGCAGTGCTGTATCAGTCTCTGATGCCGAGCAGCGGATGCAGCGCTGGGTCGTCCTTCATGCCGGACGGCCAATGCAACACTGGGTCGTCCTCGGAGTTATGGGGCTTCCCTTGCGATGCTCTCCGAAGGCTCGCAGGCCTCCACTGAAACTTTGGGGATGTGGGACCGCCATTGACGCTCTGGGGCGAGGTGGAGTCTCCATTGACGCTCTCTGACGAAGGTGGAGCCTCCACTGGCGCTCTCTGACAATGGTGGAGCCTCCACTGGGGCTCTCTGACGAAGGTGGAGCCTCCACTGGGGCTCTCTGACGAAGGTGGGGCCTCCACTGGGGCTCTCTGACGAAGGTGGGGCCTCCACTGGGGCTCTCTGACGAAGGTGGGGCCTCCACTGGGGCTCTCTGACGAAGGTGGGGCCTCCACTGGGGCTCTCTGACGAAGGTGGGGCCTCCACTGGGGCTCTCTGACGAAGGTGGGGCCTCCACTGGGGCTCTCTGACGAAGGTGGGGCCTCCACTGGGGCTCTCTGACGAAGGTGGGGCATCCACTGGGGCTCTCTGACGAAGGTGGGGCCTCCACTGGGGCTCTCTGACGAAGGTGGGGCCTCCACTGGGGCTCTCTGACGAAGGTGGGGCCTCCACTGGGGCTCTCTGACTGTTCTGCTGCAGGACAAGCAGATTTCCCACAACCTACTTGCCCCAGCATTAAGGTCCCAGGCCCCCCCTCTGCTATGCCTTTGTAAGGTCGAGCATTCTGTCATGAAGTGGATGGTATTCTGGCTAGATGTTGTATTCCGTGGGCTTACAAAAGGGCAGGCATAGGCGCAGAGGGTGGTTTTACACAACAAGAGTCTTTTATTTTACAAAAAATAAAAAATTTGATTCTATACCGACACATTTTCTCAAACAGATAGTACCAGCAATAATAGAACACCTGTTGAAAGCAATTAAATGTTCACTCAGTAGTGGGTATGTTCCCAAATCCTTAAAATTAGCCATTATTAAACCGCTAATCAAGAAACCTGACCTTGACCCCTGTCAGCTTTCTAATTACTGGCCGATATAAAATCTTACCTTTATCTCCAAGATTCTGGAAAAGGTAATATCACAGCAGCTGTGTTCACATCTACATAGAAATAGCATAAATGAACTGTATCAGTCAGGATTTAGGCCTCATCACAGCACAGAGACAGCACTGGTTAAAGTAGTAAATGACCTCCTATTGGCCTCTGATCAGGGTTGTCACTATACTTGTGTTACTGGACCTCAGTGCAGCTTTTGACACCATTGATCATTCTCCTTCACAGATTAGAAAAAGTAGTAGGAATTAAGGGAACTGCCCTCTTGTGGCTCAGATCCTATTTGACTGATCGTTATCAGTTTGTAGATTTAGATGGTGAACATTCCTCATGTTCTCAAGTGGAGTTTGTTGTTCCACAGGGTTCAGTTTTAGGCCCACTGCTTTTTTTCCTTTTACATGCTACCTCTGGGCAACATAATTCGTAAACATGGTATTAGTTTTCATTGTTATGCTGATGACACACAATTATACGTCTCAGCAAAACCAGACGAGAAAAACCAGTTTGCTAAAATTGAGCAGTGTGTGCAGGACATAAGAGATTGGATATTAATTTTCTTCTGCTTAATCCTGATAAGACAGAAGTTCTGGTCATAGGACCACAAGTAGCTAGAAGTAAACTTTCTGATCACACTGTAACTTTAGATGGCCTTTCTGTTCCATCAAATGCAACAGTAAGAGACCTTGGTGTGATTATAGATTCCAGCCTTTCGTTTGAAGCACATGTAGATAATATTACCAGGATAGCTTTCTTTCACCTTAGAAATATTGCCAAGATAAGAAATATATTGTCACTAAATGATGCAGAAAAACTAGTTCATGCTTTTATCACCTCTAGGTTGGACTATTGTAACGCCTTACTGTCTGGTTGTTCAACTAGGTGTATAAACAAGCTTCAGTTAGTACAGAATGCAGCAGCGAGAGTCCTCACTAAAACCAGAAGATACGAGTACATGACCCCTATCTTATCTACACTGCACTGGCTCCCTGGGAAATTTCGCATTGATTTTAAGATACTACTTTTGACATTTAAAGCACTAAATGGTCTCGCGCCACAGTATTTGAGTGAACTGCTAGTGTCTTACGATCCGCCACGCCTACTTCGATCAAAGAATGCAGGCTGCCTGTCAGTACCACGTATTATTAAAACTACAGCAGGGGGCGGAGCTTTTTCTTACAAAGCCCCAAAGTTATGGAATAGTCTTCCTATTAATGTTCGGGACTCAGACATAGTCTCACTGTTTAAGTCTAGGTTAAAAACCTAATTATTTAGCCAAGCATTTTTGTAAATAGATTAGCCTTAGGTAAAGGAGCAGATCTGGGGGACTCATGGACATAGAGTATTCTGGTGAACTGGTATGTTTAGATGCTGTCCTCCCCACTCTCATTGTTCACTCAGGTTTGTTGACGGTGAGGTGATTGGTTGTTTTACATCTCAGGGAGCCCTCATGTCTGTGTTTCCTTCTGGCTCTCCCTTTTAGTTATGCTGTTATAGTTAGTCCTGCTGGAGTCCCTGCTTGCACTTTGCACTAAATATACATTCACCTTATACATGTTGACCATACCTAACTGCCATCTCTCCTTATTTTCTGCTCTCTCCTCTTCTGCTATGTCCTCTCTCTCTCTCCCTCTCTCCTTTTCCCTCTACCTCTCTCTGTCTCTCTGTCGAGCTATACATGTCGCTCCTGAGTTGCCAGTGATCCAGACCTCTCTGCCCTCTGGAGCCGTCTAACCCATCCTGGAGTCCTGTTTCTGGTTGGAGATCTTGTCGCATGGATGCCCCGTGTGGTCTGCCTGGATTCATGTGGTGGCTAGGGATGGTTTCCA
This sequence comes from Clarias fuscus, assembly GCA_030347435.1. Classification (NCBI taxonomy): domain Eukaryota; kingdom Metazoa; phylum Chordata; class Actinopteri; order Siluriformes; family Clariidae; genus Clarias; species Clarias fuscus. Next base: position 3,151,519 of record CM059227.1, read on the forward strand.
CGAAGACTGTACTGTCCTCCATTGATGCTGACAGCTGTTCTCTGGGGACCTGTGACTTCAGTTGTTCGATAGCTCAGGACTGGAATCTCCTCCAGTCTACCTGAGCCTCCAGTAACAAACTGGACTCCTTTAAATTTTAATTTTAACACATCTCTTGTTATACTGAACTTCCAGTCTTACACATTATTATGCTGAGCAATCCCTGCTATCTGTTATCACCCAGATGAGGACGGGTTTCCTGTTGAGTCTGGTTCCTCTCAAGGTTTCTTCCTATTTCCATCTCAGGAAGTTTTTCCTTGCCATCGTCGCCCTCGGCTTGCTCATCAGGGACAATCTTATCATTTTGATTCATAGACATTCACATTGCATACAAACTTACTTCTTTTGATTGTGTAAAGCTGCTTTGCGACAATGTCAATTGTTCAAAGCGCTATATAAATAAAATTGACTTGACTTGACACAGAACAGTACTTACATAAGACATGAGACAACCTAACAAAACCAGCTCCATATCACAAAACACAACAAACTTGAATATCACAATACTAGAGCCTTTCTCTCTAAACAGAGATTACATAATTTAAACAGAAACTAAAACAAACTAACCTAACTAAACTTTCGTCACCTGACCGAGGTGCATTCTGGGAAACTGAGTCTATAAACAAAACTACAAACTATAAACTACAAACAAATCATATCGGGCAAACAGTGCCCTTTAGGGGTGGTCCCTTACAATTACGGAAGGGTTGAACTATCAACTATCCAGCATCTTGATGCAATTGAGTGCATGTTCAAGGAGTAAAGGCATCAGAAAGCAGCAGGGCATTGCAGCAAGCTTTATGTTAGCCGACAATACAGTAGTAAATTATACCTCACCAAGTTAGCGCTTGGCTAAACAACTACTTTTTGTTCCTTGCATTGTTGTAGGTGTCCAGCTTAATTAACAGTTTGTCACATGCGAATTATATAATGATGTTAGAAAATTATTAATTTGTATTAAATGTGTATTAAAGCGTTTTTAATTCAACTTTACAGGAAGCTGTAAGGAGCCTCCATAATTCGGATAGCAACCCACATAAATACGGTCAACAACCTGGGTAACAATGCTGTTTTTTTTACATGCTATATATGGGATTTTACTTAATCATTGTAAATGTAATTAATGACTACTCTTTTTCCACACGAAATAAGTTTACCTCATAATCAGGCAGTGATGACATATCTGCTAGAGGAATTAAAGATGACTTTTGCAGCTGCAGACCCTGAGTGTATAAAGCATAATCAGGAATTGTTATTGTAATTATTTTCCTGTCCCTTTATTTTGTCCCTCTAATGATTTTATTTGTTTTAGTCACTTTATTCAGCATGTTATAGGACCTACTATGAGACATTGCAAAAGAAGTACTCTTTGTCCCAGCTAAGAGACTCCATTAAAGCAGGCTAAAAACCAACAAAGCAAAAGACAAGTAGGTGTACAAGTTCATCTATATATTAAGTTTGGTACATCTCTGGGTGTTGTTGTGGGTTAACGTATGGTGTGTTTTGCAGTTTCTGGAGTCCAGGTGAGGGTTGTTCAAACAGACAGCAATGCTGGAACTGATGTTTGATGAGGAGGTTGCCATTATTGATGGAAGACCGGTTGTGAGGTCACCACCTCACAGGAACCCACTATTGTCTTAGCTTTGTCCACATCTTCAGTGCAGATTGGAGGTGGATATGTGCTACTCTGGAACCTCTAACCGCTAAAGGACATTCATTTTTGGAACTCTAACAAGCATTGCTCCATGTTTGTTTAAGTATTGCTTTTAATTGAATTGCATCTTTATAATTGGACATTTGTTAATTTTTCCATATTTTCTGTTTCTTTTTTTCTTAGTATATTTATTAGAGTTTGGTTTAATTTTAATTAAAAAAAATTCTTAATCAATTATATTCTCATTTTTAAAGAGTGCGGGGGATGTGTAGTACAGAGGGGGGGTGAATAGGGTCTATCTACATACCTGCCCAATATCCAATTAAGTCACTAAGCTATGAGGGCTTGGGTTGGGCTAAATAAAAAGTGTGACCAATCAAATGAATATTGTATTAATTATAATATTAATTAATCATATTAAGAAATTGACTGGGTAATGTTCCAATAGATGTCAGGGTTTTGGAAGTTTTTATTTTAAAAACAACCAATCAATGTTGAGATAAAAGACCAATAGGGAAGAGCAGAGTTGTGCAGGTGTAAAATGTAAATGGATCTTGAGGTGTGAATGTCTCCTGACAAAATTTTTGAGTGCATTACTTGCCATGGCAACAAATGGTTGTCCCATGGTAGGATACCTCAGCAATATCCGAATTGATATCATTCTGCTAAGTATCCTAGCTTGGTGGAATTTGATGTTTACACTCAGTGGTACTTGTAGATACTTCTGAAAATTAGTGGTGTATACAGGAGTTTCCAAGTGATACACCTCTTTTCATGCAGTGTTTATGAAAGAAATCTGGCCAAAATCATTAATGGAGATCACTTAAACAGTTAGAGAGTTCACTATTATATGTCTATGTATAAAAGTGAAAGTACAAGCATTTCCATACACATGAACTTCCAACTGCCCAACACACAGTATGACTGCAGATCAATTCCTGCTATCCGTTATGACCTAAATGAGGATGGGCTACCTTTTGAGTCTAGTTCCTCTCAGGGTTAATTGCTATTGCCATCTCAGGGAGTTTTTCCTTGCCACTGTCACCCTCAGCTTGCTCATCAGGTACTTTCTAATTATTTAGATTTATACACATTTTTCACATTTTATAAAAATTCCATAATTTTCTTTTGATTGTGTAAAGCTGCTTTGCGACAATGAACGTTATCTATTCACCGGTCAAAGCTAACTTATGCTACTCGTGTCTGCCACGATTGTTTTTCTTGTGAAATTCCCAATACGTTTGATGTGTCACATGACCCTCTTCCTATTGAAAAATAAAAGTTGGATCCAAGATGGCCGACTTCAAAATGGCCACCATGGTCACCACCCATCTTGAAAAGTTTGCCCCCTCACATATACTAATGTGCCACAAACAGGACGTTAATATCACCAACCATTCCCATTTTATTAAGGTGTATCCATATAAATGGCTCACCCTGTACATTGCAGTGGTTCCAGTCCTACCTGTCCGACAGGTCTGAATGTGTCATGCTGGGAGGATTGTAAGTCCAGGCTGCTTAATGTCACATGTGGTGTTCCACAGGGGTCGGTTCTCGGCCCCATCCTTTTTACCATCTATATGTTACCTTTTGAGTGCATCATCAGCAGACATGGGCTGTCATTTCACTGCTATGCCGACGACATGCAGCTTTATATTAAAACTGCTCCAAGCCCCTCTGAAGCCCTTTTGCACCTTACTGCATGCCTTGAGGAGATAAAGGCATGGATGAGCAACAACTTTCTACAGCTGAACAGGAGTAAAACTGAGGCACTCCTTGTTGGTACATCTCATCAGATCCTTTCCTCTCCCATATCTCAATTTACTTTTGATGGTCAGGTTATCACTCTGTCCTCCACATTCACTAACCTGGGGGTTCAGTTTGACCCACAGCTGACTTTCAGTGAACATATAAAACACCTGTGTAAAACCTCAGTATACCATCTACGAAATATCTCCAAACACCGCCCCCTCCTAACACTTCCAGATGCAGAGAAACTTGTTCATGCCTTCATATCATCAAGGTTGGACTACTGTAATGGACTCTTTGTTGGGATCTCTGTAAAGGACATTCAAAAACTACAATACATCCAAAATAGTGCCGCTAGAATTCTGACAAAAAACAGGAAATTTCAACACATCACTCCCATCCTCCAATCACTGCACTGGCTTCCTGTTTCATCCCGGATTGAATGTAAATTCCTGCTGCTAACCCATAAATGTGTTACTGGTCAGGCACCATCATATCTGCAAGAGCTGTTCACTGTACAACATTCTAACCGCACCCTTAGGTCATCAGGAAGCATGCTCCTCAAAGCCCCGTTTACCAGGCTCCGTACCATTGGGGGTTCGAGCCTTTTGCTCAGTTGCACCACAATTCTGGAATCGTCTTCCTGTTCATCTGAGAGCCATACAGAGCCTGGACTCTTTTAAAGTCAACCTGAAGACCTTTTTATTTAAGAAAGTTTATAATTGTTGATTTGGTTTTAAACTGATTGTTTTATACCTCTTCTATTTTTAATTTTTATTATTTTAGCCTTGATGTGGTCTTAATTTTATTGCTTTAAACCTTTTCTATCTTTATTTTTCTTTAATGTTAGCACTTTGAGATTTAATGAATGAAAAGTGCGTTACAAATAAAATGTATTATTATTATTATTATTATTTCCGACAAGGGCTGCTAGAATTTGTTTTATGCGAGATTGGAGCAAGAAAAAAAATGTGTTTTTACAGTACAACATTTCCAGTTAATTTATATTTAGTAACAATTGGTGATTTTCATTTATTTCTTTTTTTGTATATATATTTTCAAATGTTATATGTTTACATATAATGTTTACAGCATTGGCTTAATTTGTGATTGAGACAAATAGGTTTAATTGAAATATTTTTTATTATACTACTAATACAGGCTTTAGCAACATTGGACAAATCACAATATACTTTAAGCTCTATTACGTGCGCATGAGCTCTCTCTCTCTCTCTCTCGCACACACACATACACGCACAAACAAATAGCACGTGAAATGATGATTGAGGATGATGATTGAGACCCATGGGTTTAATTTGCATGACAAAAATTATTATTATTATTAGTAGTGGTAGTAGTAGTAATCCAAGACAATATAAGCTCTCTCTCTCAAACACACAGCGCATGAAATCGCGTAAAAACCAAATGAAACTAGGGCAAAAATATAAGCAGTAAAAATACAGTAGTTTACTCTAGGTAAACTATCCATGTCCTGCGATAACAGGCGCTAAACCTCTGGAACCTTTTAGTTGTTTTATTGTTGTTCTCAAGTGTGAATGTTTATGGGGATTTAATCTGTCTCTGCTGCCGCATCTATTCACAGTTGTGATAAGTGATTAATGGCCCATCAGATCTTTGCTGGGGGAACGTTATGCAGGGATAAATGACAAAAATACTGATCTGTTGTAACGATGCGGTTCGCGCATAAAATGTTCAGAACGGGCAGATCCGCAGGCTGCTACCACGGCACAAAAAATACATAAATCTCTCTCATAGGTCCTCGGTAAGGGCATAAGCCCAGAGAGGATCAAAAGTTTTATTTTTGATTCCAGAGCGGAGGTATTTTGTTTATTTTGTCATGTGTAAAAGCTCTTATCATTAAAAACATCTCGTGGTGCGGCTCTCCATACCGCGCCACGTAACATCCGTATGGGCAGATATTTGTTCCAGATATTATGCTCCATTAATCAATTTGTTATGCCAATTTTTGACTAACGCCGAAAAAAAACATCATCAAAAATATAACGAAAACATACTCAAGCAGAAGTTGCATTTTGAGCTTTACTTTGCAGCAAAATAGTATCTATCAGTGTATTAAACGGGGCGGCACGGTGGTGTAGTGGTTAGCACTGTCGCCTTGCACCGCCAGGGTCCGGGTTCGATCCACGGCCAGGCTCGATTCCCGTCTCTGTGTGCATGGAGTTTGCATGTTCTCCCCGTGCTTGGTGGGTTTCCTCTGGGTACTCCGGTTTCCTCCCACAGTCCAAAGACATGTAGGTTAGGCTAATTGACGTTCCCAAATTGCCCGTAGTGTGTGAATGAGTGAGTGTATGTCTGTGTGCCCTGCGATGGATTGGCACCCTGTCCAGGGTGTACCCTGCCATGTTCCCTAAGTCTCCTGGGATAGGCTCCAGGCTCCCCGTGACCCTGAATACAGGATTAAGCAGTATAGATGATGAGTGAGTGAGTGTATTAAACGGAACTAGATAAAAAACACCGTAATGCAAAATACATTGCCTGCATTTATATTCCGTATCTACAGCTATCGGCATAGATAAATTACACGTTACCGTGTCTTTAAGGATTATTAAGGATTTCTTGAAAAATATTGCAATAACACATTTTATTTATTAAGAAATTAATTAATTTTAAATAGCATAAGCATCATGGGTTGTGTATTGAGTGATTTAAAAAATTCTGTTTTATTAATTGGTTTTATTTGATTTTATTTTTACCTTTTTTATCTATTTATGAAACTATGCTGGCAACGCCTGTACAGTATATAGACATGCTGTATAAACTGCCTGGACACTGAAGTTAACTGAAGCAGTCAATGCTCCACCTGGCGAGATTATACAGCATTGCAACCATCTTATTGGAAAGCGCATGGGGGCGTTTATGAGGCGGGGCATCGTTAACTGCGTCATCGCGAGGGATCACATTCCGTGCACGGATCGTGCACGGACTTGTCATGGTTCGCTCTGGGACCCGCCATGTTCCAGGCGGCTGTTTCACAGGGCTCCTACTGTAAAACAAACATACAATCCTCATTGTATTGCAGAAATGAATGTAACTCTTCCAGAATCTTCTCCCCTCTACATGCAATATTAACTGACATTAGCCTTGGTCATGCTAAGCTATCTCGGCCATGTACTGTATATACACAACATTCTACTGGACTTGTTTCTTAATCACTTATAAGGCTTTAGGTTTAGGTTTTAGCTTGCTTGACAGTAGAGATCATGATAATGACCCCTCAGAACACAACATATCTTGTTAATCTCACAACTAATGTAACTTCATTGTTTATACAGAAATAGCAACAGATCATGAAGAGAAATCTGTGTTCTTTTAAATTAAATACTCCATACATTTTTTTTTTTAAAGCATACTATACAGTAGATGGCCTACACTGGGAATATGAAAAAATTATTCTGCAATATAATATAGAACTTCATGTGTATTTTTTAAAATATTATTATTACTAGTATTATTATTATTACTATTATTATTATTAAATATTATTATTTTATTTAAACTAATTATTTTACCCCTTTGCTAAATTATAAAAGTTTAATAAACTTATACTGTACCCCGATTCCACTGAGCCGAATTTGCCCTTGAATGTAGACCGATTCAAATTCATTATGACCACTAAAGAGCTCAGTAGAGGATGGTAACTGCTGTTTACAGTCTCTTTTGGGCTCTGTATGAATTCTTCTGTTCATCAGTGTCATTACTGTCAGGAGGAAAATTGGAGCATGTTAAAAAATCGCGGCTGCCTCCTACTGACATTAATACCTTGATAATGCCTTGGTATTGATTCATTAGCACTGTTATTGAGTCATTATTCATTGTTATTTTTATTTATTTATTTATTTTTCCCCTGATTTTCTTCCTAATTTAGTCGTGTCCAATTCCTCCCCATCACTAGGTTACAGCATCACCTGGGAATCAAACTCGTGATCTCTGGATGATAGGACGAGCACTTTACCACTGCGCCACTCGGAGGCCCAGATTATTATTATCGCATTGTTATTTTAGGGGGAAGGGCCGTGGTGATGTGCTAATGCATGCTCGGGTCCAACAGAACAAAAAGGGCTTTCGGCTTTCTCCCTCAGCGCTGTGCAACGGCAGCAGCTCGCTGTCTCCCACGGTGCTGTGCAGCGGCGGCAGCTTGCTGTATTCGAAGACGCCGTGCAGCGGCGGCAGCTCGCCGTCATCAACGAAACAGCTACGCGGCAGTATAAAGAGTTCGCTGCCATCGCCGCAGCTGTGTGGCGGAAAAGGGAGTTCGCTGTCTTCTTCGTCACTGCAGAACTCGCTTTCGCTGTTGCCGCTATACGGCGGGTAGATGAGTTCCCTGTCGTCGTCGTCAAACAGGATGTACTCAAGCTCACTGTCGTCATTGCTGTACCTTGTTCTAGAAGCTGGCATGTCTGGACCTTCCTCGAGGCGCATCTGCGTTAGCAGTTCCTGGAGCTCAGCTACCTGCTCCTGCAGGTTTCGAATGCGCCTTCTCTCGGCACACCGCCCAATGCTGCTCCAATCCAGCTGGGGAGTTGCTCCCTGCTGCTTTGGTCGCACCCACTCCGTTCCTGGCTGATGCCTGCTGTGGGGTTCTCCTTCCCCCTGGTCACCTCCGAAACTAGACCTCCCAGTCGTTGCCTTCCGGACGGTGCGGGGACTCACTTCAACCCATGCTGCACTAGCACTAAATGGCGTGCGCCGTATCGCCAGCCTACAACCTCCCCCATTTGGCTGCTCTCACCGCAGCTCTTGCTCCGCCTTGACTTGTCTTTCACTGCCTGCTCCTCGCTTCTTGCCACCTCGCCGCTTGGTCCTCCTTCCGCTCTCCGCGTCAGCTTCCCAAGCTTCTAACATCATAACCCCCCCCAAAAAAATCTCTGGGGAGGGCTCCTCCACTATGCCTCTTTCACGGTCTAGCAATCTGTCACGTTTGTAAGTGCGAGGCATAACTGCAGAGGTCCAGATCTTGTTAAGAATTATGTTTTTATTCACAAATAAAGAAATCAAACAAACAAATATACTTTATATGAAACAAACCAAAACATGACACAGTAATGGGAAACACGAACTAAACTCTACGAACATTTACTAGATTAAATTAACTGTTGCTAGACACCAACTGAAACTCAAACAACCTACTTATAACGAAACTAATTAACCCAACTCGGTTCAGGTGCGCGCCCATGTCACCTGACCGAGTTGCACATTGGGAAATTAAGTGAAACTAAAAAGAACTACACATAACGTCTCAGGGCGCATGGCGCCCTCTAGGGGTTATCCCTGACAATAGGGATGATATGAGGTCATTTTTATATTGTTAACACATCTGTAATAGTTTGTAATAGTCAGTAGCATCATTTTAATTTTGCCTTTATGTCAGTAATGATAGTATGGTTTAGTATGGTTTCATTATCAGTTATTTAGGGCTCAGTACAACATTATAAAATTCCTTAATGGCTGGATGTTGTAACATTATTATGTCAATAACACATCCTTTTTGCTCATATTTCAAATGTAAAGTTGTTTTCATGTCCTTACGAATTTGTTTAAATCTTTAACGGCTCGATGTGGGATCGCTACACTTGAAAAATTAACCGGACTGTTAGCGACCACAACTACTTTACAGCCGATATTAAATAGGAAAATGCTGGGAGAGGTTGATAGCAAATTCGGCTCAGTGGAATGGGGTTCTAAACCTAAGACAGTTCAACAGAGACAGGTAACCTTTGTACTTCACTAAAGAATCTCAGTTGTACAAAGTCAAGTACAGTTCAAACCTACATTTGGTTTTTTAGAGATCCAGTATCTGAATGAGGAATTACTCAGACAGTTTTTTTTTTCTTTTTTAATGAATTTATTAGTTTCTTCAGTGAATTCTTTCGAGTGAAGGCACTTAAATGTAAACTATTATTACTGTTGAAACTAGCTTAGGGTTTATGGTTTGATACTATATTGCTAACGCTGCATCTTGCCATGCATGTTTATCCAAAATAACACAAAGTACATTTAATAAAACAAGTACCTTATTTTATTGTTTATTTTATTTAACAGTGGAAACAGATGATAAACTTGAATACTTAACATGACATGGTCTATTTTCATTTTGGTTTATACAGATAAAAATGAACTTTTTATGCTAAATAACTGGACATTTCTAATACAGATGCACAAACATTGATGTGATAATCTCATGAAATAATGCTCTTATTGACAAATACACAAATATTAAATTGCTATTTAGTTGAATAAGCTTCATATGTGTCTTCATTCAGTTACATGGCATGAATTCTGAATACCTCAGAGCTTCTAGTGTTCAATGAACACATAGCAGCTTGTGAGGGGAAAAAAATCAGATTTTTCTTTAAATTAAATAGCTTATTTTAAAAATTAAGTATAAAATACAGTATGTAGTCTACACTACAAGTATGAAAAGATTATATATATGGAGACAGACATACTTGATAAACAATATTAAAAATATAATCAAACATCTGAATAAAGAAGACAAATTATAACAGTAATGTAAAGAAGAGTATAAATGAGACTGTACTGTAGATCTGCTGATGGTGGATACAGCTTGTTTTTAGTCTTCAGGGGTATTTAATTAAAAATGTCATGATCAATCATATAAAGAAAAGACAACAATTTTAATTGCAATGTAGGAAAAACATATGAGAAGACATACAAAAACACTGTGACTAACCGTCATAGGTAGAGCAGATGAAGTTGAGTTGAGTGCTCTCAGGCAGGTCGATCCACTGCTGCTGCCCTCCAGACTGCACTGCTCCACTTCTCTTCTCTTGGCTGCAGTCTTTATTCCATGTCCCGTACCCCAGTGCCCAGTCCTGGTAGCAGATCATTGATCCAAAAACCCAGAACCAGATACGCTGAATGCAGTTATAACGCAGGCCGAGCCACACGTGTTCAGTGGAGGCATTTTGAGCCACTTCCTTCACCCAGAGCTGCATCTCCTGAGTGCGCACTGAGACCAGGTCAGAATGATTCTCCCTGCAGTAATTCAGAGCTTCCCACCAGGTCAGATTCTGCTTGATCAGAATCAGTTTGTCTGGGGGAAAAACATTCTATAAATACATTTACAAATACATTTGTATTGTTACTTTCATTGATGTTTTTTAACTGCATCTTTAGCAGAGGAACATTAAACCAGCAAGGAAATCTAGATATAAGATCTAAAATGTTATGTTTCTTGCACATTTTATGCAGAGATCCATGTGCTATTGTATTTATAAAATAAGCTGATTTTTATTTTACAATTAATGACAAAACAATACTGTATCATTAAATATTACCAATTAGAAAAAGCACAAATTTGTATTATAGTAATTTAACTCACTCTCATGGCAGATGAATGGGAGATTTCTTGTGCAGTCTACATCACTCCAGTAGTGTTGCCCAGACACATCCACTGCAGCACAGCTCAAACCTATACTGGGTTTGTTAGAGCTCCAGTATCTGAATGAGGAATTACTCTGATCTGACCACGTCCAGGAGTCTTTAAACAGACCAATCCAAAGGCCAGAGGAAATATTAGCCATATTCCAGATCTCCTCATTCTCAGTTCGGTTCCTTACACTTACCAGATCAGTGTAGTACTTTCTGCAGTAGGTCTGAGCATTACGCCAGTTTTTTGACTGACTAATCAATACGTATTTATTGGTGGTGTTGCCCTTCTCTAAAAGACATTGAATTTACAACATGAACAATTATTTTAGATTTTTTTTCTACAATAAAAATAAATGAATTAAATTAATTTTCTGAACAAAATTGATTTCTGCCATGTTAAAATATATATAAAAACTAAATATTTCACATTGATGTTTAGTTGAAACAATGCATACTCATTTTAAAATCTTAAGTTGACTCAACTTGCAATTCAAATATTGAAGTCAGCTCAAGTACTATTAGATGTGGGCTTAATTATATTTCTCTAGGACCAACTTTTCATGTACTAGCCCAACTTTTGATCTATTCAAAAAGGTAAGTTGTTTCCCATTGTAGCCAATGATGTAGTTGATTCAAGTGATGTAATTTAATTGTTGGGGTGTTAGCCTAACAGCACCCCAACAATTAAAACACACAAACATTACTTAAAAAAAAGAGAAACAAACAACTTTATTCTTCCAAAACTAATTAAAGTTAAAACAGTGATCTGTGGAAAACAGGAGAATACACATTCTAGTTTGCTTAAAGGTCAATAAAAACGCTGGATAACACAAGATGCATATCAGTGCATACCAGATGCTTACTGATTCTTTTATATTACAATATCATAACCAAAAAACTAGCAAAGATTTGAAAACCTTTTTTTTTTTTTTTTTTACCAATGTGTCAGACACACACACACACACACACACACACACACACACACACACACACACACACACACACACACACACACACACACACACACACACAAAAAGAGTCTATGGCAACAAGAGGTTGTTTCTCAACACATGAATCTGAGGAGCATGTCTCTCCAAGTCCAATAATAATAATTTGGATGGCTTCATAGGTGTACGTCCAGTCCCTTTGGAATGTACAGATCACAGATCTGTCCAAACATCACTCCTAAAGCTGCTGGATAGTTACCCAGGCCCACTACGACTACAACTTCAACAGCTTGTTCATGATCCTCCAGTAGCTCCAAAAGTCTAACTGTCACCCCGATCCTCCACAGCAGAGCTCTGGTTAAAGCAACAAGAGAAGTCTTATAAAGACAAAGATGATACAATTCACATTCAAATATCTAGTTATGATAAAAATACAATATATTCATAAGGCTAAACACCACCAGAGTAAAATACTGTTTCTGAAATTGAAGTTATGGGTTAAAGCTATGCTTTCTTTTACACTTAAAAGAGTTAGATATTTTTAAGGGTTTTACTTTGTCATTCTCAGGAGTAACTTTATGTTTGGAGTGATTGTTTTAAAATAAATGGGTATCTAATCAATTTGGTTTTCATACAAATAAGTTAACTGATAACACTCATAGATGAGCATTAGCGACTCTAAAGCCTAACTAACATGGACATTTTATATCCCTTAACTTATCGAGTACTGAAGCACCATTACTCCTTAACTGTTAACCACTTCTGGGTTTTTCTCGACCTTTTGTTAGCTTTTGCTGTTGCTGGGAAAAAGTGGAAGGCAAAGTGGAAAAGGATAGATAAAGTTTAGTTCCCTAACTCCTGTACAGTGCAGTAACATGAAGCCTAGCATTAGCTAAGCTCACCTCACTAATGTCAGTGTGCCTCAGTATAACAATAAGATGGAACACACCAGCCTCACATATATAATGTTAAGTGTCTAAAGTACCTGCATTTCATTTAAATAAATAAATACTTACCCAGAATAAAGAGTCTACAAAATGGCCATCTTCACCTCTTCAGTACAGTTTAATAGTGTCAGTCTGGCTGGTGGGTGGTCACAGGATTGCTTCTCAGGGAATGTACATTTTTGGTCGAAAAAATATTTAATATAACTATTTATTTAATATAACTTTTTTTTTTCTTTTTTTTTTTAGTTTAACCAGTATGTGTCTTCAAAGCTTTAAGAACACAATGTTACCCGGTGTCTGCTGGCCAATAGTAACCTCAAAAATACATTACAACAAAAAATACACATCATAGAACAAACCAGAAGTTTCATTTGTAATCCAGACAAACTTTGAGTTTTAAGGATGTAGAATACTTTTGAAAAACATTTCATCATTAATGAAACAGCATACATTCTTCTTAAGTTTAAATATGTATCCAGAACATCTTACCATCATAACATACAAAAGGAACTAGAGATCCACAGGAGACATCATGCCAGGTGCCACTTGTGTACATTTGAACACATAACTCGTTTCGGTTGTCTGGTTGACCAGAAGCCCAGTTTCTGTAAGTGTCATCGTCTTTGTAGAAATTTTTACTTGCAAATGACCACCACAATTTTAAAGTTTGCTGCATATTTAGGCCAATCCAAGCTTGAATTGAAGTTTCTTTGGTCAGGGTGTCATTAAGCTTATTCATTTCTTCCATATCGTCAATGGTGGCCAGGTCAGTGTATTTTTTCCCGCAGTAATCCTGAGCGTCATTCCAGGTTTTATTCTCATTTACAAAGTGATAGCGATGAGGGATATATGCCCCTGTACCACATAGTACTGTCAGAAACATAAAAGTGAGACTCATTATTCTGTCCTGCAATACAGATATGCAACATCATAATGGTTACTTTTTTTTATTTATAGTTTACTTTATTTATAGTTAAGACATTCACTGTGTTCTTCTAGTTTAGTTAATTAAATAGAATTTTCAAATGCAATTTTCTCATTTTTATGTTATGTGCAAATTTCAAAATCAGTAGGGAACAGCTATTAAAATATTGAATATAAAATTCAATGTAAAATCAATTAAACTAAATAGAATATAAAAAGTATTAAACAAATTATTTACACATTACATAATTAAATGATGTGCACATTGTTTGCTAAGCAATGTAGATGACAAACAATGGAATACAATACTTAAGAGCACAAAGCAAAACGTGAATTTAGGAAGTGAAATGCTGTGCTGGGAGTTGTAGATTGGTGTTTAAACGTTTTCAGTTCGCTATTTTTTTTTATAATTTTTTTTAGGATTCGCTGTTCTTAGTCAAGACAGGTGATGATTTAGCTGGGAAAGTGGCAAGGGATTTTAGGCTGTTGCTATGACAATGACAATGCAAGTCCAGTTTGTTTCTGTTGCAGAACTTTATACGATACAGTATCCTTGGCTTTAAGTTACTGGAAGATATTTTATGGCCAACCACATTTCATCTCAGTACAAAAACATAGAGTTTTTCCCACTGGGATGATGATCAAACATTTTGTGGGATCTTGCTACCAAAATGGTGGATTAATTTTCATACTCTTTCACTGGTTGAAACCAGTCATCTACTGTGAGTGAGTTGGTGACTCTTGGATTCCAGGGAAACAAAAGTGGTTGGTAGCCAAAGACAAAATGGTGTCATTTGTGAGGTAGGGTAAAATACTGTATGGTGTTCTTGGCATAGTCAGCCCATTTAAGGAATTGGAATCAATTATTATTGTTTAATGTGCTAAAATAGAAGATAATGACATGACTGGTGCATTCAACTTGACCACCAACATGTGTACACACTGGCATTAGGCTTTTCATAACACCTAGTATTTCCATAAAAGTGGAAAACATTTATGATGTGCCTTTGGCACCTCTGTAACTAACAATACCCTCAGGTATGCCACAAAAGTGAAAGATTTGGTTGAACAGATGTTCTGCTATTTAAAATGCTGTGGGTAGAGATAGTAATGGAATAAAGTGAACAGAATTGGTGAAACATTCTATATTCTACATTGACAACAATGATTGTGTAACCTGTGGATTCAGGGAGATTCAGTAATGAAATAAACGGTGAGGTTAGACCATTTGCTTGAAATTAAGTGTGGCCATCAATGTTTGAATATTTGAATACCAGGGCATACCCAGGCTGTTGCCATTTATGACCAGGTGATTAGTGTACAGTCTTATGGAAAAGTTTAGGCACCCCCTTGATAAATAACAAATTTTGGTGATTTTTTAATTGAAAAGATGTTAACACAGTCTCTCTTGGAAATGGAAAAAAAATGCACAATATTTTCAGCAAACATTGGTGCATAGTTACTCTTTATGTCATAAATTGAACAAAGATATAAAATAGAAACATTATTGTGGCACTGTGCAAAAGTTTGGGCACCTAACACCTCCTATTGCAGATATCACTGCTCGCAAACGCTTTTTATAGTCAGCTAAAAGTCTTTCAATTCTTGTACTTGGGATTTTCTTGCATTCTTTCTTGCAAAAAAAAATTCTAGTTCTGTAATATTCTTTGGTCGTCTTGCATGCACAGCTCTTTTAAGATCTACCCACAAATTTTCATTGATTTTAAATCAGGGGACTGTGATGGCCGTTCCAAAACCTTCAGCTTGCATCTTTTGAGGTTTTCCATAGTGGATTTTGAGGTATGTTTAGGATCATTGTTCTGTTGTAGAAGTCGTCCTCTTTTCAGCTTCAGCTTTTTTACAGATGGTGTGATGTTTGCTTCCAGAATTTGGCGGTATTTAGTGGAATCCATTCTTCCCTCCACCGTGCAATGGTTCCTGTGACACTGGCTGCAACACAACCCCAAAGCATGATAGATCCACTCCCATGCTTAAAATGCTCCTTTTTATCTCCAAACATGCCTTTGCTGATTGTGGCCAAAGAGTTCTATTTTAATTTCATCAGTCCACAGCACTTGTTTCCAAAACGCATCAGGTTTCTGTAGATGTTCTGTTGCATACTTCTGATGTTGGATTTTATGTTGGTGATGCAGGTACTGTAAGGTTTTCTTCTGCTGACTCTTCCATGAAGGTCTTGTCTGTGCAAGCATCGCTGCACAGTTGAACGGTGCACCACCACTCCTGAGTCTGCTAAATCTTCCTGCAGGTTTTATCCAGTCAAATGGGGGTCTTGGGTTCTCTCCAAGAGTTTTCTTGGTCTTCCAGATCCTATCTTGACCTCCACAATTCCCCTGAACTACCATCTCTTAATTACATTTCTCACTGTGGATTCTGCAAGCTGACAACACTTTGCTATCTTCTTGTAGCCTTCTTCTGCATTGTGGGCATCAATAAATTTTATTTTCAGAGTCTTAAACAGCTGCTTAGAGGAACCCATGATTGTTGAGTGTCTGCAAGTGTGTGCACAAGGTTTGAAGAGTCAGAGCATTTGTAAAGCTTTGAAATTGGCATTTACTAATGACAGCTGTTGCCATGCATCAGATCTAACAAGCTGATTAAGGTCTGAAACCTTGTAAAAAGAATCTGAGACTCTGGAACTCTTAGACTGCCCAAACCTTTGCACAGTGCCATAATAATGTTTTTATTTGTTATTTTTGTTCAATTTATGTCAAAAGAAGTAACTATGCATCAATGTTTGCTGAAAATATCGTACTTTTTTATTTCCAAGAGAGACTGTGTTAACATCTTTTCAGTTAAAAAAAAAAAAATCACCAAAATCTGTTATTTATCAAGGCGTGCCTAAACGTTTGCATATGACTTTGTACAGACAAAAAAATTATACACACTTTAGGAAAAGGAAAAATAGTATGATGTATATTATAATAATAAAATATTATAATGTTTTTTTTTCAGTCGCTGCAGTTTTTAAATGTAATTAGAGCTTAAGTCATAAAAAAGTCGTAACAATATGTTGTATCGAATACAAAGAAAAGACCATAACTGAGAAAAAATTGTGAAAAGAGAAAGAAAAGAGATCAAAGTGAAAAGATAAAAGTAAATAAATTAATTAATTAATATTTTTACTTCACAAGAGAAGGAGGGAACCCAAGCACTGAATACTACAGTGATGGTAATTTCCACATCCGAGTACTTTACACAACAAGCATGAAATATCAGAAACAGAGCTATTGACATTTACTGCACAATAATGAGTTTAAAAAACACAAAACATAAAAAAACATTGGTTAAATGTTGTTTAGACAGATGATCAAGTTCACTAGCTAGCAATTTTATTTGCACAAAGAATGAAGTGTTATATGGCCTATCTTTGTTTGTATCTGTTTATTGATATTATTTTGATATTATTTTAAAGACATCAAACTTTAAATATAGAAATAACTGGAAAAATAGAATTTCAGAATAGAACATTAGACCTCAAAAATACATTGTCTTACATTTGTGTAAATGTTCCATTTTTATTTTTTTTTTTTGGTTGGTTGGTTGGTTGGTAAGAAATTTTGGTTGTACTGTAGGTTGTTTTTTAGTGTTACTGTGTGTGGTTTACAATGCCAGACAACATTCAAAAGCAAATAATGCACCATTCCCCTCTTCCCCAGATGTTAACAGGTCTCAACAGTTCACACTTATACATTCAGAGAAACTACAATGCACCCCTCCCCACTTTATGATGACAAGTCAGCAAGTCAGCTCCTGAGACAAGGAGACTTTTAAAAGCATCTTGGATCTGAGGCTTTTTTGAAGACCTGCAGTGCTTCAGGTTTCTTCTTAAATTTCAAATCTTCTGGATTCTAGATTCTAAAATTGACATTGGTACCATTTTTAATTCCTGGAATGGAAGAAATGGAGATTTTTCTAATCTTAACATGTGTTGCATAGTTTTTTTAATCACTCTATACACAATAAGTTTCTGTGGTATTTTTTAAAGAATATTTTAATTATATATTTTATAAAAAAATGAAAATAAATAAATTGTGGGTTGTCTATAGAGTGATTAAAAGCAATACAATGCATGTTATAATAAGGAAACTTTCTGGCTCCTTTATTCCAGTGATTAAAAACTGTAACAATGTCGATTTTAGAATCTGAGAAACTCTCGTAGGTGTGCCTTGCTCTGAATACGCCATTTTCCTAGGGGTGGGGCTAAGAAATATGCATCTTGGTTTATTAATTTGCATGATCAATTTTTCAGTGCGCACCATTTGTTCAGTTTGTATACCTGTTATGTTACAACTATATTATAACACTCAGAAAGACCTTTTATTTGAGGTAAAGAGAAAAAAAAATTCAGCAGAGCTTCTGTTGCACTAAATAATCCATGACTTTTTATGAATATGTAAGACCTACTGACACCTCTCAGTTGACACCACACACACACACACACTCAACACACTCAAAGAAACTGGCAACTCCCGAAACGTAGACCAAACATCATTGGCACGTCGCTCCCAACAAACAGCGCACCAATTAGCATTTACTTGCATCTGAACAGAGTCGTTTGCATAACTCGATGATCAATAGCTCATGATACATACATTTAAACAATTTATTCATATAGATGTACTTGTTGTACATTGTAAGAATGAACAGGTCACCCCAAAGTGAGAAATCAATCTATCACCTTCCAGAACCCCTCTTCTAGCCGAATGTTATATAGCCTCTGTTTGTCTCGGTTTGTTGTTATTGTTTTTAAAAATGTTACATTTAAAGACATCAAACTTTAAATATAGAAATAACTGAGAAAATAGACTTTCAGAAAATAACATTAGAATAACTTAAAAAAATGTTGGGTTGTTTCTGTAAACACCTGGTTCGGTTATTTTGACCCAACAACTGTTTTATTCTTTATTCTCTGGTTTCTCCAAATGGCAGCCTGCAAAATGTTTAAAATATTACTGCTATTGTGTCAGAAAGTGTAGTTTTAAGAGTTGATTAGGCAAGAATGTATGTGTGTACAGCTCAAAAGCTCTGTCGGTTATTAAAGATAGCGTCTATTTAGAAAGATTTTCCCAAGGATTTCAGAGATTTGAGCTACAGGCAATGCCCATGTGCATGCCTCAAGTACCCCACCCAATGCAGCCTCACCTCGGATAAAACTTCTGAAAACTGCCTCTGGCTGTGATGTCTCTGTAATGGTTAAAACAGGTGAGGTATTTTATTTGGGGTATAATACTGGTATTCTTTGGTATAATACGGTTATATTATAATGTATCACGGCTGTGTGACGCATCCTGTACTCTGTGTTTCAGACTCTTCGGTGGAGGGTGGTGATGTTTATTTTAATATTTTTTTGTCTTTAATGTTAACGAACGTAATTCGTTCAGGAAGCGGGCTCGTATATCAGAACACTCATAAAACAAATCCCATAAGAATTTAGTGGCTCGTAAACCATTTTCCCATAAGAAATAATGGAAACTCAAATTATTTGTTCTACAGCCCCAAAAAATAAATACATAAAAATAATCAATATAAAATATAAAGTAAAAAAAAAAATTTACCTGCACTTTACCTTTAAAAAAAGTAACAATAAACCCCAACAGATAAGCGTTTCCGTTTGTGCTTGCAGACGCTGTGTATGTGTGATTGTGTGTGTGTGTGTGTGTGTTCTCGTCTTACACAGTAAACCCCCCCCCCCCCCCACCCGCCACACACACACACACACACACACACACACAACTGATTCCTTACCGCCAGAGGTGAACCACCGAGAAAAACTCTCCCTTAAGGTAAAAAAAACAAAAATCTTCATACCTTGCTGAAAATTGGTGCGTGATCCAAAGCTTAACAGTAAGATTAAACCCAGCGCTCTTTTCTTGTGACTTTCTCAGATCCAGTAATCAGTACTAGAAATTTGGGGACTCCATTAACTTTCACCCTCCGAACTGCCTGTGTGTGTTTAAGTAATGTTGTTTCATGTATCGTAGAGTAGATCAATGAATTATTGTGTCTTTATAAAGAACTGTTGTCTTGGTAATGTATTTTAAAGTCTAAACATTTGCCCAGATCTTAAGTTACCTTGCTCATAATACAAAATCTGGTATTTACCAATTATCATAGTTGGCCACAGGAAACCGAATTGGTAAATTAAACTAAATCGCTGATGGGTGGTTAGATGATAAAGTGTATGCTATAAAATTTAATCAGTTTAATCAAATCAACCCGAATCCTTAAAGATTCGATTCATCTCTTACAAAGAGCTGAAACCCTTTGTTAGAATTATTTTATATATAAAGGAATTATTTCTACTCTCTTGCTCTCTTCCTCATAGATCTGATATTAACGTGTTAAATCTTTCCTGCTGCTATCTTCCTGTCTCCTCTTGCATCTGTTCCTAAAGGTGTGGACGCTCCCACGCTCACCTTCCCATTCTATCTTTATGTCTCCCTCTCTGTCTCCTTCCCCCTCTTCCCCTAACTCGAGCCAGCATCATGTGATCCTTCTCTGGACGGACACCTCTCTGTCTTCCTCTCCTTTGATTCTTCAGGATCTCACCAGGATATTTACAATGGTTTATGTTCTTTGTAATAACATATGTCAGTGGCACAGGCGTTTGGTCAAACATATATAAACCTCATCTTTTGCTGCTAATAAACAGAGACCTTTCTGACAGACAACGTGTGTGTGTGTTTGACTGAGTCTCTCCTGGCGCCAGAAAAGCTTACCGAAGCACTGCGGACAGACCGAGCAACTCGCTTCTTCTACTACGAAACTTAAAAACTTTACACCCTGCAACATGGAAATTTACATGGTTGTCACTGAACGATTTACCCTGACAAAGAGCCAGACCCATATAAAAACAGTGGCAGCTGGCACACCTAAAATAGATATATAGTCTAAATAATAATAATTATATATATATATATATTTTTTTTTTTACTTTGGCTATTGTTGTTTAATTACAATATTTGTAATTATTAGTTTAAATGAGGTTTGGGCTCCGGGATGTTGAGCCAGCATTGTGATCCTCCTTGTTAATTTCCTATGTAGTCTAATCAGCGCTCAACCGCACGCATAAAGTTTTCCATAGAACACTGGCAGAAGTAGACTAATAATTATGAATGACTGTTGAATAAACCATTTTAATAATTAATTGATAAATTAGTGGTTTTCGGCTGTAATGATGAAGGTAATCATGTCATCTTGTCATGTCCACAGAAGTGGATGAGCCTATATTCACATACGTCATACGAATTAAGTAATCTGAAATGTATTTTCTGAAAATGTGAAAGAAGACAT
This sequence comes from Clarias fuscus, assembly GCA_030347435.1. Lineage (NCBI taxonomy): Eukaryota > Metazoa > Chordata > Actinopteri > Siluriformes > Clariidae > Clarias > Clarias fuscus. The sequence continues at coordinate 3,172,527 of CM059227.1, forward strand.
TTTACTTTCTATAAATATATATTTTTCACATCTGTGAGGCAAGTATACAGTATAGGGTTTCGGGTTCAAGTTCACAGAAACCAATACAGAATAGCATACCCTGTTTGCTTTCATTATTTTATCATAACATTTATCATAACAAGTCATAACATTGTCATCATTATGAATGTACTTAAATGAAAGTAAGGACTTATAAAGGTTACATAGTTTATATACACTGCTCAAAAAAAATAAAGGGAACACTTAAACAACACAGTGTATCTCCAAGTCAATCACACTTCTGTGAAATCAAACGGCTAACTTAGAAAGCAACAACGATTGACAATCAATTTCACATGCTGTTGTGCAAATGGAATAGACAACAGGTAGAAATTATAGGCAATTAGCAAGACACCCCAGTAAAGGTGTGGTTCTGCAGGTGGTGACCACAGACTACTTCTCAGTTCCTATGCTTTCTGGCTGATGTTTTGGTCAGCTCATCCAGGATGGCACATCAATGCGTGCTGTGGCAAGAAGGTTTGCTGTGTCTGTCAGGAGCAACCCAGCAGCAGGACAGCTACCTCTGCCTTTGTGCAAGAAGATACAAGAAGAGCACTGCCAGAGCCCTGCAAAATGACCTCCAGAATCCACAAATGTGCATGTGTCTGCTCAAACGGTCAGAAACAGACTCCATGAGGGTGGTATGAGGGCCCGGCGTCCACAGGTGGGGGTTGTGCTTACAGCCCAACACTGTGCAAGAGCCCTGTGCTCTTCATAGATGAAAGCAGGTTCACACTGAGCACATGTGACAGACGTGAGTCGAGACACCCTGGAGAACATTCTGCTGCCTGCAACATCACACAGAATGACCGGTTTGGCAGTGGGTCAATAATGGTGTAGGGTGGCAATTCTTTGGAGGGCAACATAACCCTCCATGTGCTCGCCAGAGGCAGCCTGATTGCCATTAGGTACCGATGAGATCCTCAGACCCCTTGTTTCTCCTAATGCAAGACAATGCTAGACCTCATTGATGCTATGGACTGGCCCACCCTTTCCCCAGACCTGAATCCAATTGAGCACATCTGGGACATCATGACTCCCATCCACCAACACCATGTTGCACCACAGACTGTCCAGGGGTTGCTTTAGTCCAGGTCTGGGAGGAGATCCCTCAGGAGGCCATCTGCCACCTAATCAGGAGCATGCCCAGGCATTGTAGGGAGGTCTTACAGGCAAGTGGAGGCCACACACACTACTGAGCCTCATTTTGACTTGTTTTAAGGACATTACATCAAAGTTGGATCAGCCTGTAGTGGATTTTTCCACTTCACTTTTGAGTGTGATTAATAAATTTGATTTCCATTCGACATCTTTTGTGTGATTTTGCTGTCAGCACATTCAACTATGAAAACAACAATGTATTTAATAAGAATACTTTATTCATTCAGATTGTCATGCACACTCGTAACACGACCGGCACTAGGACCCGGAAGTAGTACGGTCGGGTTCCAGGAAGCATAAAAGGAGAAAAAAAACAGTGTTTTTTAATTGCATTGGATCTTGTGTTTGAGTTCAATTCCACCAGATACTCCACAGACCGACTGCACGTTGCGCTTCTTGTCTCGTTGCTATCCGGGCAGGCAGCTGAGAGGGCCACGGCGGTTCTACGATCAGATTCAGATATTGCTTATTCATATGGAGAATTCACTCGTCAACTAAAGCTAACATTTGAACATCCTGCTGCTGAGGTGGAGACTGATATGAAATTGTACAATCTGCGGCAGGGAGGGTCGTCCGTGAGTCGATACACCGCGGATTTCCGTACTCTCGCCGTGCAGACCACCTGGGGAGATGCTGCCCTCCGGACGGCCAACTACGAGGGACTGGCTTCACACATAAAAGATGAACTCGCCGGACGGGAGCTTCCGACCACACTGTAGGGACTGATTCAGCTTGCTCTCCGGATTGACCAGCGCCTGCTCTCCCGTCCGAGGCCAGCCCCCCAGGAAGGGACTTTGTGCCTATTGTGGGTCAGGGGCGCACCATAGAGCCATCTGCCCTCTTCGCCCGGGAAACGCCCAGGCTCCCTCCATCTCTCCGCCACCATGCCCAGCGTCTCTCATCTCACGGTTCAGGTACACCTCCAATTTGGCCACAAACGAGTCAAAAGTTCTGCGTTCATCGACTCCGGTGCCACGCGAAACTTTATTGACTCTTCATATGCCAAAAGATTGGGGTTGGAGACTGAAGCATTATCCCAGCCAGTTCGGATTACATCTGTCGATGGTCGGCCCCTCTCCTCCAGCCCCATCATCGCCCAGACTCGACCCATAACCCTCATCATCGACCAACACCAGAAAACAGTCCGATTTCACCTCACCTCCATCTCCTCTCCACCCATCATCCTCGGACACCCCTGGCTTCTGCAGCATGATCCTCTCATCTCATGGTCTCAGAACCAGATCCTCCAATGGGGGCCGACCTGTCTCGAACTCTGCCTGCGGGCACCGGCTGGGACGTGCTCTAGGGAGTCCGAGTCCCCTGATGTCGACACCAATGCCATCCCCGAGGCTTATCGGGACCTGGCTGAAGTCTTCTGCAAAAGACACGCCACCCACCTTCCTCCTCATCGCCCCTACGACCTGGCCATTGAACTTCAGCCAGGTTCTGTTCCCCCCCGCGGCCATCTGTACTCTCTCTCCACCACTGAGATGCGGGCGATGGAGGAGTATGTTAAGGCACCATACGACCCTCCTCCTCGCCCGCCGCCACGGGATTTTTCTTTGTAAAGAAGAAATTCGGCGAACTACGTCCTTGTGTCGACTATCGGGGGCTCAACAACATCACCATAAAAAACCGTCACCCATTGCCTCTTACCAACTCTGCCCTGGACGCCCTCTCTGGTGCCACCATTTTTACAAAGTTGGACCTCCGGAGCGCCTACAACTTGGTGTGTATCAGAGAGGTCAATGAGTGGAAGACAGCATTCATCACCCCCACTGGACATTACGAGAGTTTAGTCATTCCATTTGGTCTCTGTAATGAACCTGTCATGAACCAGCTAGATCAACCTAGCACATCCAGAGCCTAAGACTCCACTCCAGCTCTTCCCCTGCACACCTACCTGTCACTAGCGCACACCTGAACCTGATCACTAATCATTCCCCCAGCTTTATAAGCACTCTGAGAAAACCATTCAGCGCCGCAGTATCTCACTCGTGTGCCTCGCGTTTTGTTTTTCTGTAAAGTGAGTGTTTGTTTATCCTAGCCTGTTCTCGACCCTGCCTGTTCCCCGGATTTCTCTCTCGTCTACTCCCCTTGGTACTTCTGTTGTTATCGGACTGATTAACGTGTATGACCTCGCACGCTCTCAAGACTTTGGATTTGTACTCACGATTTGGATTCGTTCGCCCCGCTGCTGGATCTTCAGAGATCGACCTTTGCATGGTAAAGACATTCTTCCAGCTCATTGTTTCTCCTTCCTCGCAAGTCGGCTTTTTGCGGCACGAGCATATCGGCGGCACGAGCATATCGGCGGCACGAGCATACCGGCGGCACGAGCACTTCCGCGTTCGACCACTCCCGCGTTACGAATCTCCGGGAATCTTCTGTCATCGCAAAGGAAGTCAGCCCCTACATCACATCCTTCAATCACTGCGTGCTACGCGGATCAACAGCAGAAAGTCGCTCGCAAAAGCACGAAAGGATTCCCCGTGCTCAGCTTCGCCTCATAGCTCCGCCCCCTCTTTCGTCACTAAGAGTTTCCCCACTCTCTCAGTCACCAAGCACACACGCTCACTGCTTCTCTCCTCTGCTCCTACTGTGTCTGTTCATCCAAGCCCCAGTGTATCCAATAAAGACTCTGCGCAAGTTATCTGCTATTGGGTTCACCCAGCTTTAGTTATCCGTGACAGAACCAGCAGCTTTTCAACGTTTCATCAATGACATTCTCCGGGACATGTTGGGCCAATGGGTATTCGTCTACCTGGATGATATCCTTATCTACTCTCGCTCCGTTGAAGAACATGTTCAACATGTCAGAGCGGTTCTTAAGAGACTGCTCGCTCACCCGCTGTACTGTAAGTTGGAGAAGTGCGCTTTTCATGAGTGCTCCACCACGTTCCTGGGTTTTGTCATCTCGTCCCAGGGTGTGGCCATGGACCCGCAGAAGCTAGAAGTTGTACATCATTGGCCCCTCCCCAAGATTCTCAGACAACTTCAACGGTTTCTCGGGTTTGCGAACTTCTATTGTCGCTTTATCTGTGACTACAGTACGGTTGCAGCACCATTAACCGCTCTGACTCGGCCATCGTCTCATCACTTCCAACTCAACTCTACCGCCATCTCCGCCTTCCACGAGCTCTGCCGTCGATTCACCACCGGTGGACGCTTCGGATGTGGGCGCCGGGGCCGTTCTCTCCCAGCAAGGTCCAGACCAGAAGCTACACCCTTGTAGTTTCTTCTCCAATAAATTTGACCCCACTCAGCAGCGATACGGGGTAGGGGACCGCGAGCTGCTGGCCATAAAGTGGGCATCGGAGGAATGGCGACACTAGCTCCACGGTGCCAGGGAGCCGTTTATCGTCTGGACCGACCACCAGAATCTCATCACCATCCAGAACCTCAAACAGCTAAACCCAAGGCAGATGTGGTGGGCTCTGTTCTTTGAACATTATGATTTCCACCTATCATACCGCCCGGGCTCAAAGAATACCAAGGCTCACGCCCTCTCCCGACAGCACGAGGAAGAGGCGGACCCCGCGCCTGTTCTCCCCCCCTCCAAGATCATCGCCCCACTACGCTGGGAACTGGAGACGAGGGTTTGCCAAGCACAAGCCGCAGAGAACAAACCGGCAGGTGTGCAACCTGGACGACTCTATGTCCCCAAGAACACTCGGACTGAAGTCATACAATGGGGACATTCCACCCCTCTATCGGGGCACCCAGGCATGCAGCGCACCCTACAATACGTGCAGCGTGCCTTCTGGTGGCCATCTATCGCCAAGGACATCGACGAGTTCATTCAGGCATGCCCAGTGTTTGCCAGGACCAAGGACACCAATCAACCAACACCTGGGGAACTCCAACCACTTCCTGTCCACCGCCGGCCCTGGACACACATTGCCATCGACTTCATCACAGGCCTGCTGGTCTCTGAGGGAAAAAATGCCATTTTGACCATTGTGGATCGGTTCTCTAAGGCTGCCCTCGCCGGACTCCCGTCAGCTAAAAGGACAGCCGAGCTGATTTTAGAGCACGTAGTCCGCCTGCATGGGTTAACCAAGGACATCGTCTTGGACAGGGGGCCCCAGTTCACTGAACAGTTCTGGAAGGCCTTCTGCCGTCTGATCAATTCCACCTGCAGTCTCTCATCAGGTTACCATCCTCAGACTAATGGTCAGACGGAACGGACCAACCAACAACTGGAGCGCTACCTGAGATGCTTCGTCGCCAACCGTCAGCGCTCCTGGGCCCGCTACCTCATCTGGGCAGAACTTTCCCATAACCTCCATGTTTCCTCCGCCACCAAGTTAAGTCCCTTTGAGGTATGCCAGGGTTTCCAACCTCTGATGTTCGAACATCAAGAAGCGGAGGTTGAGATACCCGTGGCCCAACAGTTGGTCCTCAGGTGTCGACGGTCGTGGGTCCTAGCCAAGGAAGCAATCCAACGTGCCAACACTCGTTACACCACGCAACATCGCCGTCGACACCCTCCGAGACGATTGTACCACGTAGGTGACAAAGTGTGGCTGTCCACAAAGAATCTGCACCTCCATACAGAATCAAAGAAATTATCACCAAGGTTCATCGGCCCCTACCGCGTCACCCTCTGCATCAGCCCTGTCACCTACCGGCTCCAGCTGCCTGCGGCGCTCCAGATCCATCCGGTATTCCATACCTCACAACTCAAACCCTTCACGACGTCACGCATGGTCTTTTCGAAAAAAGTACCACGAAGAGTGTTCCTTGCGGGTTTTCCTTTCCTTCGGATTACGACCAACTGGACTGCTTCGGAATTTCACTCTTGCTCTGACTTCAGTCTCCTGGATTATTACCAGCACTTCTGGTGAGACCGATTCATCTCTCCGTGCACAAAAGCTCTTGCAATAACAAGGACTGTGGACAATTTATCCACACACCCACACGTCGTTTAGTTGTATATATTTTGTAAATATTGTTTCTTTGTTGGTTTTGGTGCACCTTTTTGTTTATTTTTTATTTTTTGTATAATACACTTTTGGTTTTGTTAGGTGGTCATTGTGGTGACTTTCTTACTTGTTGAGTTTTAGAACATTGCCAACACCAAAGACAAAGACCTCACTAATAGTGTACCACGGGTTATAGGATTAATCTGCTTGTTACAACTGTGTTAACATTTACTTTGCTTAAATTCAATGCAAACAAGAAACATCTACATTTAATTTAAATTCTAAATTGTTACTATAATTTTAGTACTGTGATTATGAATTTGCTGAATTACAATGTTTCTCTTGAATTTATCTGCTACTATGTCTATAGTCTATAGTTATAGCGCTACTTAGCGGTACAGCAAGGAAACGCACGTCCCTGATGCTGTCGCCACGAGAGACACGGCAGTAAAATTGTTATTCCGGTTGAGTACCATCTGTATATACCAATATATACAGTATAGCAGTACATATTGCATATGAAAATATATATTGTTACACTATGAACTAGTGAAAGGCATGTGCCAAAACTTTTTCCCATTCTCCCTCCCTAGATAGGTGGCATCCCCTTTGTCAGGTGTGAGAAGGTGCAGGGCCAACCGATTTAGTCCGGCTGGAGGCAATTTTATGAATGGATGGATCTTGTGCTCCCTCCACTTTATAAAAGTGACATGGGAGATAAGTTCAGGGTTGAAAGTCCAGAGTAACAACGGCGCTGTTAAAGCACACACTGACACAGCACCCATATCTATGTCACGCACCAGCTAATGCAAACAAGCCATTTTATAATTCCAGCTCAACATTTTAATTTTAACACTGGGCTCTCAGTTCGGGTATTTTACCCACACTTACCTTGGACTGCTGCGGATATACATTATTTGCTCTAACAATCCATTTGTTAGAGCAAAAAAACTTGTTAGAGCAGGTTTTATTGCATAGTGGTGTTTCACATAACTGTTTGTTATTAGCACCTTGGTTTCAGAAAATATGAGACAAACTGGTTTTAAACTTCCCTCACAAAGAATAAACATACAATGATCTGTCCATTCATATTTAAAAGTTCAGTTTTCATTGTGGATTTGCCTTCTTTTGGCCATACTGTGTCATGCTGTCTTCTGTATGCTATACATGGTAAACTACCGTGTTGATTATCTCTGTTTAGTGATCTCTATAGCCATGCCCTCCTTGAGGAAAAAAGTGATAAATTCATCCAAAAAAGTGTTAAATGTTGTGAAATAATATGGCACATAACTGCTCATAACTTCCCTTCAACTTCCCTTGAACGTTTTGATTCCATTTATGAAGCAGGTTTAACTTCAGGCAAATACCTAACATCTACAAAGTTTCATTAAATTCTGCCCAGCCAGTTTTGCGTGATGCTGTAACAAAATCTGGCTGGACAGACATACAGACAGACTTTTTTCTAAGGCTGATTTCAGGTCCTCCAATGTAAGGATCAATCATCGAAAGAGCAAGTTCTGTCCAATGTACAGACAAAATCTCTTTCATTTATATAGATAGAAAACTAGAATAACAAATTGCAACAGGTATGAATCAACTGTAACAGAAACAAATCAAATCAATTGTATTGTAAAACAAATCATGAATCTTAAGAGTAAAACAAATAGAAGAAAAACATTAGAGATAGCCTAGAGATAGCTTAAATTACACATCAATTACAGTGGAACCTCGGATTGTGAGTAATACGTCTGAGTTTTGAGCAAGACGTGCAAAGATTTTTAATAAATTTTGACTTGAAAAAGAGCAAGTCTTGGTTTACGAATACCGAGTATCATGAATCATGCATGTGCTTCTTGTTTTGACGCCGAGCATCACGTTATCATAACTGAGGTTTTTCTCACTCTTGCGCGGTAAAATTGTGGGTAATCGTCTCCCCTTCTCGGTCTTAGTGTGCGTCTCTTACTGGTATAATCAACATCTGTTCACACGTGTACTGTTTAGTATAACACTGTGACCATGTGTGTGTGCGTAGAACATATTTAGGGCCCAAGCACACTATAAGGTGCGCAGGACCCTCTAGTTTTCCTAAGGTTTTTTTTTTTCCAGACTTTTGGACTTTTTGGAGGTCTTAACATGCTCAAAAACTCATGAAACTTGGCAGACAGGTAGGAATCTGCTGCCATCAGGATGCCTGAGAGTCTCGTGGCCTGGGGCCCCCAGGGGCCCTCACATGAGATTTTGCTGCATAGCTAATACACACTTTCACGTAGGCACATGAAACTCGGTACACATTTAGAGCTCATCGGGCCGAACAACTTTCGTGCTGCATGTCCTGGGCTAAACTCAACAGGAGGCCGGTTATTTTGGGTCGTTTGCAAAAATGCACCCGATGGATTTTGATATACTCCTCCTAGGGAATTTATACGATCACCACCAAACCGGGCTGAAGAGATCTAAAGACATTGAGGATGCCAAATTGCGGAGGGATTTTTGATATCTCAAACGGGCCAGCCATGATAATGTCTTAAACTTACACCGAAAAATGATTAATAACTTTCTGTGTGGCATTATATTGTGTGACATTATATTCAGTGACGATGGCTTTTTCGAGGTCTTAACACATTCAAATAACACAGGTTGTGCGGTGCACCCAGGGTGGCGATGGCACAGGGTGCTTGGGCCCATCATCGTTGCTTGCAACTATATTTTTGTTTTGTTCCAATACACACGAAGAGAATAAACATGTGTATAGCAAAACATGTGTTAATGCAATACTTTTCTGTGAGAAATTCTTGATTTTCTGGAAAAATTTCAGGGGTGCCAACAATTTCAGGGGTGCCAACAATTTTGGACATGACTGCCAAGACTTAAGGCAAGAAATAATCCATGACAATGGAGGTCTTCATGTATTTGTCCATCGCACGGGCCTCATCCAAGTCCCAAGACTTCCTCTTTTTTCAAGGCAGATCTTTTGCCTAAATATAAGAATAAACATTAGTTTGCCAATCTTAGAAACATTTGCTTTTAGCAATTTAGACAATAACAACAGTAAAAATAGACCTAGAAATATTCAAGAAATATAAATAATTACAAGGACAACATACTTTAATATTCGCAGATCAAATGTAATAACGTATGAAGATGTTATATTTAGTGTTAATAATTAATGTATCATTAGCACACACCTGGCCAAACCTGGTTTAAATTTATAATATGGTATATATCAGGGGTACTCAAATATAAATTTGAAAGGTCCACTTACCAAATTTCCATTCACTCGGAGGTCCGGAAAAGTGATGATTAAATTCCAAATAGGGAACTACAAAAAAAGGCAATCCCAAAACTTTCGAACTATACACAAAAAAATTATGTTAGGCCTTTTAGTGTGAAAGGTGACACCTTCTTTGTGCCACCAGTTGTTTGAACATAAAAGGTGTGAAGGCCAGGCAAAGGCACTGATATAAATGTTCATTGGTGAGGGAACTGCGGTGTTTTTCACCATGTTCATAGTTGAAAAGGCAGATTCACAACAGTACGTTGACAGAAACATTGTGAGAATTTGAAGGGCCATCTTCTGCAGGAGAGGAACACCTGCTGCAGTAACCATCTTTGTCCAGAAGGTGACAAGGTCACAGTGAGACTCCTGCAGTGCTAGTTTTTCTTGTAGCTCAATTACCTCTGTTTGCAGAGAAGCAGGACTGGCCCATTGGAAGACCTTTGTAGCTTCATTTGAGAATATTTTTTCTGCAATATTTTTGACAAGAAATGGATTTTCGATGCACAGCAAGACTTGTTTTCCCAGAGGGAAATCTTCAAAGCGAGTCTGGAAATTTTTTACCAGCTTTTCCAGGAATCCAGCATAATTGTGATGGTGATGTTTTCCTGCAGTCTGATCCAAAAGTCTTGGGAAGTGAAGCAGGCCCTGCTGTAAGTCACATTTGAACACCTCCAGCTTCTTCTGGAAATCATGGACAGCTGACTGAGGTCACACACTGTGCTGTTTTTGCCCTGGAGCTTCATATTAAGGTCATTAAGATGACAAGTCATGTCAGTTAGAAAAGCAACAATTTTCATTTCCTCGTCATTCTTCATGAAATCCACAAACGGTTTGGCTTTTACACTCTTCTGATCCAACAGAAATGTCTCCAGCTCTTTCTGCAGTGCCCAAAAACGCTCCAGTACCTTGCCTTTACTAAGCCACCGGACATTGTTGTGAAAGAGCAACTCATCAAATGTTGCATTCACCTCAATTAGAAATTACCTCAATAAACGATGTTGCAGAGCAGAGGATGCTCTCAGATAGTTGACTAGTTTCATGGCTGTTGTCATAACTTCTGAGTACATTTCTCCAAGGCTGGCAGACAAAACCATCTGGTTTTGTCTACCAGCCTTGGAGTGGTATGCCATAGTATGCCATGAGGCAGTGGCATATGCAGTGGTATGCCATGAGGTCAGGGTGGTGAGTTCTCAAGCATGATACTAATCCCCTCTCTTTCCCAATCATACATGGTGCGCCATCATATTTCATCCTTTTGAGTCCCTTCAAACAGAGCAGTCACCACTTTACTCATAAACTCTTTGACTACTTCAGCATCTTGTGTTTTCCCAATGTTTTCTTAGTGAGGCTTCCGTTGCCCGCTCCTGTTGAGTGGCTGATCTAACTATTACACTGCTTGTAGCTTCATAGGATGATTTCAGCTGGTTTATTTTTATGGTCCTTACCTCTGAGTTCTGAGGGTAATTTTGTTTGAAATGTGCATGCTTGGTTTCATAATGGCGTTTCATGTTACCACTTTTGATTATTGCTACCGTCTCGTTGCAGATTAAACACATTGGTTTTCTGCTTCTCACGGGGAGCACGAATGCATATTTTTATGTCCACTCACTCCTAAATTTGCGATTTTCAAAATCAACTTTTCTTTTCTTACCAATGGCCAGCTTTGAGCACGTCATCTTCACTTTCAAAAAAAAAAAGTCACTTATCAAAATTTGCACTGCTCGCGAAAGATGAGACTGCCTGTTCACCGGCCTGACCCAGAGCACGTGACTGGTACATAACTCTAACTGTCGTGAGTGAGCGAGCGAGTAGTGGGGAGGGAGGGAGTGTTTGTAAGTAGCGGTAAGTAAGTAACGATGCTGTTACAACTGATGTGATTGGACATAGATGAAGCAGCCAAACCGAGTAGAAGCTTCAAAGATATATCGCGCGGAATCACAGTTGCGCACTTCATCGAGAACTCATTAAGATTAGCATGTTTGTTTTGGCGTCAGTCCAGATATAACCGTACTTGGGTCCGGATGTGGACCTGAGTCCGCCTATTGAGTACCCCGGGTATATATTATAGTATCAAAACTATTAACAGACCAGATGGAAACACAAAGACAATTTAAAAACATTTAATACATGCTAAAGAGAAATATGCAACACAAAACAAATGGCGTTCCTTATGAGAATACACATTAATTGAAGAAATGGATTTATCATTTCAAAATCCGTTCAGAAACGTTTAACAAGGTTCAGGTTTAAGTAATTTCTGGGGATGACAGGCCAGATGGAAACACAAAGGAGAGTCTGTTGGCACTTCAAATGTCCTTTAAGTAATAACATTTATCTTCTACATTTGTTCTTATGTACACTGCAGATATATACTGACATTATACATGGTGTTCATGGTGTTCATGGTGTTCATGATGCAGTCAGCAGGTGATGAAACATAGATAACATTCTAACAAACAATACTACTAAGATGGGGGAGATTTACCTGTTCAGTTGCTGATGATTTTATAGCACTGCTGCTGTTCACAAGAAGTTTAGACTTTGGTGGTCGGTGCTGTCCCCTCTGGATGTTGTTATCAGTGTCCTCGTCCATATTCTGTAAACGTATTGGACAATTAAGAACATTTAGTGCGTGCCAAAAGAGGAACATGCAGCACAAGAATGTGCAATTCCTTTTGAGAACAAACATTCATTGTAAGAATGGATTTATCATTTTAAGATTACATAAATTTGAAATAAATATGAAATATTCAGACACAGACACATTGTTTTCCAATTACTGCTTAGCCACTTGAGGGCCCTAGAGAGGAATTTGGTAATTGAATTATGTCAGCAGTGAATAGTGTTATGTTGCCTGGGTCAGAAAGTCTCATAGGTATGGGGGTTAAAATCTTTTTCCCCTTGGAGGTGCTAGTGAGGCGTGGATGTTGTTCCATTCTCACCTGGCTTAGGCATCATGCTAGACTGCAAAGTTTGTTGGTCCTTGTTCAAACTGAGAGTTACAGAGGTTTAAAGCTTTTGCCTTCAATCAAGCCATGCAAGTCAATCTGTGACTCTGAGTGTGTGTGGGGGATGGGCGCAGCCAAAACATCCTTTTAGAAACGTTTAACAATGTTCAGGTTTAAGTCATTTCTGGGGACACTGTCCTCAGTAACATGTCTACTCAACCATCATAAGACTCCCTTACAGACACACACACACCTAGCTAAAATTGCTTTATGGGGACTTATGTATAAACAGACCAGATGGAAACACAAAAGAGTCTGCTAATATGATTTTTTTCCCTCACTTTGGCTAGCTTATGCCAGCTTATGTGAAACTTCATTATATGTTATTTTATATTTACAATATCTGCTCAGGTGTAAATGTTTAGAATGTGTTAAATGTGTATGCAAAACATGCCCGGTGCATAGCATTATGCTAATGTCTCGGGTTTAAATATTTGAGATGCACTACATGGTCTGTGGCCCATCATAAGATATTTGTCCAGCCTATTGCCCATCAACAAATACAGGGGCACAAAAGAGTATACACACTGACAGTTATTATCTGTGCTCTTTTTAAAACTTGAATTGAATTATGTCAGCAGTAAATAGTGTTATGTTGCCTCTAAAGATATCAGTAGTTGCCCCATTGTTGATGCTGTCATGTGACCATCAGAGGAATGGTGTATATTATTCATGGTGAAGTGTGTATATATTTTTGGGGCCTCTCTGTGTATATTGTGTGTCCATACCTATTAATTGTACATCTGTTTACTTGGAACAATACAGGCTAACAATTTATTTATTTATTTATTTTTTAGGAATGTTTCTGCATCACCCTTGCCTTCACCATCACCTCGCATCGGGACACACAATGCGCACGTCATTCAGTTTTGAGTGCAATTTGTGTGTGTATATATATATATATATATATATATATATTTCATTTTCAATTTCGTGTCAGGTCCAGCACAAACTTTTAATAACAATCTGACCAAGTCAGGAGACCTCTCCATTATGACACAGGTTAGAGTGGTGTGTGCAAAAAATGACGGAGGATCGGTGTGATAGTTAGAAAGTTTTTTAGAAGAGTTTTTTTTTTTTGCAAAATACTTCTATCTCCACTCAGGACACCCATTCATTTTCAATGGGCCACATACTGTACGGGGGACAATTTAGAAGATTTTTTTTTTTTTAATGGACATGATTCTTTTTGAATTAGATGAGATCTTGGTGCCCCGCTTCTGGTTGGAGATCTCGTCACATGGATGCCCCGTGTGCCTCTTTGGGATGCGTCCAGTGTCTGGGGACGGTTTCACTCTACCATGAAGACGGTTCTGGCCTCAACTGTTGTTGACAGCTGTTTCTCTGAGGACTTGACTTGGCTACAGTCGCTCAATAGTTCAGAACTGGTATTTCTTACAAGTCTACCTAAGACTCCAATAACTACCTGGACTGCATATTAACATCAATTAACATCTGTTAACAACTGTTATACTGAATTGCCTGCCACCTAACACACAGTATAAATGCAGATCAACTCCTGCTTTCTGTTTCACCCAGATGAGGATGGGTTCCCTGTTGAGTCCGGTTCCTCCCAAGGTTTCTTCCTACTGCCATCTCAGGGAGTTTTTCCTTGCCACTGTTTCCCTCGGCTTGCTCATCAGGGACTATCTGACCATTTTGATTCATACACATTCACATTCCATACAAACTTAAATAATTCTTTTGATTGTGTAAAGCTGCTTTGCGACAATGACAATTGTTAAAATGTAATTTTGGAGCAGTTTTCAGAACAGTGTCTTGTTTTCCGATGCAAGCAAAAAATGGCCAAGCAATGGTGCTTGAAAATATCGACCCGATTAATTTTTTTTATGGGGAAAAAACATGTCCAAAATCTTTTTGTATTTTTATAATTATTATTATTATTATTTTTTTTTTTTATCAGCAGGAATGATTACAGATTTGTGAATGAAGTATTCATTTTTATTGTTGGTTATCTCTATTGTTAATAAGCACATGTTTAAAACAATCATAAGCTGAGTAGTATGCTTATGATTATGTAGTATGGGTAAATCGCCATAGAATTACTGCATGATTCATAATCTCAACAATCAGTTATTATTATAATTTTTTTAATCAACAGATTATGTGACTCTCAAAACTGTTGTTAACTGCATCCCTGATGTTAAAACAACCAAGGAAGAACCATAACTATAGTCCTAAAAAAATAAAAAAATAAATAAATAATAAAGAATTAAGAGATGATTCAGGAAAGGAAAAATCAGTTAGACAGAGACCCATGAATCAACACACTGCTCACACACACCTTTATCTGGACTGATGTGTTCCAGCTGTGATGTCTCCTTTGCTATGGTCCTCATATGTGAGACGGCTAATCATCCGTGGCATTTTACCTTCACAAGAAAATGTTCATACAGTATATTAATTTTAATGCTCAGGGAGGTTCCTTGAGAAAATTGTGTAAAACTCGTTGACAGACAGAAAACAGCTGAGCATGAGCTTAAACACAGTGTATCTCAGGTAACTGACACCAGACCAGCGCTTTAGAGATGATAATAAAATGCCAGTATGAGCTGCACTACTGAGCTGTGATGCTCCTCTCCAGTCCTGTGCTCCATCTCACACACTTTAAACTCAACTCTCAGCTACCACGGTGAAGTTGGACATTGGATATTCGAGCTCCAGCTTCCAGATTCTGATTTGTGGCGGATATTCGCTACCAGAGTCCGGCAAAAGCACCGTATGCAAATTACCATCTGACTGAAAGAAGGATAATATTAATATTATACAAATTCATATTTGAAATAAATAAATGTTACTGTTAGTGGCAATGTGATGCATGGTGATGTATAATCACTTTGCATATTATCACTCCAGGTCATGTGACCTATTGCCTCAAAATCTTTCTAAACTGTGTGGGCCCCTGTTCTTCTCCTGTGTGTCCAACTCTCCTGGAGAGGGCACAACCTTTTTTAGTCAATATTATCACTTTTGCATATTTGTTAATAATTTTTTATAGAATTTTTATTGATTTTATTTAAATAACTTCCAGGTCATGTGACCTATTGGCACAACATCTCTTCTAAAATGTGTGACCACATGTCCTACAAAGAGCACAACCTTTTTTATTAACCATTATCACGTACATTTAAGTCACTTATATTTATTAATAACCAACGATGAAATACAGCTGCAAGCAATGATAAGCAGGCCCAAGCACCTTGTGCAGAAATACATTGGACACAGTGGACACATGCATTTAAAGGGGACATACCAATAACATTTTGACATATAATTTTAGAATTGGGGGATTTTTATGTCAAGACTTTCAAAACGATGCTGGCGAAAAGCATCACACAGTTATGTCACAGTATAATGTCACGCAATATAATGTCACACAGGAGGTTATTAACCACTTTTCAGAATAGGTTTAAGGCATCATCACGACTGACCCATTTGAGATGTCAAAAATACCCCCCCAATTTTGCGTCCTCAGTCTTGAGATCACATAGCCCCTGTTTGGTAAACAGGAGGAGTATATCAAATTCCAAAATAACTTCCTGAAGAATAGAGCCTATGACATGCAATGCAAAGTTATTTAGCTCAATGAGATCTAAATCTGTACCGGGTTTTACATGTATACATGCAAGTGTGCATGAGCTATGCAGCAAAATCTTGTGTTAGGTCCCTAGGCGTGGCATCCTAATGGCAGCAGTTTCCAACCTGTGTGCTGATTTTCATGACTTTTAGAGCATGTTAAGAAGGCCAAAAAGACCCAGATACTGGAAAAGAATCCTTAGAAAAACAAGAGGGCCCTTCATCCACTATGATGTAATAGGGCTGATACAGTGCTTTGGCGCGAATAATAATCCTTAGAAGAACAAGAGGCTCCTTCACTCACTATGATGACACAGGGCTGATGTCATAGTGCTTGGGCCTAATAATAATAATAATCCTTAGAAGAACCAGAGGGTCCTTCATACACTGTAAGATAATAGGGCTTCATGTTCATAGTGCTTGGGTTCTAATGAAAAAATATAAATTTGCAAGCAGCGATGAGTGGGCCCAACCACCCTGTGTCATCGCAACTTGCACACTTCACACACTATATAGGTCTGATGTCAGCTAGGGCCCTAAATACTTGTCATGTCAACTGTGTGTGTGTGTGTGTGTGTGTGTGTGTGTGTGTGTGTGTGTGTGTACATGTGTGAGAGTGAGAGATGTCCGTGTGTGTGAGTGTTAACACTTGTGATGTATGAGTGTGTTTATGCGTGCATGCGTGTATGTGTCTGTGTGTGAGAGAAAGAGATGAGTGTGTTTGTGCATGTGTGTGTGTGAGTTACTCAAACTTGATGTCACTGAACGTGTCACTGAGTATAATGTCACTCAATATAATGCCACACAGAACCTTATTAATCACTTTTCAGCATAAGTTTAAGGCATCGTCACGGCTGACCCATTTGAGATATATCAAAAATCCCTTGCATAAATTCCCTAGGAGGAGTACATCAGAATCCACTGCGTGCATTTTGTCAAATGACCAAAAATAACACATTTTAGAATAGATTTTAGTGCAGTAGGTCACATGACCTGTAAGTTATTGAAATAAAATATGGAATTATTGCTTATACAAAGTAATAATATTGAATAAAAAAAGGTTGTGCCCTCTGCAGAACAGGTGGTCACACATTTTATAATAGATTTTGAGACAATAGTTCACATGACCTGGAAGTTACTGAAATTAAATCATTAAATGTTCTATTTAAGAATATTAATAAATATGCAAAGTCATTATACACCACCATGCATCACATTGACATAAAAAGTAACATTTATTTATTTACTTATTTCAAATATGAATGTTTACAATGTTAATATTATCCGTATTTCAGTCAGACAGTAATTTGCAGACGGTCCCTAACTTGAGCAGCAGGTGAGGTGTTTTTGCCGGACTCTGTTAGAGAATCTCAACAAATCGGAATCTGGAAGCCGAAGCTCGAATATCGAACGTCCAACTTCAAACCAACTTCACCGTGGTCTCACAGCTCAAATCCTGCACTATAGAGTTATTTCACAAACATACTGCTGTTGTTTTTCACCTTACATTAACTGTATTATGAGGAATAACTAGTTAACAGGTGTTACATTTAACAGTAATTAATTCCAACTACAGTAGCCAATTTAATAGATTTAATCTGTTTTAAGAGTTTACTGAACTTTAACTCACCCTGTAAGAAGCGTATCCTAAACTGTCTCAGCATGTCTGCTAGCATAAGTCACTCTAACATCGCCATTACTTTTATAATTAACATTAACGCACAAAAAAACAAACTTTAAAACGTGTATATACTGACAAACACTTACCTGAGCACTCACAGCTGTATAGTCACAGTAGTCTCGGAGAGTGATTTATTCATTTTCTACTGGGAGCGCATGCGCAAATCATAGCAAAACCTCCATAGGTTATGTACAGGAAACAGAATTGAACGGTTCTCAACGAATCTTCCAAGTCCGAGTCATTCGTTCTTTTGTCACGTGACTCCCATAGACGCTATGCAGTGCAGTACACCAGAAACAGTATTGAATAGTTTTCCTCAAGGAGTCTTCCAAGTCCCGAGTCGTTCGTTCTTTTATCACGTGACTCCAATAGACGCTATGAAGTGCAATAGATTCAAAAGAACGAACGACTCAGACTATGATATGATGGTGAGCTGCTCATTCTGTTTATAATATGTCCTTAGCTGCATTGTAATATTATCATTACTGGAACTATAGCCAAAAGTTGTGTATGTAGACATGTTGGGGTCTGTTTATTGAAAATGTAAGATTTATTTTATTTCTGGTCAAAAGAACAAAATGAACTAAATGACTCAAAAAATATTAGTTCATTTTGATGAACGAGATTAAAAGAACCGAGTCACTAAAATGATTCAAACTTCCCATCACTACTGTTTTCGTGGGCCGTCCGCTTTGACTCAAAAGCGTGTTGAATAGGTGGGCAGGAACATCCGGGGAAGATGGGAAATGTAGTTCATTTCTAATTCCACACGATGTATCCAAACCAGGTTGTTATTGAAAAAGACTACAAATCCGCCATGACACCGCTTATGGGTTTTATTCCACCATTTAAAAATAAAAAACGTAATTTAACACAAATACCCCATTTAAAGACTAAACAGAAACATCTTGACATCTGTTGAGATTTATTTTTACTTTTTTTTAAAGGTAAAGTGCATGTTATTTTGTTTTATTTTTACTTTATATTTTATATTAATATTAGTATTTATTTTTTGGGGGATATGGAATGAATAATTTGAGTTTCCATTATTTCTTATTCGATTTGGTTTACAAGTGTTTTGATATATGAGCCCGCTTCCGGAACAAATTATTTTCGTAATCCAAGGTTCCACTGTAACAGAAAACCAGTTATCTGTAAACTAACTGTAAAGCAGTAGATTGTGACAGGCATAAATTTCCCACAAAAGTTCCATTACACTCCTTAACATAAAGAGACTCATTGGTATAGAGTGCTGTCTAGGGGATATATCACTGAAGAGAATTTTAGGACATTTCTGTGGTAAAAAAATCCCACTGCATTAGTGAATTCTGACTTCCAGTGCCATGCTTCATACTTAATAATTTATTTCTATTAATATTTCCTGTACAAAAATAAAATCTTGGACCAACCATGACAGAAAAACACCTTTAGATTAGGAAGATAAATTCCATATTACTGTACTAACAGTAAAGCAATTAATATAGCAGCACTGGATTTAGTAATCACAGTGGCACTGGAAAGCAACAAGAGAAGCATTTTTTTGTAACTTTATTTAACATTTTTTAATTCAGATTGCACACATTATGTCTTTTTTTTTTTTTTTACTAGTTTTGGTACCATCGCTTCTTTTTAAAAATATTCCCTTATGTGAATAGGCTGCTTGTGTTTCACAAGGTGATGGCTACTGTAAATATTATTTTAATTTTAAATGGTTTTAATTTTAATAAATGATTGTGAACTGATAGATCTCAAGTAACAGGCTGGATATACAGTATATTCACATTCACAAACCTAAATGATCAAATACGTCAAATTGCTCAAAATCACCCAAACCCCACTCACCACACCCCACACACAATTTCATACACACTGACCTGAAAGGACAAGTTTGACTGAAATGAGATGCAGCATCTGTAAGAAACAATAAAAATGCTTAAAGATATTTATGATGTGTTCTTAATGTCATGGTTATTAACAAGAAGTCTCAATAAGTTTATAAACAAAAAATATTCATAATACCTCACCCTGTAAGGTTTTTCATGTACTCCCTTGATGCCGTAACTGTAAATTGTATTATGTGTCTGTTCCGGTGTCTCTCCTTAACGTTTTGTTTGTGATCCTGCCACACTCCTTATTGTACCTCTGGCCTTTGTTGTTCCCTCCTATCTCTTTACTATTGTTATTTTTATGAACTGAATATATGAACTACTTTGCATGAGACAGGTGACCATGACTACAGGTATGTTCTGACTCAGGGACCCTTTAGTAAAGGGTCTTTTTATGTCTGGATTTTTTTAAATGGTGAAACTTTAATTGCATACAGGTTGACTTAATTAAAACGAATTATGCAAGTTCAGAAACTCATAGTTCCTTTAAGTGTGTCAGGTGAACAGGGGTAGTGTTAAGAGTTAAACACTAATGCCATCCCAACTTTTAAGTTTAGTGAAATATTTATCTTCATGATATCTTTACACACTGACTATAATATTTTTTGCTGTTTTGTGTAGAAATTTTAATTCATGACCTGTGTTCCCATCAAGTCCAGGTGGAAAAGTTTGCTGGGTGGTAGGATTAGTGAATACATATGCTTTGCATTCATTTGTGTATGTCGTGTATTCTGCTGTCCTTCTGCTCAGCTCTTTGCATCCTACCAGACAAACAGATTTTTATCTTTTAAACATGCTTTCATCTGCTGTTCTTACCATGAAGCCTCGGGTGATGTACTGACAATAATTTTAATATTACTCTGCAAAAATATGACATCTTAGCAAGTGAAATATTATTGACACTAGCCAAACCTATCTATTACAGACGGTACTCAACCGAAATAATGGTTTTACAGCCAGCATTTTTTTTTTTTTTTACAGCATTTGGGTTTGTACGTTTGCTGGCTTTACTGCTGAGTGGCGCTATATTCAGTTCAATTCAATTCAATTCAATTGTATTCATACAGTATAGTGCTTTTAACAATAGTCATTGTCTCAAAGCAGCTTCATAAAATTAAAAGAAAATTTATGGAAGTGTGTATGAGTGAGAATACATATGTTTAGATAATAATGAGTCCCAGGGAATGAGACAACTGTATATTTTTTTCTTGTTCATTGAGTGATCAACATTTACGTAAGTAGTAGCCCATAGCAAAGAAAAATCCAAGATGAGATCTCGTGTTAATCGCTTCTTTTTTCTCAAATTTATTTTTTGAGATGTTGTTTTTAATAGAGAAAAACCTGAGGACTCAAATGTGGCTCGAATGTGGCTCATTATTTTTTGTTTCCCAATGCAGTTTCCCACAAACTGCTACAGGAATAATGATACAAAAATGTTAAACTCACAAACTCATTATATATTACACTACTCACAATAAGTTAGGGATATTGTGAGAGACTCAGTGGATGTCATACATACGGTGTTTGTTTCACTTCAGACATTTTTGGGATAGGGAGGCAATTGTATTGGGGTGATACACAGCTCATTTTGTGTTTTCCATGTAATGGTGTCATTGTGTACAGGCCAATATAGAATATATGAACCACATAGAAAGGGTACAAAGCCCCTGGCGCGTAACCCTTATTTGCCTCTGGGGATTGGCCCTTGGATAAAATCCCCTGGTGTTTAGCCACAACTGAAACGATCTCATGTACAGAAGGCCCAATGGTATCACCATGGACAAAGCTGTCATGAGAGCTAAAACACCCTGAAAGTAATGAACAACCAGTTTCTGGCCTAGCCTGATTTCCCTTAGGGTATTGAGAATGGATTTGACACACGCAGGAGACAGCTGTGCCTGCATTGCGATCGAATTCCATATGACACCCAAATACGTTGTCCTCTGAGCAGGAAAGAGAACGCCTCTCCTTTCGTTGAGTCTCAATCCTAAAGAATGGAGGTGAGCTAGGACGACATATCGAGCCAGGATCATCTATATAATTCAGAATACGGTTGCCCTGGAATCATAGAGCCAGAGCTGCATCCGTGCATTTTATATGTGGGAGGTGACAGGGCTAGGCCAAATGGAAGGACCCGATACTGGTAAGCTTCACCCCCCGAAAGCGAACCTCAGGAACTTCCTTGTTGTGGCAATATTTCTATATGAAAAAATATGTCCTCCAGGTCGATTGTCATAAGCCAATCCCCTGGTTGGATTTGAGAAACAATCATTTTGGCTGTCAACATTTTGACGTTCAGCCCACTAAGATGTAAGAATGGATGCAACCCCCCATCTCTCCTGGAAACCAAGAAATACTGACTTTAGAAGCATGGGTCTTTGTCTGGCAGGGGAACATGTTATATGGCCCCTTTTTTCAGCAAAGTCTGTAATTGCCGAGTCAGCAGATGCGCTCGTTCCGGTTACATGGAAGTGGAGACCACGCCATTGAAACGTGCAGGACGATGTGCAAAATGAATCCTGTCGCCTCTCTCTAAAGTGCTTTGTACCTACGGAGACATACCTGGCAGTAGGTTCCCCGCTGCCAACCTCTCTGAAAGGGGCACAAGTTTTGACACTGAGGCTAGAGGGGGGGGAGGGGGGGGGGGGGGGTTAGGTGTTCGGCATCTTGAAACATGGCAGGGATGAACCAAGCACCTAACATTTCGCTGGAGACTGCTGCTCCCTGAAACACCAGTGGTGGCGGAGATTGGACAACGGCCTCCAGAGGGTGCCAGGGAGGAGTCTTTATCCCTTATTGGAATTTTTACACGCACCTCCCCGGGGTAAGACACCATCATGGTCCTGGGCACATCAGCCTCAGGACTTCTTTTTGGCGGAGATGATGCTCCTCAGGTCCGGTCTTTTTGAGGCGGATTGCGAAACGCGGTTAGTACCTCCCCAGTCTCTACGAGGGGGTACCCGGCTCGCCCCACTCTCCTTCTGCGTCTCACGCCTCGTGGGGACCAGACCTGTTCGGGACTGGGTGGTCGACTGTCCCGACTCCTGAGCACGGCAGGGGAGAAACCTCCCAAGGCCTACCCGTAGAGCTTCGCCTCCTGAAACCTAGTGGCAGCAGTGTTTATGGCGTCGCCAAAGAGGCCGGAAGGCAAGATGGGGGCATCAAGGAGGAAAACGCGGTCCCTGTCCTTGCTGCCCGTGAGGTTAAGCCATTGATGTCTCTCCATGGCGACCATGGCAGCCATAGAATGCTTGATAGCATGGGCCGTCTGCTTTCTGCATGGAGAAATAAATCTGTGGCTCGGCGTAGCTCTGCAAACGCCACGTCGTCGATAGACCCGCCAGTGCTCAGATCTCTCAGCAGGTCAGCCTGATATGCCTGCAAAACCACCATGTTGAGTCTGGTTTCTCTCATAGTTTCATCTTACTGCCATCTCAGGAAGTTTTTTCTTGCCACTGTCGCCATTGTCCTCGACTTGCTTATCAGGGACAATCTTATCATTTTGATTCATTCACATTCCATACAAACTTTTTTTTGATTGAATTATTTTGATTGTGTAAAGCTGCTTTGTGACAATGTCAAATTTTAAAAGTGCTATACAAATAAAATAGATTTGAATTGAACTGAATATATTTAAATTCATCAAGCACATGGTTGCCATTATGTCTTTTTTTATATTTGTTTGGTACCATCGCGCTTTTAAAAACCTCTTCTATGAATAGGCTGCTTGAGTTTTGCAAACATACACAAACATAAATGATCATATACCACAAATCACTCAAAATTACCGAAGCCCCACACCCCACCCTAACATTAGATAATATTTTCATAATAGATCAATCATAACTGTTAGGAACAACAAAACTGCTTAAAGACATTTCATACATTATATGCGATGGTATTAACAATAAGTCTCGATGATTAGACATATAAAATAAATTATACCTCATACCTGTAATGTTTCTCATGTATTCCTTAGCTGCCAAGAAGAAAAAATGTCCTAGTCTAAGTGGGTTATAGGAAGTTCTAAGTATTGTGTGTCTGTTGCTGTATCACTTGTCACCTTCAGCTTATGATCCTGACACCTCTTATTGTACCCCTGTCCTTAATTCCTTTAACCTCTTTGCTATCGTTATTCTAAAATAACTGAATAAATTAACTACTTTGCATTGGACAGGTTACCATGGCTACAAGTATGTGCTGTATGTTCTGACTCAGGGACCATTTATCAATGGGTTTTATGTTTAACTTTAATTGCATACTGCTTCACTCAATTCTAACTCAATTCTTAACTATTTATGCAACTGATTGTCATACAGTATCTACTATTAATGTGTCAGGTAACTGCTAATGCAATCACAACTTTTTACATTTAGCCAAAAATATATTTGGCTTAATGTGACACATAGTCACACATAGTCACATAAAGTCCAGTTCGAAAAGTTTGCCTGGGAGGGGGAAGGGGTGAAAACATGCTTTGCATCTATTTGTGTATGTAACGCATTCTTTTGTCCTTACGCTCAGCTCTTTGCATACTGCCACAGAAACTGCTGACCAGATTCTATCTGTTGTTCTTAACATGAAATATCAGATGACATTGAAACAAAAACTCAAATATTAAGATTATTAATCTTATTTCTAGTCAAATGTCACTAAAGCTTACAGTATATATCTGTATTTTGTTTGAGCAGAAAAATGAATGTTGTTATTTTCACTCTATTACATCTTACAATAAATACAGACGTGTAAAAGTTAGGGCCCCTTCTTTTAATTCTGTGAGTTTGTGTAAAATCAGGATAAAAATGACAAAATCTGGTCATAGCAGGTCTTAAATATTTTACCATGCCATTATTTGTTTAACAAAATAAATAGCAAAAAGAAAAAGACGAAAACATGTACTTAGCAGTTAATTTTATTTAATCTTAGAAAACAGATGATAGATCACAGTATGTCAAGTCATGTTTATTCGTATTTTGATTTATGCAAAATCAACTCAACATTTCTAGGACAGACACACCAGTACTGATGCATTGATCTTATGGACACTGGGAAAATTAGAGACAGAGGTACTTGTAGCATACTGTATAATTAAACATATAATGGAACATCTGAATGAAGAGGACATATTATAGTAGTAATGTTTAGAATAATATAAATGAACAGTACTGTAGATCCGCTGATGTTGGATACATCAATGCATGAATCAATCATATAATGAACATTTGTACATTTTGCTTCACACTACTCCAGTTTCTGTAAGGGTCTCCATCTCTGTAGAAAGTTTAGTCTGCTAGAGACCACTGCCATCTCCCAGTGTTTTCTCTCTGTACACCAATCCAAACTTGGTTTGCAGTTTTCTCTTGAATTGTTCAGCTTCATCATCTCTTCCATGTTGTTGATGGAGGCAAGATCAGTGTATTTCTCTCTGTGGTAAACTTCACTCCAGTTTTTATTGAGGGTTTGTGGTGCCAGTAGTGGCTCAGCAGTAAATGCATTGGCCTACAGGTTCAAACCCCACCAACCACTAAATTGCCATTGTTAGGCCCTTGAGCAACGCCCTTACCCTCAACTGCTCAGATGTTAAACGGTCTCGTGCCACAGTATCTCACTGAACTGCTAGTGTCTTATGATCTGCCACACCTACTTTGATCAAAGGATTCAGGTTGCTTGTCAGTACCGCATTTTATGAAAACTACAGCAGGCGGCAGAGCTTTTATTTACAAAGCCCCAAAGTTATGGAATAGTCTTCCAATTAATATTCGGGCCTCAAACAGTACAGTACAGTCTCAGTGTTTAGGTCTAGGCTAAAAACCTATAGCCAGGTATTTTTGTAAATAGATTTGCCTTAGGTAAAAAAGCAGATCTGGGGGACGCATGGGCATAGAGTATTATTGTGAACTGGTATGTTTAGAGGCTGTCTTCCCCACTCACATTGATCACACAGTTTTGTTAACGGTGAAGTGATTGGTCGCTTTATATCTCAGGGAGCCCTTGTGTCTGTGTTTAATTCTGGCTCTCCCTTTTGGTTATGCTGGTACCCTTCGGTCAATGAAAGAAAAACTCACAATGGTCACATAAATAACTTTAATCTGACAAAAGTAATAATTAAAAAAAATCTATGAATGTTAACCAATGAAAGTCAGACATTGCTTTTCAACCATGCTTCAACAGAATTATTTAAAAAAATAAACTCATGGAACAGGTCTGGACAAAAATGATGGTACCCCTAGAAAATACTGAAAATAATGTGACCAAAGGGACATGTTAATTCAAGATGTGTCCACTAATTAGCATCACAGGTGTCTACAATCTTGGAATCAGTCAGTGGGCCTATATATAGGGCTCCAGGTAGTCCCTGTGTTGTTTGGTGACATGGTATGTACCACACTCAACATGGACCAGAGGAAGCGAAGGAAAAAGTTGTCTCAGGAGATTTGAAAGAAAATTATAGACAAGCATGTTAAAGATAAAGGCTATAAGACTATTTCCAAGCATCTAGATGTTCCTATGACTACAGTTGCACATATTATTCAGAAATTTAAGATCCATGGGACTGTAGCCAACCTCCCTGGACGTGGCGGCAGGAGGAAAATTGATGACAAATCAAAGAGACGGATAATCTGAATGGTAACAAAAGAGCCCAGAAAGACTTCTAAAGGGATCCAAGGTGAACTTCATACTCAAGGAACATCAGTGTCAGATCGCACCATCTGTCGTTGTTTGAGCCAAAGTGAACTACATGGGAGACTACCAAGGAGGACATCATTGTTGAAAACAAATCATAAAATAGCCAGACTGGAATATGCCAACCTACATGTTGACAAGCCACAAAGCTGTCCTATGGACAGATGAGACAAAAATGGAACTTTTTGCCAAGGCACATCAGCTCCATGTTCACAGACGGAAAAATGAAGCATATCAAGAAAAGAACAGTGTCCCTACTATGAAACATGGAGGAGGCTCTGTTAGTTTCTGGGGCTGCTTTGCCGCATCTAGCACAGGGTGTCTTGAATCGGTGCATGGTACAATGAAATCTCAAGACTATCAAGGGATTCTAGAGAGAAATGTGCAGGCCAGTGTCAGAAAGCTGGGTCTCAGTCGCAGGTCATGGGTCTTGCCACAGGACAATGACCCAAAACACACAGCTAAAAACACCCAAGAATGGCTAAGAGGAAAACATTGGACTATTCTAAAGTGGCCTTCTATGAGCCCTGACCTCAATCCTATTGAGCATCTTTGGAAGGAGCTGAAACCTGCTGTCTGGAAAAGGCACCCTTCAAACCGGAAACAACTGAAGCAGCTTGCTCATGAGGAGTGGGCCAAAATACCTGCAGAGAGGTGCAGAAGTCTCATTGACAGTTACAGGAATTGTTTGATTGCGGTGATTGCCTCAAAAGGTTGTGCAACAAACAATTAAGTTAGGGGTACCATCATTTTTGTCCAAGCCTGTTCCATGAGTTCATTGTTTTTTATAATTCCGTTGAAGCATGGTTGAAAAGCAATGTCTGACCTTCATTGGTTGACATTCATAGAATTCTTATTTATTATTACTTTTGTCAGATTAAAGTTATTTCTGTGACCATTGTGAGTTTTTCTTTCATTGACCGAAGGGTACCAACAATTTTGTCCACGTGTGTATAGTTAGTCCTGGTGGTGTCTCTGTTTGCACTCTGCACTAAATATACATCCACTTTATACAATGTGTCACAGTGATAACACCTAACTGCTATCTCTCCTTCTCTTCTGCTCTCTCCTCTTCTCCTCTCTCTCTTTCCCTCTGTCGAGCCATACATGTCGCTCTTGAGCTGCCAGTGATCCAGACCCCCTCTGCCCTCTGGACCTGTCTGACCTGATGTCCCGCTTCTGGCTGGAGATCTTATCTCATGGAAGCCCCATGTGGTTTGGGATGGGTGTAGTGCCTGGGGACGGTTCCACTTTTCCACGTAGATGGTCCTGGCCTCGGCTAATGCTGACAGGTGTTCTTTAAAGAAGTAATGACTGCAGTTGCTCAATAGTTCTACTAACAGGCTACCTGAGCCTCCAATAACTAACTGGAATCCATATTAACTTAAACACATCTCCTGTTATACTGAACTTCCTGTCTCACACAGTATGATGTAGATCAATCCCCACCCAAATGAGGATTGATTCACTGCTGAGTCTGGTTCCTCTCAAGGTTTCTTCCTACCTGCCATCTCAGGGAGTTTTTTCTTGTCACTGTCGCCATTGTCCTCGGCTTGCTTATCAGAGACAATCTTATCAATTTGATTCATTCACATTTTGTCATGTCACGCCAAGCCACAGCCTCGTCATCATCACCTGGACACTCCTTTCATTTCACTATCTCACTTCCCGCTCCCCACACCTGTTGTCTATCACTGACGTAATTACCAATCCTATTTAAGCCACGCTCTGACTCAGTCATGTCGCCAGTTTATTGTGTGCCTTACCAGCCTTAATTCTCCAGCGTTTTCTTCTGTCTCTGTCTGCCTAGTTTTGACCTCGCTTTGTTTTTTCCGACCACGTCTCTGCCCCTCGATTTGGATTATTGTTATATGGATATTTCCCGTTACCGACCGCCTACCTGCTCTCACGACCACGATTTTGGATTACGGACCCTTCTCTCGTCACTCTGGCTATGACCTCTGCCTGCTCTTCGACCACGATTAATCCTCACTCCACGCCTCAGGCATTCGTACCGGCACACGGCTCAGGTTACATGCCTGCTCCGCACACTTCCGCATTCCCCAGAGGAGCGTCAGACTCATCGCCCCTTGCCTTGGCGCACTCTTGCCGGCACTAGTTGCTTCTACATTACAGCAAAACTTCCCCTGCTCAACACGGATTTCACAATACAGCTTCAAAGCACCACGAAGTGAACCTCAAGCACTCTTTAACCTCACTCCAATCGGCATACACCCCAAAGCTCTGCACTTGGATCCACAACGCCCTCGACCGAGCCTGACACATTTCATGCAAACTTAAATAATTATTTTGATTGTGTAAAGCTGTTCCCTTTCAAAAGCTACACTCAATGCTGCGTGAAAACGCTATGGGAACATCTCTTTGTTGCCCGGTTGTGAAGCCTGTGCATGCCAGACCCGCCGAATACCTTCGGCTTATAACCTGTGCCAGGCATGACATCACCGAATAAGGTGCACCTGCAGGTTATAAATAGGAGTGAACCGGAAACATCCTCAGATCTTTTTGTCTTCAGGACCGCTTTGTGTTTGCGTGTGCATGTACAAGCCGTAACGAAAGCGAAATAAAAATAACAGCATTAACTCACCGATATGGCGGAGTTGCTTAAGAGATGCGTGCCTCCGTGTGATAGATCTCTTTCGGAGGGCGATCTTCACGAGTTTTGTCTCGAGTGCTTGGGGAAGAACACGCTCGCCTCGGGCTTCAGGGAGACTGTGAGTACTGTGATCTTCTCCCTATTAAGGTGCTTCGCACGCGGCTCGCTTTCTTTAAAGAGAAACCGCGAGCCGCGGCGCATTCCTGGGGCTCGCGTGCTGATCTGGCAGACGCGCACGAGACGGAATTTCCCCTTTCTCTCGCGCTCTCTCCGGATCAGGAAGTTTTAGCTTACGCTTTGCAAGCGCGCTCCGGCGCTTCTTGTGTAGTAGCGGAAGAATCTTCCTCTCTCACTTCCATGGAAGTAGCCTCCTCACAACGCTCCTCCAGTGCTGACAGAGCTTTTGAGGAATTATTAGAGGTTATAACGCGTGCGGTCGAGCGATTGCATATCGACTGGCCGCAGCAGCGAGATTCCCCCAAGCGTTCGAGATTGAACGACAGGTGTCTGTCGGGTGGCCGGGGGGAGGAGCCTCAACGTCTCTCTCTCTCCCCTTCTTTGGTGACATCCATGATGAATTAACTCTTTCATGGAGCAAGCCGTATTCATCGCGTGTTTTTGTACCATCGACTTCGACTTATTCGAATATCGTTGGTGCGAAAGCACGCGGTTATATGATGATGCCCAGATGGAAGAGACGCTTGCGGGCTATCTCTCTCCTGGGACATCATCCTCCCTGAAAAAGCCTATTCTCCCCTCCAAGCCGTGCAGATTGACATCTGCTTTGGTGGGTAAAGCTTTTCAGGCAGCAGGACAGGCTGGTGCTTCACTGCACACCATGGCGGTTTGGCAGGTTACCAGGCTGACCTGCTGAAGGACCTGAGCAGCGGCGGGGCTATTGATGACAGGGCGTTTGCAGAGCTGCGCCGAGCCACAGACCTGTCTCTCCGTGCAACCAAGCGGACGGCCCGTGCTGTGGGCCGTTCCATGGCTGCCATGGTGTCCACGAAGAGGCATCTGTGGCTGAACCTCACGGGCATCAAGGATAAGGATCGTGTTGCCCTCCTCGATGCCCCCATCTCGCCTTCCGGCCTTTTTGGCGACGCTGTTAATTCCGCCGCCACTAGGTTTCGGGAGGCAAAGCTATATGAACAGGCCTTTGGGAGGTTCCTTCCCTACCGTGCTCAAGAACCGGGACCGTCGGCCACCCGGCCCCGGCCAGGTCTGGCCCCTATCAGGCGTGAGGTGCAGAAGGAGAGCGTGACCAGCCGCGCACCCCCCCGTAAAGGCTGGGGTGGGGCTCGCCGCTCTTCTCAAAAATCTGCTTCGAAAAGACCGGATCTGAGGAGCTTCCTCTCTTCAAAGAAGAAACCCTGAGTTCGTGCGCCTGGGGCTGTGGGGGTGTCTCCCCCCGGGGAGGGGCGCCTGCATTTTCATCACAAAACAGGGCCTCCTCCCTGGCACTCCCGGGAGGCCGGTGTTCAATCCCCGCCACCACTGGTGTTCGGGGAGCGCCGGTCTCCAAAGAAAAAAAAAAAAAAAAAAAGTTGGGTGTTCAGGCATCACCTGCCACACTTCATCTCCCAACACCTAACACCCCCCCCCATCTAGCCAAAGTGTCAAAGCTCGTGCCCCTTTCGGAGAAGCTGGCAGCGTGGAGACTACTGCCAGGTGTATCTCCTTGGGTATAAAGGACTGTAGGCACAGGCTACAGGATTCAGTTTGCACATCGTCCTCCGCGTTTCAACGGCGTGGTCTCCACTTCCGTGAAACCGGATCGAGCACATCTGCTGGCCCAGCAGTTACAGACTCTGCTGGGCAAAGGGGCCATAGAACATGTTCCCCTCCCAGACAGAGGATCGGGCTACTACAGTCGGTACTTTTTGGTGCCCAAGAGAGGGGGAGGGTTGCGTCCGATCTTGGATCTTCGCGGCTTGAACCGCTATCTCAGAAATCCAGATTCAAAATGTTGACTGTCAAAATGATTGTTTCTCAAATCCAACTAGAGGATTGGTTTGTGACAATCGATCTCAAGGACGCATATTTCCATATAGAAATATTGCCACAGCACAGGAAGTTCCTGAGGTTCGCTTGGGGGCGAAGCTTACCAGTATTGGGTCCTTCCATTTGGCCTAGCTCTGTCACCCCGCACATATACAAAATGCATGGATGCAACTCTGGCTCCTTTAGGACTCCAGGGCATCCGTATTTTGGAATTACATAAACGACTGGCTGATTCTGGCCCAGTCTCAGGAGCTAGCGCTTCGACATCGGGATGTCGTCCTAGCACATCTTCATTCTTAGGATTGAGACTCAACGCCACAAAAAGCGTTCTCCTTCCTGTTCAGAGGACAACATATTTGGGTGTCACATCGGATTCGGTCACAATGCAGGCACAGTTGTCTCCTGCTCGTGTCGAATCCATTCTCAACACCATGAAGGAAATCAAGCTAGGCCAGAAGGTCACCGTTCATCACTTTCAGAAATCTTAGGCCTCATGGCAGCTGTGTCCACGGTGATACCTTTGGGCCTTCTGCACATGAGAGCGTTTCAGCTGTGGCTAAGAGCCAGGGCCAACCCCCAGAGGCTAATAAGGGTTACGCGCCGGGGGCTTCATACCCGTTCTATGTGGTTCAGACCCCGGTTTTTGACTTTGGGTCCCACTCTAGGTCCGTCTTGTCGTCGCAAGATGCTAACAACAGATGCTTCCCTCACGGGCTGGGGTGCGGTCTTGGATGGCCGTCCAGCACAAGGGAGCTGGAGAGGTCATCTTCTCGCGTGGCATATCAATTGCCTCGACATGATGGCTCTGTTTCTGGCCCTGAAACACTTCCTCCAGCAGTTGAGAGGCTACCATGTCCTAGTGCGGGTGGACAGCACTGCGGTAGTCTCGTACATAAATCGCCAGGGTGGACTGTGCTCGCGCCGCTTGAACAAGCTAGCGCACCAGGTTCTGCTTTGGGCACAGGACAAGTTCCTGTCCCTCAGGGCGATTTACATTCCAGGGCATATGAATGTAGGAGCAGACTTGCTATCCAGACAAGCTGTAAAACATGGGGAATGGAAAATCCACCCCGAAGTAGTCAGTCAATCTGGGAAAGATTTTACGTAGCAGAGGTGGACCTCTTTGTCTCATAAGAGGCAGCACAAGGCCCCCTTTACTACTCTCTGACTCCTCCAGCTCCCCTGGGTCTGGACGCAATGGCCCACACGTGGCCCAGGTTACGCCTTTATGCGTTTCCACCTATAGTTTCTGCTCCCGGGAGTCCTGGCGAGGGTCCGTCAACAAGGGTTGCGCCTCTTATTGATAGCGCCCCATTGGCCGACCAGAGTGTGGTTCTCGGATCTAATATCCGAGAACCACATCTAATATCTAATAATCTAAACAGGACGAGTATGTAGCTCTAAATGAAGCTAGTCCTCCTGGATACAGCTACATACACCAGCCTCGGCTAACTGGTAGAGGAGGAGGAGTCGCAGTTATTTATAACGATAATCTGTCTCTCGTACAAAAACACAGTTTTAAATCTAATGCATTTGAAGTTCTCTATAGTAACATAAAGTCAGCTCAGTCGATCCCGCTAATCATCATTTACAGACCCCCAGGGCCGTACTCGGAGTTTCTCTGCGAATTTGCAGATTTCCTCTCAAACCTTGTTGTTTCTGTAGACAAAGCGTTAATTGCTGGAGACTTTAATATTCATTTTGAGAATCCAGAAGACCCTCTGAGAACAGCATTTATGTCCTTACTGGACTCAGTAGGAGTAAATCAGTGTGTAGTAGGACCCACTCATAAAGCAGGTCACACTTTAGATTTAATATTATCCTTCGGATTAAGTATAGGAAATATAACCACAATTCCACAGTCTGAAGTTATCTCAGATCACTACCTTGTCTCGATTAAAGCGTGTTATAGTAATAATGTATGCAGCACAGCACCGCGCTTCCACCTTAAACGTACATTTACATCAAATACTGCACAGAGCTTTATCAATAATCTTCCAGAATTATCAACTTTGATTGGATCGCCATCTGACTTCACAGAACTCGAACAGGCGAATGAATATCTAGAGTCAGCACTTCGTTATAGCTTAGATAATGTAGCTCCAGTTAAAAGGAAAATGATTAGAGATAAGAAACACGCTCCTTGGTATAATGACCACACACGTGCTTTAAAACAAACCACTCGAAAATTCGAACGTAAATGGCGCCAAACTAAATTGATAGTATTCAAAATAGCTTGGAAGGAGAGCATCCTGAACTATAAAAAAGCTCTCAGTGATGCTAGATCAACGTATCTCTCCACTCTTATAGAAAATAACAAAAACAACCCGAGATTTTTATTTAATACCGTAGCTAACTTAACTAAAAACAAGACCACTGCAGAAATCTCCACAACAACATCATGCAGTAGTGAGGATTTCATGAACTTTTTCAATAATAAAATCATAAATATTAGGCAAAAAATTCAGGCTTTGAAAACAGACAATTTAAATAATTCAGATGATCTAACCACATCACATCAGAACTTAGAACACTTTACTCCCCTTGAAGCGAGGGAACTAATTTCACTCATCTCTTCTTCAAAATCGTCAACCTGTATATTAGATCCTATACCGACACATTTTCTCAAACAGATAGTACCAGCAATAATAGAACCCCTGTTGAAAGTAATTAACTGTTCACTCAGTAGTGGGTATGTCCCCAAATCCTTTAAATTAGCCGTTATTAAACCGCTAATCAAGAAACCTGACCTTGACCCCTGTCTGCTTTCTAATTACAGGCCGATATCAAACCTTCCCTTTATCTCCAAGATTTTGGAAAAGGTAGTATCACAGCAGCTATGTTCACATCTACACAGAAATAGCATAAATGAACTGTATCAGTCAGGATTTAGGCCTCATCACAGCACAGAGACAGCACTTGTTAAAGTAGTAAACGACCTCCTATGGGCCTCTGATCAGGGTTGCGTCACTATACTTGTGTTACTGGACCTCAGTGCAGCTTTTGACACCATTGATCATAGTATTCTCCTTCACAGATTAGAAAAGGTAGTAGGAATTAAGGGAACTGCCCTCTTGTGGCTCAGATCCTATTTGACTGATCGTTATCAGTTTGTAGATTTAGATAGTGACCATTCCTCATGTTCTCAAGTGGAGTTTGGTGTTCCACAGGGCTCAGTTTTAGGCCCACTGCTTTTTTCCCTTTACATGCTTCCTCTGGGCAACATAATTCGTAAACATGGTATTAGTTTTCATTGTTATGCTGATGACACACAATTATATGTCTCAGCAAAACCAGATGAGAAAAACCAGTTTGCTAAAATCGAGCAGTGTGTGCAGGATATACGAGATTGGATGTTAATTAATTTTCTTCTGCTTAATCCTGATAAGACAGAAGTTCTGGTCATAGGACCACAAGTAGCTAGAACTAAGCTTTCTGATCACACTGTAACTTTAGATGGCCTTTCTGTTCCATCAAGTGCAACAGTAAAAGACCTCGGTGTGATTATAGATTCCAGCCTTTCGTTTGAAGCTCATGTAGATAATATCACCAGAATAGCTTTCTTTCACCTTAGAAATATTGCCAAGATAAGAAACATATTGTCACTAAATGATGCAGAAAAACTAGTTCATGCTTTTATCACGTCTAGGTTGGACTATTGTAACGCCTTACTGTCTGGTTGTTCAATTAGGTGTATAAACAAGCTTCAGTTAGTACAGAATGCAGCAGCGAGAGTCCTCACTAGAACCAGAAAATACGAGCACATCACCCCTATCTTATCTACACTGCATTGGCTCCCTGTGAAATTTCGCATCGATTTTAAGATACTACTTTTGACATTTAAAGCACTAAATGGTCTCGCGCCACAGTATTTGAGTGAACTGTTAGTGTCTTACGATCCGCCACGCCTACTTCGATCAAAGAATGCAGGCTGCCTGTCAGTACCACGTAGTATTAAAACTACAGCAGGGGGCAGAGCTTTTTCTTACAAAGCCCCAAAGTTATGGAATAGTCTTCCTATTAATGTTCGGGACTCAGACACAGTCTCAGTGTTTAAGTCTAGGCTAAAAACCTATTTATTTAGCCAAGCATTTTTGTAAATAGATTAACCTTAGGTAAAGGAGCAGATCTGGGGGACTCATAGACGTAGAGTATTCTGGTGAACTGGTATGTTTAGATGCTGTCCTCCCCACTCTCATTGATCACTCAGGTTTGTTGACGGTGAGGTGATTGGTTGCTTTACATCTCAGGGAGCCCTCATGTTTGTGTTTCCTTCTGGCTCTCCCTTTTAGTTATGCTGTTATAGTTAGTCCTGCCGGAGTCTCTGCTTGCACTTTGCACTAAATATACATTCACCTATACATGCTGACTGTGACCATACCTAACTGCCATCTCTCCTTATTTTCTGTTCTCTCCTTTTCTGCTCTCTTCTCTCTCTCTCTCCCCCTCTTCTTTCCCTCTCTCTGTCTCTCTGTCGAGCTATACATGTTTCGCTCCTGAGTTGCCAGTGATCCAGACCCCTCTGCCCTCTGGAGCCGTCTAACCCATCCTGGAGTCCTGCTTCTGGTTGGAGATCTCGTCGCATGGATGCCCCGTGTGGTCTGCCTGGATTCGTATGGTGGCTGGGGATGGTTTCCATGAAGACTCTCCTGTCATCGAGTGATGCTCTGGGGACCTGTGACTTCAGTTGTTCGATAACTCAGGACCGGAATCCCCTACAGTCTACCTGAGCCTCCGGGAACAAACTGGACTCCTTTTAATTTTAAAACATCTCTTGTTATACTGAACTTCCAGTCTTACACATTATTATGCTGAGCAATTCCTGCTATCCGTTATCACCCAGATGAGGATGGGTTCCCTGTTGAGTCTGGTTCCTCTCAAGGTTTCTTCCTATTACCATCTCAGGGAGTTTTTCCTTGCCTCCGTCGCCCTCGGCTTGCTCATCGGGGACAATCTTGTCATTTTGATTCATATACATTGCATAAAAACTTACTTCTTTTTATTGTGTAAAGCTGCTTTGCGACAATGTCAATTGTTAAAAGCGCTATATAAATAAAATTGACTTGACTTGACTTAATATCTCTCCTCGACGGCTCACCCTGGGTGATTCCAGTGAGGAGGGATCTTCTGTCTCAGGCGCAGGGGACAATACTTCATCCCCGGCCTGAGCTCTGGAACCTTCACGTTTGGCCCCTGAACGGGACCAACTGAGACAGGCTGGGCTTTCAGCCAGCGTAATTGAAACCATTTAAGTGCCAGGGCTCCCTCCACTAGAAGAACTTATGCCCTCAAATGGAGTGTGTTTGAAAATTGGTGCATGGCAAGACACACAGACCCAGTTCACTGCCAGATTGTTTCAGTGCTGGAGTTTCTGCAAGAAAAGTTGTCCTCGGGCTTATGCCCTAGTACGCTCAGAACGTACGTAGCCGCTATTTCGGCCTGTCACGCTCTGAACAACGGGGTTTCTGTGGGCAAGCACCATTTAGTTGCCCGTTTTATTCGTAGAGCTAAACGGTTGAAGCCGCCCACTAAAACTACGGTCCCTTCATGGGACTTAACTATCATACTCGAAGACCTGGCCGACACCCCGTTCGAACCACTAGAGTCAGCGCCTGTCAAGCTTCTGTCTCTTAAGATGGTTTTTCTGATGGCTATTACTTCTTTCAAGAGGATTGGGGATCTGCAGGCTCTGTCAGTCTCCCCATCCTGCCTAGACTTTGCCCCTGGGCTAGTCAAAGCTATTCTGCATCCTCACCCGAACTATCTTCCCAAGGTTCCATTCTCGACCATGCACCCAGTTGTTCTCGAAGCCTTCTGTCCTCCGCCTTTCACAGCTCCGGAGCAGGAAAGACTTCACTTACTGTGTCCAGTACATGCTCTTCGGATCTATGTCCACCGCACTACCCAGTGGCGTAAGTCAGAGCAGCTCTTTATTTGCCATGGGGGTCGCAACCGGGGGGCGGCTGCCACTAGACAGACTCTGTCACACTGGGTGAGAGATGCCATTGCCCTAGCCTATGAGGCGCGTGGTCACACTTCGCCTCTAGGAATCAGGGCTCACTCAACCAGGGGGATTGCCTCATCGATTGCCTTGGCAAGAGGCGTCCCCCTGCAGCAGGTGCGTGATGCGGCGGGCTGGTCCTCTCCACACACGTTTGTTAGATTTTATAGTCTGGATGTCAATGCTACTCTGGGTTCACGGATCCCTCAGTCAGCATCCCAGAGCTAGGTCTGAGACCTCCTCGGCTTGTGCGCACACGCTACACAACCTGGGGGTCCAGACACTTGCAGTGCGGCGGCGTTGGTATTCTCGTTCCCATAGCGTTTTCACGCAGCATTGAGTGTAGCTTTTGAAAGGGAACGTCTCGGGTTACTTGACTGTAACCCTGTTCCCTGATAAAGCGGGAACGAGATGCTGCGTTCCGATGCCGCACTGCTGGCGTGCCTGGACGTCCTTCAGACAAAATTGACCTGAGGATGTTTCCGGTTCACTCCTATTTATAACCTGCAGGTGCACCTTATTCGGTGACGTCATGCCTGGCACAGGTTATAAGCCGAAGGTATTCGGCGGGTCTGGCATGCACAGGCTTCACAACCGGGCAACAAAGAGATGTTCCCATAGAGTTTTCACGCAGCATCTCGTTCCCGCTTTATCAGGGAACAGGGTTACAGTCAAGTAACCCGAGACGTTTTGTGACAATGTTAATTTTTAAAAGCGCTATACAAATAAAATTGAATTGAATTGAACCAAATATATTTAAATTCATCAAGCACAATGTTGCCATTATGTCATTTTTATATTTGTTTTGGTACCATCGCTTCTTTAAAAAACCTTCTCTTCTGTCAAAAGGCTGCTTGAGATTTGCAGGGTGATGACTACTTTAAAGTATATTTAACTCTTAAATGTTTTTACTTTTAATTACATTGCAATGGATGATTACCAACTGATAGATCTCAAGTGATAGGCTGGAAAATACTGCCTTAAATCATAAACACAAACATAAATGAACATTTACCACAAATCACTCAAAATTACCCAAGCCCCACACCCCAACCACATTAGGTAAAATTTTCATAATAGATCAATCATAGCTGTTAGGAACAACAAAACTGCTTAAAGACATTTCATACATTATATGCACTTAATGCAATGATATTAACAAAGTCTCGATGAATACACATATAAAATTAAGTATATCTCATACCTGTAATCTTTCTCATGTATTCCTTTGCTGCCAAGAGTGAAAATTGTCCTAGTGTAAGTGGGTTATAGTAAGTTCTAAGTATTGTGTGTCTGTTGCTGCATCACTTGTTACCTTCAGCTTATGATCCTGACACCTCTTATTGTACCCCTGTCCTTAATTCCTTTCATCTCTTTGCTATCGTTATTCTAAAATAACTGAATAAATTCTATCAATTACCATTTATCAATGGGTTTTATTTTGAACTTTAATTGCATACAGCTTCACTCAATTCTAACTCAATTCTTAACTCTTTATCCAACTGATTGTCATACAGTATCTACTTTTAATGTGTCAGGTAACTGCTAATGCAATCACAACTTTTACGTTTAGCCAAATATATTTGGCTTAATGTGACACATAGTCACATTAAGTCCAGCTGGAAAAGTTTTCCAGGGAGGGGTGAAAACATATGCTTAGCATCCATTTGTATATGTAACGCATTCTTTTGTCCTTACGCACAGCTCTTTGCATACTGCCACAGAAACTGCTGATCAGAATCGTCTCGGGTTACTTAGCTGTAACCCTGTTCCCTGATAAAGCGGGAACGAGGTGCTGCGTGAAAACGCTATGAGAACATCTCTTTGTTCCCATTCAAAAGCTACACTCTGCGTGAAAATGCTATGGGAATGTCAAAACCGCCGAATACTTCGGCTTATAACCTCTGCCAGGCATGACGTCACCGAATAAGGTGCACCTGCAGGTTATGAATAGGAGTGAACCGGAAACATCCTCAGATCTTTTTGTCTTCAGGACCACTTTGTGTTTGCGTGTGTGTGTGTGTGTGTGTGTGTGTGTGTGTGTGTGTGTGTGCGCGCAACAGAATCACGGTAGTAAAGAAAAACTTTACTTACCGATAATGGCAAGAGTTGGTTGAGAGATGTGTACCTCCATGTGATTTCTTTTGGAGGGCGATCTCCACGACTTTTTCTTGAATGCCTGGGTTTCAAGGAAAGTGCAAGCATTGTGATCTCCCTATTAAGGCACTTTGTGAGCGGCTCGCTTTCTTTAAAGAGCGGCTCGTGTGTGTATGAGACGGTATTTCCCCCTTTCTATCGCACTCTCCCCGGATCAGGAAGTTTTTAGCATCCGCTTCTTAAGCGCGCTCCGGCGCTTTTTGTGAAGGGGCCAAATAGATTTCCTCTCTCGCCGCAAAAATAAATAAATAAATAAAAGAATAAAAATTAATTAATTAATTAATTAAGTAATAAAAATAAAAATCCCCAAGCGCTCAAAGTTAGACGACAGGTTTCTGTCGGGTGGCCAGGGGAGGGTCCTCAACGAGGGTGCCTCCCCTTTTTTGGCGACCTCCATGACGAGTTAACTCTTTCATGGAATAAGCCTTATTCATCCCCTGTTTTATGATGATACCCCAGATTGAAGAGACGCCTGCGAGCTATCTCTCTCCTGGGAGCTCATCCTCCCTGAAAAAGCCCACACTGCCCACCAAGCCGTGTAGACTAACATCTTTGTTGGTGGGGAAAGCTTTTCAGGGAACGGGTCAGGCTGGTGCTGCCCTGCACACCATGGCGGTTTTGCAGGCATACCAAGCTCACGCTAAGAGTTCTGAGCACTTTAGGGTCTATCGATGGCGCCGAGACACAGATTTATTTCTCTGTGCCACTAAGCAGACGACCTGTGCTATCGGCCGTTCTATGGCTGCCGTGGTCGCCACGGAGAGACATCTGTGATTAAACCTCACAGGCATCGAGGTCAGGGATCGCGTTTTCCTCCTTGATGGCCCCCCTCTCGCCTTCCGGCTTCTTTGGCGACGCTGTAAACACTGCCGCCACTAGGTTCGGGAGGCGAAGCTTTACGAGCAGACCTCTGAGAGGTTTCTCCCCTGCCGTGCTCAGGAGGTCTGGTCCCCACGAGGCGTGAGGCGCAGAAGGAGAGTGTGCCGAGCCAGCTACCCCCTCGTAGAGACAGGGGAGGGACTCGTCGCGCTTCACAATCCGCCTCAAAGAGAAAAAGTCAGCATCTGCTGACTTGGCAATTACAGACTTTGCTGGAAAAAGGGACCATAGATCATGTTCCCCTTCCAGACGAGAGATGGGGGGCTGCGTTCAATTTTACATCTTCTTGGGCTAAACATCAAAATGTTGACAGCCAAAATGATTGTTTCTCAAATTCAACCAGAGGTTTGGTTTGTGACGGTCAACCTGAATGACGAATATTTTCATATAGAAATATTGCCACAACACAGGAGGTTCCTGGGGTTTGCTTTTGGGGGCGAAGCTTACCAGTATCGCGTCCTTCTATCTGTCTTAGCACTGTCACCCTGCACATATAAAATGCACGGATGCAGCTCTGGCTCTATGATTCCAGGGCATCCGTAGTCTGAATTGTATAGACGACTGGCTGATCCTAGCTCAGTCTTAAGACTTCACTTACTGTGTCCAGTATGTGCTCTCTTCGGATTAACATCCACCGCACTACCCAGTGGCGTAAGTCAGAGCAGCTCTTTATTTGTCACACTTCGCCTCTGGGAATCAGGGCTCATTCATCCAGGGGGATTGCCTCATCAATTGCTCTGGCAAGAGGCATCCCTCTGCAGCAGGTGTGTGATGCGGCAGGCTGGTCCTCTCCACACACATTTGTTAGTTTTTATAGTCTGAATGTCAATGCTACTCCGGCCTCGTGGATCCTCGAGTCAGCATCCCAGAGCTAGGTCTGAGACCTCCTTGGCTATTGTGCGCACACGTTATACAACCTAGGGGTCCAGACACTTGCAGTGTGGCGGCGTTGGTATTCTCGTTCCCATAGCGTTTTCACACAGCATCGAGTGTAGCTTTTGAAAGGGAACGTCTCGGGTTACTTAGCTGTAACCATTCCCTGATAAAGCGGGAACGAGATGCTGCATTTAAATGCCGCACTGCTGGTGTGCCTGAACGTCCTTCAGACAAAATTGACCTGAGGATGTTTCCGGTTCACTCCTATTTATAACCTGCAGGTGCACCTTATTCGGTGACGTCATGCCTGGCAGAGGTTATAAGCCGAAGTATTCGGCGGTTTTGACATACACAGGCTTCACAAACGGTGAACAAAGATGTTCCCATAGGGTTTTCTCGTTCTCACTTTATCAGGGAACAGGGTTACAGCTAAGTAACCCGAAACGTTCTCCGGTTGTGAAGCCTGTGTGTATCAAAAACGCAGAATACTTCAGCTTATAACATCAGTCACCCGATAAGGTGCACCTGCAGGTTATGAATAGGAGTGAACCGGAAACATCCGCGAGCCCGGAGTAGCACTGACATCCAACTATAAAATTTAACAACGTGTGCAGGGAGGACCAGCCTGCCACATCACACACCTGCTGCAGGGGGACGCCTCTTGCCAGAGCAATTGATGAGACAATCCCCCTGGTCGAATGAGCCCTGATTCCCAGAGGCGAAGTGTGACCACGCCCTCATAGGCTA
This sequence comes from Clarias fuscus, assembly GCA_030347435.1. Lineage (NCBI taxonomy): Eukaryota > Metazoa > Chordata > Actinopteri > Siluriformes > Clariidae > Clarias > Clarias fuscus. Next base: position 3,214,066 of record CM059227.1, read on the forward strand.
GGACAATAGCATCTCTCACTCAGTGTGACAGCGTCTGCTGTCAAGCGGCCGTCCCCCGGTTGTGGCCCCCATGGCAAATGAAAAGCTGCTCTGACTTACTCCACTGGCTAGTGTGGTGGACGTAAATCTGAAGAGCATGTACTGGACACAGTAAGTGAAGTCTTTCCTGCTCCAGAGCTGTGAAAGGCGGAGGACAGAAGGCTTCGAGAATGACTGGGTGCATGGTCGAGAATGGAACCTTGGGAAGATATTTCGGGTAAAAATGCAGAATAGCTTTGACTAGCCCAGGGACAAAGTCTAGGCAGGATGGGGAGACTGGCAGAGCCTGCAGATCCCCAATCATCTTCAAAGAAGTAATAGCCATAAGAAAAAACATCTTTAGTGACAGAAGCCTGACAAGCGCTGACTCTAGTAGTTCAAAAGGGGTGTCAGCCAGGCCTTTGAGCACAATAGCCAAGTCCCATGAAGGGACCGTCGCTCTATTGGGCGGCCTCAACCGTTTAGCTCCACGAATAAAACCGGGCTACTAAATTATGCTTTACCACAGAAACCCCATCTGTCAGAGCATGCCGAAATAGCGGCTATGTACGTTCTGAGGGTACTAGGGCATAAGCCCAAGGGCAACTTTTCTTGCAGAGACTCCAGCACTGAAACAATTTGACCCTGTTGACGGACCCTCGCCAGGACTCTTGGGAGCAGAACTATCGGAGGAAATGCATAAAGGCGTAATCTGGGCCACGTGTGGGTCATCGCGTCCAGACCCAGGGGAGCTGGAGGAGTCAGAGAGTAATAAAGGGGACATTGTGCTGCCTCTTGCGAGGCGAAGAGGTCCATCTCTGTTAAATAATATCTTTCTCAGATTTGACTGACTACTTCAGGGTGGAGTTTCCATTCCCCATGTCACAGCTTGTCTGGATAGCACGTCCGCTCCTACATTCATGTGCCCCAGCATGTAAATCGCCCTGAGGGACAGGAACTTGTCCTGTGCCCAATGCAGAACCTGGTGTGCTAGCTTGTTCAAACGGCGCAAGCACAGTCCACCCTGGCAATTTATGTACGAAACTACCGCAGTGTTGTCCACCGGCAATAGGACATGGTAGCCTCTTAACTGCTGGAGGAAGTGTTTCAGGGCCAGAAACAGAGCCATCATTTCGAGGCAATAGGTGTGCCATGCGAGAAGATGACCTCCCCAGCTCCCTTGTGTTGGACGGCCATCCAAGACTGTACCCCAGCCCGTGAGGGAAGCGTCTGTTGTTAGCATCTTATGATGACAAGATGGACCTAAAGTGGGATCCAAAGTCAGAAACTGGTGTCTGAACCACATACACACGTGGACAAAATTGTTGGTACCCTTCGGTCAATGAAAGAAAAACTCACAATGGTCACAGAAATAACTTTAATCTGACAAAAGTAATAATAAATAAAAAAATCTATGAATGTTAACCAATGAAAGTCAGACATTGCTTTTCAACCATGCTTCAACAGAATTATTTAAAAAAATAAACTCATGGAACAGGTCTGGACACAAATGATGGTACCCTTAAAAAATACTGAAAATAATGTGACCAAAGGGACATGTTAATTCAAGGTGTGTACACTAATTAGCATCACAGGTGTCTACAATCTTGTAATCAGTCAGTGGGCCTATATATAGGGCTTCAGGTAGTCACTGTGTGGTTTGGTGACATGGTATGTACCACACTCAACATGGACGAGAGGAAGTGAAGGAAAGAGTTGTCTCAGGAGATTCGAAAGAAAGTTATAGACAAGCATGTTAAAGGTAAAGGCTATAAGACTATTTCCAAGCAGCTAGATGTTCCTGTGACTACAGTTGCACATATTGTTCAGAAATTTAAGATCCATGGGACTGTAGCCAACCTCCCTGGACGTGGCCGCAGGAGGAAAATTGATGACAAATCAAAGAGACGGATAATCTGAATGGTAACAAAAGAGCCCAGAAAGACTTCTAAAGGGATCCAAGGTGAACTTCATGCTCAAGGAACATCAGTGTCAGATCGCACCATCCGTCGTTGTTTGAGCCAAAGTGGACTACATGGGAGACGACCAAGGAGGACACCATTGTTGAAAACAAATCATAAAAAAGCCAGACTGGAATATGCCAAACTACATGTTGACAAGCCACAAAGCTTCTGGGAGAAGGGGAAATTTTGCTAATTATACTTGAAGCATATCAAGAAAAGAACACTGTCCCTACTGTGAAACATGGAGGAGGCTCTGTTATGTTCTGGGGCTGCTTTACTGCATCTGGCACAGGGTGTCTTGAATCTGTGCAGGGTACAATGAAATCTCAAGACTATCAAGGGATTCTAGAGAGAAATGTGCTGGCCAGTGTCAGAAAGCTGGGTCTCAGTCGCAGGTCATGGGTCTTGCAAACAAGACAACAACACAGCTAAAAACACCCAAGAATGGCTAAGAGGAAAACATTGGACTATTCTAAAGTGGCCTTCTATGAGCCCTGACCTCAATCCTATTGAGCATCTTTGGAAGGAGCTGAAACATGCTGTCTGGAAAAGGCACCCTTCAAACCGGAAACAACTGGAGCAGCTTGCTCATGAGGAGTGGGCCAAAATACCTGCAGAGAGGTGCAGAAGTCTCATTGACAGTTACAGGAATCGTTTGATTGCAGTGATTGCCTCTAAAGGGTGTGAAACAAACTATTAAGATAGGGGTACCATCATTTTTGTCCAGGCCTGTTACATGAGTTCATTTTTTTTTTTTTATAATTCCATTGAAGCATGGTTGAAAAGCAATGTCTGATTTTCATTGGTTAACATTCATAGATTTTTTTATTTATTATTACTTTTGTCAGATTAAAGTTATTCCTGTGACCATTGTGAGTTTTTCTTTCATTGACCGAAGGGTACCAACAATTTTGTCCACGTGTGTAGAAAAGAATACGAAGCCCCCGGTGCGTAACCCTTATTATCTTGCAGCTGCCATGAGACCTAAAGATCTTTGAAAGTGATGGAGTCACTTTCTGGCCAAGCTTGATTTCCTTCAGGGTGTTGGAGGATGGGTTCGACATGAGCGGGAAACAGCTGTGCCCGTCTTGTGATCGACTCCCATGTTACACCCAAATATGTTGTCCTCTGAACAGGAAAGAGAACGCTTTTTGTGGCATTGAGTCTCAATCCTAAAGAATGGAGATGAGCTAGGACGACATCCCGATGTCGAAGTGCTAGCTACTAGCCAGGATCAGCCAGTCGTCTATACAATTCAGAATACAGATGCCCTGGAATCATAGAGCCAAAGCTGCATCCGGGCATTTTATATATGTGCGCAGTGACAGGGCTAGGCCAGATGGAAGGACCCGATACTGGTAAGCTTTGCCCCCGAAAGCAAACCTCAGGAACCTCCTTTGTACTGGCAATATTTCTATATGAAAATATGCGTCGTTTAGGTTGACCGTCACAAACCAAACCTTGAATTTGAGAAACAATAATTTTGGCTGTCAACATTTTGATGTTGAGCCCAAGAAGATGTAAAATCGGGTGCAACCCCCCATCTCTCTTGGAAACCAGGAAATACTGACCTTAGTAGCCTGTCTGGCAGGGAAACATGTTCTATGGCCTCTTTTCCCAGCAAAGTCTGTAATTGCCAAGTCAGCAGATGCGCTCATTATGGTTTCTTGGAAGTGGAGTCTATGCCATTGAAAACGCGGAGGACGATGTGCAACGGGGGGGTGTTAGGTGTCCGGCATCCTGAAACAAGGCAGGAAGGAATCGAGCACCTAACATTTTGCTGGAGACCGCTGCTTCCCAAAACACCAGTGGTGATGGAGATTAGACAGCAGCCCTCAGAGGGGGCCAGGGAGGAGTCTTTATCCCTTATTGGAATTTTTACGCGTCCCTGGGCATCTCAACCTCAGGACTTCCCTTTTGGCAGAGATGATGCTCCTCAGGTCCGGTGCTTTTTTTTCTCTTTTTGAGGCAGATTGCGAAGCGCGGCGAGTCCCTCCCCTGTCTCTATGAGGGGGGGGTCTGCTTGTAGAGCTTCGCCTCCCAAAACCTAGCGGCGGCGGTGCCAAAGAGGCCAGAAGGCAAGAGGGGGCAGGCATCAACAAGGAAAATGCTATCCCTGACCTTGATGCCCGTGAGGTTAAGTCACAGATGTCTCTCCGTGGCGACCGTGGCAGCCATAGAACGGCCAATAGCACGGGCTGTCAGCTTGGTGGCACGGAGAAATAAATCTGTGGCTCGGCGTGGTTGATAGACCTGCCAGTGCTCAGAACTCTCAGCAGATGAGCCTGGTATGGCTGCAAAATTGCTATGGTGTGCAGGGCAGCACCAGCCTGACCCGCTGCCTGAAAAGATTTCCCCAGCAACAAAGATGTTAGTCTACATGGCTTGGTGGGCAGTGTGGGTTTTTTCAGGGAGGATGAGCTCCCAGGAGCTCTCTTCAATCTGGGGCATCATCATAAAACAGGGGAAGGCTTATTCCATGAAAGAGTTAAATCGTCAAGGAGGTCGCCAAAAAAGGGAAGGGACCCTCCCCTGGCCACCTGACAGAAACCTGTCGTCTAACTTTGAGCGATTGGGGAATTTTTTATTTATTATAATTTTTTTTCATTTATTTATTTATTTTTTTTTTTGCGGCAAGAAAGGCCGTCTCGTCCGTCCCTTCACAAACAGCGCCGGAGCGCACTTGAGAAGCGGACGCTAAAACTTCCTGATCCGGGGAGTGCGCGAGAGAAACGGGGAATTCCGTCTCATGCGCGTCTGCCCAATCGGCACGCTATAGCCATGGAAGCAAGGGAGGAAATCTCTTACGCCCCTCCACTTGAAGCGCCGGAGCGGGCTTCAGAAGCAGACGCTAAAACTTCCTGATCCGGGTAGAGCGCGTGAGAGAGGGGAAATACGTTCTCATACGCACGCGAGCCCCAGGAATGTGCCGTAGCTCACGGTTTCTCTTTAAAGAAAGCAAGCCGCGCGCAAAGCGCCTTAATAGGGAGGAGATCGCAATGCTCGCACTCTCCTTGAAACCCAAGCACTCAAAGAGAAAGTCGTGGAGATCGCCCTCTGAAAGAAATCTATCACACGGAGGCACGCATCTCTCAACCAACTCTGCCATTATCGGTGAGTAAATTTTTTCTTTCCTACCGTGATTCTGTTGCACACACACACGTCAAGTTATTTTGTCATTGTTTATTTGTATTTTGGTTTATGCAAAATAAACTCAACATTTCTAGGATAGACACACCAGTACTGATGCATAAATCTTATGAACTGTAGGGTTAAGCACACCCCAACGAGAGCAAACACTCGATCACATTCCAGAACCTCTTCCCCAGACATCATGGCGCCATCCCAATAACCTAATCTCATTCGGGAACATAAAGGAGAGGTTGTAAAACTAAGCTGCAGGAAACTTAACCAGGCATGGGACAGGAAGTTTGCTGTGCCTGAAGCCACACTAAAGCCAGATGCCTCAAACTAGACCCAAAACCATGGCGTAAATTGGCGATCCTGTAAACAAAGCGGACAGTTTTACAGCTTCACCCCGAGTTGGGTGGGGAACCACAAAGTCACACTTTGACCGTCTCAGTGACCCCAGGACACATGTGTTCTCCAAATGGCTTTCAATGAACAAAGAGGAATACAATAGAGACACTATTTAAACAATCTTTAAAGATTGTGTAAGATAGGGGGTGTGTAGTATCAATCGAGAGCTTATTTTATTCAAAGAACAGTGGTGTACACAGAGCAACTCTCCTTGCTGCTGGCAAGCGATGACAGCAGCAAAGTGTTGAAGTAGACTTACATAAACAATGGCTCTTGCAGGCTCCTCAGTGGTGCAGTTGCTGTCTCCGCTACCGGGCCCCACCCAGTCCTCTTTTAGTGTGGTCACAGGTGTGAGTCAAATCCAATGATGCAATGTTGGGGTGGCTATCCTAACAGGGGATAAGGGCCTTAATGATTATGTAGCAGCCGCTTCCCTTTCAGTGACTGTGTCACGATGACTGGCACTCACTGGAACTAAATGAACGCACTCACATGCTACTTTCCACAACTCCTTGTAAAGAGCGGAGCAATCCCAAGATCCATAGTTTTCCACCAGCCGTATCAGATTTAGTGATAACACCACTTTACACACCTGCAGAAGGAGAAGCCGCATGCCAAGTTAGCTCTTTGGAGTGAGAGAGGTGCAAAAAAGATTTGGGTGCAATCCCATCACTGGTGCATCCATGACATTACCCCTCTCTGAGCTTCAAGCTCAAAGTTGCTGCTGGCACTGCTGGTCCGTGGATAAGCCCTTAGCCTCGTTAGGGACCCAATCAATGAGATTTGTGCCAGAAGACACACTACAGACACACAGATGCGAGGCAAGGTCTTTCAGAAAAATGGAAAATGGTAGTTTTATTAGACAATTGGGGAAAGGGAGTTATTTTAGGGAGGGATGGTGTAAAGAAAGGGAGGAAATTAGTGAGGATGTGCACATACAAGTTCAGAAGCAGAGCCCAGCTAGCATGTAGGCACTCACCTGGTGAGCAATGGTGGCAGCAGAGTGATGGAAAAGGCTCTCGTAGACAGAGGCTCTCACAGGCTCCTCAGCAGCATGTTTTACAGTCATGGTCAGCCTGCCCCACCCAGTCCTACTTTAGTGCAGCTACAGGCAGGAGTTACACTATTATTTCTTTTTTAGGTGGCAGTTTATGGGATGGCAGTGTAAGCCCTACACATTTGTCCCTTCATTAAATGCGGCATTTCTCAAGCGTTACCTTATAGCGGTACATTAGCTAGTGGATATTCATTGTGTTTTAAACTCAGATTATTTAGAGTCAATGATTGTCCTCGCTCCTTTAAGACATGGAGAGGCCTGTCCACACATTTCTATAGATCCTACAATTGTCAGAAAACTGAAGGTGTGCAGTCTTTCAGATGCAAAATTTGTGCCTCATTAGATCATAATGCAAATGAATGCTTTCCAAATATTAACTGTATAATGTCTCTGAAAAATGTGTTGTCTGATTGTTTACTAATAAGTCAATTCAACTCAGGGTTTTGATTATCTTGTTAAATGTCATGCACAAAGTAAACCAGGTTTAGTTTGGACTTCATGATTAAAGTTCTTGTCAGATGTGGCAAATAAATGTTTAATTAAAATGTTAACGTATGTATTGTTGCTTTGTCCATAATTTGGTTTCATTAGATATATTGATCTGAATTCTGAATCTGAATTGATCTGAAAGTCAATGGTAAATATCATTTTAAAATATAAATATTTTATAAATAAGTAAAATGTAAAATATCCATTTTGTTACCTGATAGTACAGTACATTGGTTTGTTAATTATTAGTCTAATTTTCAGTTCCATTAGTGGACACATTTTACTTTTACTTTACTACATCATTCAACAAATATACACTACTCACAATAAGTTAGGGATATTTTTATTTACATGAATGTTTTTCCTATTTGCTCTGAATTTGAATGAAATAAGTAAAAGTTTCCATTGATATTACTAATAATGTATGAGAAGAAAACATTTAGACAATTACAAGGATAGCCCCAAAAACAAAAATTTACAATGTCAGTAGCGGGTGTTTCCACCAATTGCTGCAATGACAGCTTGACAGCGACGTCTCATGTTCCTCAATAGCCTTATGATGTTGTTCTGAGGCAATGAGTTCCACTCAAGAGCTACACGCAGTTCTGCCAGTTCACGTGGGGGTGGGGTACGATCATCCAGTCTCTGCTTTAACTGGTTCCAGATGTGCTCTATGAGGTTCAGGTCAGGGGACATTGATGGCCATTCCATATGAGGCAGACCAACTTCCTGAAGTTAAGCTGTGACGATTCTGCCACGATGTGATGGAGCATTATCATCCATGAACAGAAAGTTGGGAGTGTGCTGGCGGAATTGGGGGATAATGATGGATTCTATGATTTCTCTGAGGTAAGAACGTGCAGTGTCTGAGCCATCTACAATAACCAAATCTGTTTTGTGCTGACTGGTGATGCCTGTCCAAACTGTTGCTCCTCCTGCACCAAAGCAAACCCTGCGGACCATGTTGACCTCAGCGTATCGCTCACCTCGCCTTCTCCAGCAACGATGACCCGACACTCATCAGTGAACAGGACGGTAGACCACTGCTGCACTGTCCAGGTCAAATGGTCTTGTGCCCACTGCAAATGTTCCCGGCAGGGTCTTGGTGTCAGTGGAGTCACCGGCAATATTCGTCTGCCATTCAAGCCAAAGCGGTGGAGTCGGTTGCAAATGTTTTGTCTGGAAACCATAGTACCCCTCACATCTCATAAACGTGCTTGCAGCTGTGTGGCAGTTGTATAACAATGTCTGAGCACATACAGTAGGTCCTTAGATACTGGTCATCGTTGTGGTCTGTCACTCGTGAGGCTCCACTACTGGGTCTGTCATGAACTCCAGTAAATCTGTGTCTTGATGACACGTTGAGACTCACCAAGATCACGAGCAACTTCTGACTGCCTGCCACCGACCCGCAGGCGTGCCATGGCCAGGTGGCGCTGCTCATCCGTTATGTGACGTTGTGTGTTCAAGGCTGTTTGCATGATGAACTTGGAATGACTTACTGACAATACGAGCTTTTTATATCGACAGAATGTTGAAATTGATGCCACATTGTAAAGGGTTGTCTTTTGGTATTGCCCCCAATATAATGCACACCTGTACACAATGAGACCATTACATGGAAAACACAAAATGAGGTGTGTCTATCACCCCAATACAATTGCCTTCCTATCCCAAAAATGTCTGAAGTGAAACAAACACCATATGTATGACATCCACTGAGCCTCTCACAATATCCCTAACTTATTGTGAGTAGTGTACTGTATATGCCTTGTACATATTGCCACCTGCTGGCGGGTGAAAATAGGAGTGGGCTGACTTAAAGGCTACTGTAAACTAATACAAACTCAGTACACTTGATATTTATTTGAAGGTAAGTACTTTTGTATTTTGAATTTGAAGGTAAGTACTTTTGTACTTTTAGTAATGTATACAGTAGATGAAAAAGAGAACTTCTACTTTTACTTGAGTAATATTTTATTTTGGGTATCTCATGGTATTATTTTTCTTGTGTACATACTGACGAGAGAAGAGCAGGATCAACAGCTCTTTGCATATTTCCCTTGAAACAGATATTATCTCAATATCAGCTGTTTCTCAGAGTTTAACTGTTGCAGCAATGCAGTCATTCCTTTCAGATAATAAAAGGTAACGAAGTTATAAATGGCTTATATGTGAGGTGTGAGGCTGTTTTTTTTTCATGAATTTGTATAAACTATAGAAAAGAAAACAGAACAGATGAATTCACAGGGTTGGGGATGTGAACTTGGTGCTAATGCTTAATTTGATACTTTTTTTTATTTGAATAATTAGGACAGCTCAGAAAGGTAACACACGTGTTACAGGTGCTGTGCTTGGGTTGAATGAGAGGCATAATGGTAGAGGTGAATGGCAGTCGAAAGTCTTTTAATGAAACAAAACAATGGGAAACAAAGGAAACAAAACAGGAACTTAACCAGGAGATAAACTAAACAGAAAACAAACTACACATGGCAGACGGGTAGCTACATGGAGCTAGGAGATGCACACAGGCTAGGAGATGCACACAGGCTAATGAACAACGGAACATAAACCACTTAACTGAACAGCAAACCAAATAGAACAATGCAAAGTGCAAAACCAGGATTAACCAAAACACAGGAACTTTTATAACGAAAGTAATGAGCTACCTCGGTTCAGGTGAGCGCTCCCATCACCTGACAACATTCTTTTTAAATTAAGTTTACAAGAACAGAAAACCAACAGAAAACAAAAGGAGTCTCTGGTGCCCTCTAGGGGTTATCCCTGACAACACGTTATTAGTATGCTGTACTTAAACTTCTATAGTGCTGATGGAAAAGTTTTCTTAATGCTGATGAATGTATATTTTTATTTATTTATTTTTCTTTTCCTTTATTTTAAAACATTTATGTAGATCTCAGAACATTCATATAATACACAGTTTCTTCATTTTCTAATATAATTCATATGAATAAAGAAATTTTTAAATATACTGTTGGTGTTAGAGCTTTTATCAGCATTATCACAATATTATCTATTTTATCATACACTGTCTGGTCTGAGAAAGTCTAGATTCTAGGTAATTCTATGATTTTGACAATTCTAGACAAATTATGATTAGACTAGACATTTAAAAATATTGGAACTGTATTAAGAACCCTTCAACATGATATAAAATTCTGGAAAGATAGTGCTGAACTGTCAACTTTGTGGAAGAAATGTGGCCAGAAAAAAATATATAAATAGGGATAACTTAAACACTTGGTGATGTTGCATGTGTAAGATCTTTTGATCTTTTTCACATTAAAAATGGGTTAATTAGGAAATTGAGGAAAGAATGGGGTTTTAAAGAGCGGGGGTTGAAAGAAAGGGAGGAAAGTAGTGAGGATGTGCACATGCAGGTCCAAAAGCAGTGCCTAGCTGGCATGTAGGAACTCATCTGGTGAGCGATGGTTTCAACAGAGTGACAGCTCTCATAGACAGCAGCTCTCACAGGCTCCTCAGCGACATGTTTTGCAGTTGCGGCCTTCCGGTCCCGCCCAGGCCACCACTGGGCTGGCCTCAGGCAGGAGTTATACCTTTATTCCTCTTTTAGGTGCCAATTTATGCAATGACAGTGTAAGCTCTGCACATTTGGCACTTCATCAAAAAGGGCCATTTCTCAAGCAATATCGAATAAAGCAAGGTACCATATTAGTAGATATTCATTACTCTTTAGACTGTCTTCACTCCATTAAGACCTGGAGAGGTCTGCACACACATTTATAAAGCTCCTACAATTGTCGAGACAACCAAAGCTGCTGTCTTTCAGATGCAAGATTTTGACTAGATCATAATGAAAAAGAACGCTTTCCAAATATTATATGTCCAAGTTGCTTGACTGTTTACTAATAGGTTCAATTCAGCTCAGGGTTTTGATGATCTTGTTATATGTCATTCACAAAGTAAATCAGGTTGAATTTAAACTTAAGGTCTTGTCAAATTTGTCAAATAAATGTTTAATTAAATAAACTGTCTGAATCTAAATAAAACATCAAAGAAAATGACACATTATGTATCTGCAGAGTTAGGATATTCTTTGGTCTAAATATGTTTAAGCTTGGAAGCAACATCACAGAACTCTATGGCCTTTATTGATGGATCTCAGGGAGGGTTTCCTTCTTCTGTTACTTGTTCATCAGAGACACTCTTGATGTATACATATTCCCTTACACATTTCATACACATTTCCATAATTTGTTGTAAGCGGCCCTAGTAGCCTAAAATATAAAGATGTGTGCATTATGTGAGTAAATAAATGATATAGTTAACCAGTGTCTTATAAATATTAAAAGTGCTACATGCATGTATGCAACTCAATGCAAAAAGCTCAATGTCACTGTAAATACTGACATTAATTTCCCTCTTTGGATAATATTATATCACTGCCTCCACTGTGTAACAAACACGCTACTATTGTTTAAAACAATAACCTGCTGTTATCAGAAATCAGGGTAAGGTAAGGACCACCAGAGACAACATGTATTCATTCAAGTGTATGTACATTTAATTATTGTGCCATTCTCATTCACACGCCGGCCATGCACACCACATTCACCCAACCTATAAACTATTAAGACCTAGAGTCCTCTCTCGCTCCCACACAAGTCCATAAACAAAAATAAACAAAACCGGAGAGCGTCCCGCTCCACGCCCGATGTCCTCTGCGAGCGACGTCTCCTTAAATGGCGACGCGGTGGTCACCGACGAACCGGTCCCGCGTGCACTCTGCCGCTGGTGTAGTTATCCCGGAGGAACAGCTGTCACAAAATGGCTCCCACAGCGCCCCCGCTGGCCGGGTGTCCGTAACTAGGCAACCACCTGTTACAACTGTTTAATGTTACAGTAGGTGCATCTGTGTGCAGCTTTTGCATGTGATTGATTTTTTCACACAGCTGTAAATATGCCACCCCCATGCTTAGTGCTCCATTCACAAGCAAATTTTACATAAACCCTATTCAGATGTAAGTAAATGCTAATTGATGTTTTTTTTTTTTTTTTTAGGCGAGAGGGGCATGGTAACATGATATTGCATGCTCGTGTCCAACCGAACAAAATGTGCTTGAATAAAGGAACAAAATAAAATGATAAATATCAATGAAAGAATCTTGTCCCCGAGAAAATTACTCGTCACATAAATTCACACAAGGCACTTCAGGTTTTGGTTATTAATCAAATAATCATCATAATGCTTTTTTCTATTCGTGTCCAGCATTGAATAATTATTTGACCACAAATGGCTGGAATGTTGTTTGAATGTAAGACTGAAATAAAGCTGATCACATTTGCGTGCCATTTCACTTTGTAAAAAGCAGCGTTTGTTTCGTGAGTATATACAGTTTTTGTGCTATGTTTGTATTATGTTGTATATAATGATAGTATTTGTTTTCTGTTTTCATAATTTATGTTAAATTTTGTCTGCTTTGCAAAAGTTGCCACTCTTTGTGATCTGAGAATATTATGACTGAAAAAAGCTGCAAAAGGTAGCATTTTGATTAAAATGTAGATGAAAGCATCAATATAAACAGCTATATATCAGTCATAAAGAGTGGCAACTTCTGTAAAGCAGACAAAATGTAAAATCAATAATAATACTCCAGAAAAACAACAAAAATATATACTCGCATAATAAACGCTGTATTCAGCACAAACTGGGCTACAGTAACATGTGAGCAGGACAAAGAAGTTATTGCAAATAAATATATTTTTAGATCTTTTCCTGTTACAGCCTGCTGGAGCTAAATCTTTCAAAAACGCTGCTTACCGGCGCTTTATAGTGATGGAGTCACTAAGGGACCGTCTAAAAAGTGCATGACCAAGACCCAACCGTTTGTTTATGTCACGACACGCCAAGCCACAGTCACGTCATGATCACCTAAGCACGCCTGTTCCATGTTCCCTGCCGCTCCTTACATCGCTCCACCCCTGCTCTCTGCACACCTGGACACTATCAGTAATCAGCTCATACCTATTTAAGCCATGCTCTGACACCGCCACGTCGCCAGATTATTGAGTGCCTCACTAGCCCAATATTCCAGCGTTATTTTCTCTTCATTGTCTACCAGGATCTCGACCACGCTTTGTTTTTCCCGACCACGATTTCGCCTCTCGTTCTAACTCTAGCCCTTTTGATACTTTGTGTTGCCGACCTCTTACCTGTTACCGACTACGAGCCTGGATCACGGACTGCTTCACGTCTCTTCGGCTTCGACCCCCGCCTGCTCCACGACTACGATTAATCCTCGCTCCTCGCCGAGCTTAAGCTCCTTCTCTCCATACCGGCATTCATCGCGGAGCTCTCTCTCTCTCCCCGCGCCGACTCTACGCGCTGCACATACCGGCATTCATCGCGGAGCTCTCTCTCTCTCCCCGCGCCAACTCTACGTGCTACCGCCTCAACACAAGGCTCACGCTGCATACGCCGGCATACGGTACATCTCAAGCTGCATCTCACTCGCGCCGGCTCTGCGCGCTTCCGCATTCACGCACCGTCTACGTCACGCCCAACGTCACTCGCCTCGGTGCATTCACGCTGGTACTCCGTGCTTCCGCATTCCAACGAGACTTTTCCCATTCACACAGCAGCGCGGAGCTATACCCACGCCTCTTATTTAAAACCGCCACTTTGCCTGCTTCAGTTATCACAAGCATTCATAAGCGCCACTTCAGTTCTCCCTGGGAATTACTCACTCTATCTGCAATTGGATCCATCACGCCCTCTAGCGAGCCTGACAGAATAATCTGGCCCAAATGGATCCAGCAGAGGCAGCTCACCTGAGGGGGGCATTAGAGAGCCAAGGAGCACTTCTAGGCACCCACCAGCAGGAAATAAGACAGATCACAAACACACTTCAAACGATTACGGAAACGCTGCAGTCTCTCTCTACCCAGATTCAGAAGCAACAATCTCCGGCACCCACTCCCCAACCCCCCCCTCCAACGCTCCTTTCTGGCCCAGTGCCCCGCCTTCCTGCTCCGCCCACCTATGATGGAGATCCAGCCACTTGCCGTTCCTTTTTATCTCAGTGCTCCCTTGTTCTGGAACTACAGGCCACATCTTTTCCAACGGAACGTTCCAAGGTTGCCTATATCATCACCCTCCTCTCAGGAAAGGCGAGAGAATGGGGAACAGCATTATGGGATGCCCAAGTCCAGTGCTGTTTCACCTATAAAACCTTCACGGATGAAATGAGGAGGGTCTTTGACCGCGCCTCTACTGGGCATCAAGCAGCCAGCCAAATACTTCAACTACGCCAGGGAATTCATTCCGTTTCTGACTATGCCATTGATTTTCGGACCTTGGCTCCTTCTTGTGACTGGGATGAAAAGGCTCTCTTTGATTGTTTCCTTCATGGCCTCTCTGACCCAATTAAGGACGAGCTTGCAGCTCGGGAGCTTCCGTCAGATCTGCAGGGGCTCATTGATTTAGCGACCCGCATTGATGATCGTAAGCGGGCACGGCGAAATGAACGGCAGCCCTATCGTGAACCACGCACCTCGACACTTACCTTGGCCACACCTGAGCCTCCCCCCGAGCCCATGCAGATAGGCCGTGCACGCATCTCGCCAAAGGAGCGTCAGCGCCGCAAGGATGACGGCGCCTGCTTCTACTGCGGTCAGATTGGCCATGTTGTGCGATCCTGTCCACTAAAAGGTCAGGCCCCCCCGTAGTTCTGGGGATGCAGGGGGGCCCCGAATCTGTTTCTTCCCCGGACAAGCGATCATGTTTCTCCGTGACCCTGACACATGGCGACCGATCTTATATCACTCACGCACTAGTGGACTCCGGGGCTGATCAGAACTTAATCTCTTCCTCCACTGCTTCCGAATTCAAAATTCCCCTCGCACCCCTGTGTCAACCTCTTACAGTTCAGGCTCTCGATGGCAGCAAACTCTCCCCCATTACTCATCGCACCACCCCCGTTACCCTGCAGTTTTCAGGCAACCACACTGAAACTATTACCCTCCTAGCTATTCAAAATGCCCATGCACCCATCGTTCTGGGTCTCCCTTGGTTAAGACTGCATAACCCTTACATTGATTGGGTTAAAAGAAGAGTCCTGGATTGGAGCCCCACCTGCCTCTCTTCATGTTTACGTTCTGCCCCTATGGGCCGAAGTTCGCTCACTCCACAAGAGGAAATCCCCGACCTAACCAAAGTACCCACAGAGTATCATGACCTTCGACAGGCTTTTAGCAAGTCACGGGCCACCTCCTTACCCCCACATCGCCCTTATGACTGTGCAATCGACCTCCTCCCAGGCACCTCACCACCTAAGGGTCGACTTTACTCCCTCTCCCGTCCTGAGAGAGAGGCCATGGAACAATACATAAAGGAGTCACTCGCAGCAGGGATCATCCGTCCATCATCCTCACCAGCGGGGGCAGGATTTTTTTTTGTGGAGAAGAAAGATAAGTCCCTCAGACCCTGTATTGATTACAGAGGGTTGAATGAAATCACGATAAAGAACCGCTATCCTCTTCCTTTGATGTCGTCTGCCTTCGAACTTCTCCAGGACGCCCGCGTCTTCACCAAGTTAGACTTGAGGAATGCCTACCACCTTGTCAGGATACGGGAAGGCGATGAATGGAAGACAGCTTTTAACACACCCACCGGCCATTATGAGTACCTAGTGGTTCCGTTCGGCTTAACCAACGCGCCGGCAGTGTTCCAGGCCCTCATCAACGACGTCCTTAGGGATTTTCTCAATGTTTTCGTCTTTGCTTACCTGGACGACATCCTGATATTCTCACGCTCGGTAAAGGAGCACAAGTTCCACGTGCGCCAGGTTTTGCAACGGCTTCTGGAGAATAAACTCTACATCAAGGCAGAGAAATGCGAGTTTCATTGCACTTCAACCTCTTTTTTGGGATATTCTATCTCCCCTGCAGGCATCCAGATGGACCCCACCAAGGTGAGGGCGGTCACTGATTGGCCGGTACCGTCTTCAAGACGCGAACTCCAACGCTTCTTGGGATTCGCAAACTTTTATCGACGCTTTATTCGAAGCTACAGCATAGTGGCGACCCCACTTACGGCACTCACGTCTTCCAAGATCCCATTCCGATGGAACCCCCAGGCTGATAAAGCCTTCAAGGATCTCAAGCACCGTTTCACCATAGCACCCATCCTTATATTTCCTGACCCCTCCCTCCAGTTCATTGTGGAAGTAGATGCATCTGAGACCGGAGTAGGGGCCGTCCTGTCTCAGAGATCCCCGAAAGACAACAAGATTCACCCTTGCTCCTTCTTCTCCCGCCGACTCACACCCCCCGAACGTAACTATGGCATCGGGGACCGTGAACTCTTGGCGGTCAAGCTGGCCCTTGAAGAATGGAGACACTGGCTGGAAGGGGCGGACCATCCCTTCCTCGTGTGGACCGACCACAAGAACCTGGAGTACTTAAAAACTGCAAAGAGACTCAACTCACGCCAGGCACGATGGTCACTTTTTTTTTCTCGTTTTCGGTTTACCTTATCATATCGCCCTGGTTCCAAGAACATCAAGCCTGACGCCCTCTCCCGGCAATTCTCCACCTCTCGGGACACATCCACGACGGAGGCGATCCTCCCTCCTCATTGTCTTGTGGCAACAACCCAACTTGACGTAGAGCACCTGGTTCGGCAGACCCTTGAACGGGAACCTGGCCCAAGCATCGTTCCAACCAACAAGCTTTTTGTCCCAGCTTCCGTGCGACCACAGGTGCTAGACTGGGCCCACAGTTCCAGATTGGCATGCCACCCTGGGGCGGCACGCACCCTTTCCCTCCTACAGCAACGCTTCTGGTGGGCTACCATGAAGGAGGACGTCAAAAACTTTGTGGCCTCTTGCGACACCTGTGCCAGGAATAAGACAACTAACCGTCCTCCTGAGGGTCTCCTCCGACCCCTCCCCATTCCCCACCGCCCCTGGTCTCACATTTCCATCGATTTCGTCACTGGCCTACCACCTTCTCAAAACAACACCTGCATCTTAACCATCGTAGACCGTTTCTCTAAGTCGGCACACTTTGTCCCGTTACCCAAGCTCCCATCTGCCAAAGAAACAGCCGAACTCTTAATTAATCACGTTTTCCGACTTCATGGACTCCCCGTCGACATTGTCTCGGACAGGGGCCCCCAGTTTTCTGCCCAGTTCTGGAAGGCGTTTTGCAACCTCGTCGGCGCCAACCCCAGTCTTTCATCCGGATTTCATCCCCAAACTAATGGCCAAACGGAACGGATGAACCAGGAGTTGGAGAAATCTTTAAGGTGCATGGCCTCTCGAGACCCTTCTTCCTGGAGTCGCTTCCTACCCTGGGTTGAGTACGCCCACAACTCGCTCCCTACCTCGTCCACGGGCATGTCTCCCTTCCACTGCTGTCTGGGCTATCAACCACCCCTTTTTTCTGCCCAGGAAGAGGAGGTAGCAGTTCCCTCAGCCCAAACCTTTGTCCGTCGCTGCAGAAGAACATGGCAGCATGCCCGTAATCAGCTACTACGCACTGTAAGCACCTTCCAGCGCCAGGCGAATCGTCATCGGTCACCAGCTCCCAGGTATCGTATCGGCCAAAGGGTCATGCTGTCTACACGGGACATCCCACTCAAGACCATGTCCAGGAAACTCTCACCAAGGTTCATCGGACCCTTCACTATCACCCGGGTCATAAATCCATGCTCTGTCCGACTAGCTCTACCTCTCTCCATGCGCAGAATCAACCCTACGTTTCACGTTTCTCAGATTCGTCGTCTAATCTCGTGCCCATTATCTACACCCCCCCAGCCTCCCCCACCCCCCCGACTCATAGATGGGGGAGAAGCCTTTACCGTTCGCAGGCTCCTCAAGTCTCGCCGCCGGGGACGGGGCCTTCAGTACTTAGTAGATTGGGAGGGCTACGGCCCCGAAGAGAGAAGCTGGGTACCTGCTAGATTTATCCTAGACCGATCTCTGATCTCAGATTTCCACAGACTTCACCCCGAAGCACCTGTAAGAACGCCTGGAGGCGTTCGTAGAGGGGAGGGTACTGTCACGACACGCCAAGCCACAGTCACGTCATGATCACCTAAGCACGCCTGTTCCATGTTCCCTGCCGCTCCTTACATCGCTCCACCCCTGCTCTCTGCACACCTGGACACTATCAGTAATCAGCTCATACCTATTTAAGCCATGCTCTGACACCGCCACGTCGCCAGATTATTGAGTGCCTCACTAGCCCAATATTCCAGCGTTATTTTCTCTTCATTGTCTACCAGGATCTCGACCACGCTTTGTTTTTCCCGACCACGATTTCGCCTCTCGTTCTAACTCTAGCCCTTTTGATACTTTGTGTTGCCGACCTCTTACCTGTTACCGACTACGAGCCTGGATCACGGACTGCTTCACGTCTCTTCGGCTTCGACCCCCGCCTGCTCCACGACTACGATTAATCCTCGCTCCTCGCCGAGCTTAAGCTCCTTCTCTCCATACCGGCATTCATCGCGGAGCTCTCTCTCTCTCCCCGCGCCAACTCTACGTGCTACCGCCTCAACACAAGGCTCACGCTGCATACGCCGGCATACGGTACATCTCAAGCTGCATCTCACTCGCGCCGGCTCTGCGCGCTTCCGCATTCACGCACCGTCTACGTCACGCCCAACGTCACTCGCCTCGTTGCATTCACGCTGGTACTCCGTGCTTCCGCATTCCAACGAGACTTTTCCCATTCACACAGCAGCGCGGAGCTATACCCACGCCTCTTATTTAAAACCGCCACTTTGCCTGCTTCAGTTATCACAAGCATTCATAAGCGCCACTTCAGTTCTCCCTGGGAATTACTCACTCTATCTGCAATTGGATCCATCACGCCCTCTAGCGAGCCTGACAGTTTACAGAAGAATAGACAAGATTACAGAAAAATTCCTCACAGGACATTAAACATACTGTAGTACACTGTTAGGCTACAGTATGGATTATTTGTTTAATTGATTAGTAATTATTTGAATATATATATATATATATATATATATATTTTTTTTTTTTTTAATAATGTATCATTATAAATAAATGGTGACAGACAATTCTTGTGCTAATAAAACAGATAATTTGTTAAATGAGAGTCGGGGTCTTTTTTAATTATTAAAAAAATAATAATAATTGTAAAAGGTATGTATAAAAAATGACTTTTACAGACCGAGTTGGCGTTTTTTGCTATAGAAATTTCACATTTAAAACCAACTGTACTATAATCCACTCTATCATTGCTAATAACTACAACCATTCTCTTTGCAACATTCAGTTTAATCATTTATTTTTTATTTTTTTATTTTAAAAAATTATGATATTTCAAAAGCTTTTTCGTTATGTGGATTACACATGTAAACCAAATTTTATTATAATCCACTATTTCTGAATATATAAATTACAGACTATTTATGCTTCATGTAATATGTATTTTGTGCAATTCTATTAAATTCAAATAACTTTAAACAAACTTTTTTGGCACCTTAATACTGTAATTTTAAAACTCAAGAAGGCATGAGAAAATGTAGCAAGATCTAAAAAGTTTGTTAACTGACAATATTTTGAAAAGTAAAAAATATTGATTTACAGGCGTTTTTCAACACTTACGAGCGGCCAGCGCCTGTATTTGCTTTATTATAGCAGTTAACGTTAGCTTTTCCAGCAAAAGCCTTCTTGCTTAATTGAAGTTTCAAAATTGTTCATTGATTAAGGATTTGAGAAATGATCAAAATATGTGGCACAGTTTATAGATTGAGCGAGGGAAAGTTCTAAAGTTGAATTATCCATCCAGTGGGTATGAGAAAAACCGGTCAAAATCTTCTACTTGGTGTTGTTTACTTCTACTTGAAGGTTTGGTGTTTCCCCTGAATGCAGTTTTAAGGTATGGTAATACACAAACCCCAGGATTGTTACCACATTTTGCTTAGTACATTTCCCAATGTTAAGAAACTACACATTTTAATTACAATGTTTCTTTAGAGCCAGATAAAACACAATGGGAAGATTTAAGAAAGGTGCAAAAATGAGACATGATTTATGGACTCAATGTGGTGGTAAAGAGGTTATCATTAGACACTATCTAAAAGAATATAAAAGTTTGTTCTAAATGGTGCTCAAAAATTTGGGGATTACTTTCAAATAAAATCTTTGGAGAAGATACGAAGGGAAACAGACACTGGCTCTGGGTTGTGTGGAATGAAAATCGTAGAAGAGTAAGAGAAAGTGTAGTTGAAGTCCAAGCAAAAAGACAGTCATGCAGGAAGGGAAAGCAGTTATCTGTCATAGCTCAGTTGGGCCCTAGGTATGAGAATACCCAATGCCTGAATGTAGGCCTGAAAGTAGAATGAGTTCAATCACCAGAGTCAGCCGACTCTGAGTGCACAAAGGCAGTGTTTCAAATCACAGAGGAACTTTCCTCCTATGGTTACACAGAGGATAAAGAAAACTTACATTTAAATGAAATGCAATGCATAACAGCAAGGCAGATGAGTTGTTAAAGAAAGAAAACAGGGAACAGGCATTTAATTTTACAGTTACTCAATTAGATACAGTTGACGTGCATGCTGAAAGTGAAACAGAAAATTCTACAAAGAAGACTGCAGATGGACAATTCTTCACAAAGTTTCAGAGCCATCAAAGTAAGAAAAGCAGATTTTGGTGAATGCTCTGAACCTGAAACATTAAGTTCCCCCACATCTGAAATTGAAACTCAAAATGGAAGAGGGAAACACATAAAAGAGAAAAAAAATTAGAGATAATAGGTCACCCCCAAACAGTTGACATGGTAAATCAAAAAAGAAAGTTAAAAAACAAAAATGCTTTACCAGGAAGATTTCTGATTCTAATTGACAGAAATAAAAAACATCAAGCCATTAAAGGGACAAGGCAAGCTTAGGAAGCCATGGACACGTTATTTACAGGGGAAAAAAATCTCATGTTGCCCACTTTCATTTAAATATCAACATACAAAAAAAAACATAGCCAGAAACAAATGTGTAATCACCTGCAAATGTGGGCTGTTTGCATGTTTAGATCTTGCCGAGCCAAATATCTATTCAGATTGCAGAGGAAACCTACAACTCTTGGTCCCATCAAAATGACAGTTATCCGCTTTGGAAATATCCGCAATTTAAAAAGTGAAAGAAGATTTAGACCTGGAAGCAACATAAGGAGAGGCCATATTGATCAGTTTTTCAAGTTATGAGCAACACTTTTTATAAAAAGCTGAGTGGCACTCCTCTTGCTGAGATTATGGCTGGAAACATCACTAGATGTTTAACTAAAAATGTTCTTAAAACAATTTCTTCTGAGATAAAGAAAAGTGAACGACTAAATAGTAACATCCTAATGGAAATCCACCTTTCTAAAGAGATCATAAAAGAATGTGACACTTCTTCAATCCATTTTCCTGGATACATTCAGAGTTTTCAAGTGGACCCATTTAATGTGCACATGTACACGGAAACAGGTTTGGGAATTTTGCTACACTACCTGAGACAAAAGACACCATTTACACTTCACTTGGATGTAACTGGTAGCCTTGTGTCTAAAATTCCTGGACAAAATAAAAAGGGTCTTGTATTATTCACTCACACTTCCTGGCAGGGGTTCCAACTCTCCCCACTACCTGTGGCTGAAATGCTTGCGAACAAGCTCTCCGTACCACCATTAACTTTTTGGTTAAGGCAGATTATTTGGAAAGCCTCCAAATTTTCAACTTTGAGAGTGAAACAAGTCGAGACAGACATTAGTTGGCCATTAATTTACAGTGTGTTCAATTAAGTGTGTTCAAAGTTAGCATTCAACAAAGAATCAATCCACACCTATCTTTTTCCAAAGTGTTTAAGTCAGTCTATCATAAATCATTAAGTTTTTTGTGTGAAAAGGTTGAGCAAACACTTAAGCAGAATGGCCATCACTGTCCTGGGATTGTAAAACCTGCTTAACTACATAGGCATATTGGGGTACTCCTTGGAGACTTGAGTAGATATGTTCAGGAAAGTGAGGAACCTAAACAAAGGAAGGCTATTCATGTAACTCGTAGCACAAACTGTCATGTCGAAACATGGTTTGGCATTGTCAAGTCATCCATTCTTCAGGGAAAAACACACTTGAGACCAGGGGTCTTCCTGAGAAAGATGCATTCATCCTCGGCTGGAAGGTATAGAGGACATATTTTTTTATAACCAGCTCCCTACAAAGCATTCATTGAAGCCATTGCAATGTAGAAACAATGAAGATGCTGACCAAGCTGAGGAAACATGGCCAAAGAAAGAAAAGCAGAGAAACAAAGCTTCAAAATCAAAGTACTTCACTCCTCCTCCAAATGTTCCAAGGCTCAAATATAAGAAAGATATATAGTGCAATTGAAGTGGATGCGATTGAAAGTAAAGTAGGGGAATGAAAAGAAGTTCCTGTGCAAATAACGAAAATAAGAGCAGAAAAAGACAGGACCAAGGACACGGATTCTGAAGAACACAAATCTACAGTTGTCTATGAAGCTAAAAGTCCTAGCATTAATGAATAAATAATGTTGAATTACATTCAGTACAAGTGTAAAATATGCTAATACAATGATGTTTGTACTAAATATTGTGTTTTAATAGGTTTACAATTTGTGGAAAATTAAGGATAATGAGCTTGTTGTTGCAATTCTGAAGTCATCAGACAAGAAAATGACTTTCCAGTTGCGTCACACTGAATTTCTCACTCTGAAGCTCAACAACTGGCTTGTTGGTGAGGTAATGTGGTAATCCACTTAGTGACTACTTCAAAATGCGGCTCAATCATTATGGTAAAGAAGAATGGACAAGCAAAAATTTTAAGCCAGGCTTTATTCAACACTCTACCCAGCAAGATGCCACCAGCTTTGTAGTTCTTGTGATGCAAGTAAGACCTTTCTCTCTCTCTCTCTCTCTCTCTCTCTCATATACAAAGTCAACCCAAAAAAATTATAAAGACTTCAGGGGGAAAAACTGCTATAAATTACATATGGATATAATAATATTATTAATATTATATCATTATAATATACATTTACACAATATTTTTATTTTCCTGATATGTACTGTATATATATATATATATATATATATATATATATATATATAGGCTCTGTGCATATACTGTATGCGCGCGCACACACACTACATACATACAGTACAGACCTGGAGCGGTCCGCATGTGAGCCAGTTTCGTTGTAGCGCTTGATGGTTTTTGTGACTGCACTTGGGGACACTTTCAAAGTTTTCCCAATTTTTCGGACTGACTGATCTTCATTTCTTAAAGTAATGATGGCCACTCGTTTACTTAGCTGCTTTTTTCTTGCCATAATACAAATTCAAACTCTTTGAATGAGAAGGTGTGTCCAAACTTTTGGTCTGTACTGTATATTAGCAACCATAATCTAAAGCTATCCAAAACGAGGTGAAATACATTAGAACATTTACAAACATCTGTAAACTCCTTAAGGAATTAGCTTAGCCACCGGGAACTAATCTGTTTGTGCTAAGCTACATAAAGCAGCATGTCAGCATGATTACCATGCTAACCTAAACTATGTAAGTGGCATTGAAATACAAAGTTTCACATAAGCTGGCATAAACTAGCCAAAGTGAGGAAAAATATAACATTAGCTTTATATCATCAGTATAAGAATTATATAAGACTTAATAACTCACCCCTTGTCATAACAGCTTGCTTGAAAATCCTCTGCTGCATCTATTTACTCTTCAAAATGCTCCCGTTCGTCGTTGGAGTCGTAATCTTCTTCTGAGGAAAAGGTAAACTCCTCCCACTGTCTAGAACATTCTGAAGAGCTTCCTCGGCTGTGTAGCGCGTGCCATCTTCCAAACGCGCAGAAAACTCACTGAATCTGTGTGGAACCTCTGAGTGTTCAAGCCGGTGTTCGAGGGGGGCGTGGCCTCGTCTGTAGATTACCCGGACCGTTTTCCCTGTGAATAGCGCGTGGGCGTGGCCTGCCTCAGTTCATTATCAGATAATGAAGTGCTACAGAAATTCTGTGCCTCTCCTTGGTTTCACACGGATTACATGAACTGAGAATGTTTGTTGAGAATGTAACTTTATTTATTTAAAAGTAGGCACTTTAAGCGTTCTATAGATATATTTCTCATGTCTGTGTGTACAGTATTCACACTCACAAGAGTTTCAGCCCATTTTACTCACGTGTTTATTTATTTATTTATTTTTTGCGTGTCAACTGAGACAGCTGAAAGTGCACCCGTTTAATTTTCTTTATTTTACAAAAGCACAACGTTTTGTGGATATTGTGAGTGTTCATCAATAAAAGTAGACGGTAATACACTTATGTGTATGATAAAAAATGACAGAGCTTTTTAAATTCTTTTCTTGGTTACCAGTTGACCCACCGGAGGGTCCGCTGACTCCTAAGGGATTTATTATTGGCCGGCTATTGAAATATGATTATGTCAGGAACATATCCTTATTGTTCATACTGCTTCTGTCAAAATGTAGAGTTGTTTTGGTGTCCTTACAAACAGCTCGATGTGGGATAGCTGTGCTTGAAAAATTAACCAAACTGGTAGCGACCCCAAATACTTCAGAGCCAGTTTTTTTTTTTTTTTTAATCGGGAAACTTTGGGAGAGGTTGATTTGGCTCAATCGAATGGGGGCCTAAACCTAAGACAGGTCAACAGAGAGAGGTAACCTTTGTACTTCACTAAAGAATCTCAGTTGTACAGTAGTGGGTTATTATTTATTTATTTATTTGTTTGTTTGTTTTTTAAGTCATTTTTCTCAATGAAGGCATTTATGTAAACTATTTGAAACTAGTTTAGGGTTTATGGTTTTCTACTACATTGCTAACCCTGCATCTTACCATGCATGCTTTTTCAAAAAAAAAAATAAATAAATAATATATATATATATATATATATATATATATATATATATATATATATACATACACACAGACATTACTAAAACAAGTACTTAGTAGTTTATTTTTATTTTGGTTTATACAGAAAAAAAAAATTATGCTAAATAAACTGGAAAATTATATTACATAAGCACATATAGTGATGTGCCAATTTCATGAAAGAATGCTCTTATTGTCAAATACACCAACATTCGACTGGTTATTTAGTTGATTAATCTTCATATGTGTTTCCATTCAGTTACATGGCATGAGCTATAGGTCAGAATTCTGTACTCCTCAGAGATTCTAGTGTTCAGTGACAGTATTGGGGGACGTTACTTTTTAAAGTAACTAATTACATTACAAAATTACTGTCTTTAAAAAAGTATTCAGTTACATTGCTGCATTACTTTCTGATAAAGTAACTAGTTCGATTACTTTTCCATTGCAGAAAATGAAAACTCCTTTGTGCTTCCTCATGCATGTTGTTTTAGTCAAGACCTTTATAATTATTCTACCATCATCACTCAGCGAAGTTTGGCCCATAACCTGTAACTACTAATACCCTTATTTCACCTATGTGGTTTCGAACGGTGGCCGTAAGTACGGTTCATCATGATTCACTGCGAGTTTTGGCGCTGTGATTAGGTTTACACCTTTCCATGCGTCGGTCCTCCATAGTCAAATCACATAGGTGAGATAGGGGTATAACAGCAGGAATAACAGAGGGGGGCGGGTTATAGGGGCCGGGGCTTGTAGGACGACTTTCTCACACACACACACACACACACACACACACACACACACACACACACACACACACACACACACACACACACACACACACACACACACACACACACACTAATGGATTGGGAATGACTGCTGTCTGGCTCACGGATTGCATAAATTGTCTGAATAACGGATTACATTTTTGAAAAAGTAACCAAGTAACTGAGCACTTGAATGGCGGACCAAACGCGTTAGATTAATCGTTACATCAAAAAAGTAATCCGAGTACCAACACTGTTCAGTGAACACATAGCAACCTGACAGGAAAAACCTCTTATTTTTCTTTAAAGGAAATAACATATTTTTAAATTTAAGTATAATGTACAGTATGACGTCTACACTAGGAATATGAAAAGATTATGTTAGATGGAGACAGACGTACTTGCTGAATACAATATTAAACATAACCATCCAGCTGAATAAAGAAGATGAATTATAACAGTAATGTATAAAAGAGTATGAATGAGACTGTACTGTAAATCTGCTGATGCTGGATACAGCTTTCAGTCTTCATTGGTATTTAAATAAAAATGTCAATATCAAACATATAAAGAGAATGCAACAATTTTAATTGCAATGTAGGAAAAACATATGAGAAGACGTACAAAAACACTGTGACTAACCGTCATAGGTAGAGCAGATGAAGTTGAGCCGAGTGCTCTCAGGCAGGTCGATCCACTGCTGCTCTCCTCCAGACTGAACTGCTCCACTTCTCTTCTCTTGGCTGCAGTCTTTATTCCATGTCCCATACCCCAGTGCCCAGTCCTGGTAGCAGATCACTGATCCAAAAACCCAGAACCAGATACGCTGAATGCAGTTATAATGCAGGCCGAGCCACACGTGTTCAGTGGAGGCATTTTGAGCCACTTCCTTCACCCAGAGCTGCATCTCCTGAGTGAGCACTGATACCAGGTCATAATGATTCTTCCAATGATTCTTCCTGCAGTAATTCAGAGCTTCCCGCCAGGGCAGATTCTGCTTGATCAGGATCAATCTGTCTAAAAAAAATAAAATAAACTAACTGAATTTTATACAATTACTAGCAATTATGAATTATAATTTGAATACAATATACTATAGTGTGGTTAATTATTTCTAATTGGAAAGAGCACTTCATGGTATTACAGTCATTTAACTCACTTTTGTGGCAGACGAATGGGAGTTTTTTTGTGCAGTCCACATCACTCCAGTAGAGTTGATCAGACACACTCACTGCGACACAGTTCAAACCTCCACTGGGTTTGTTAGAGCTCCAGTATCTAAATGAGGAATGACTCTGATCTGACCACATCCAGGAGTCTTTAAACAGACCAATCCATATTTCACTGTAATTTTGAATCATATTTCTAATCTCCTCATTCTCAGTTTGGTTCGTCACACTGACCAGGTCAATGTAGTTCTCTCTACAGTAGGTCTGAGCATCACGCCAGCTTTTCACCTGATCAATCAACATGTATTTATTCGTCTTTTTGTTCTTCTCTAAAAGACATTGAATTTACAACATCAACCATGAACAATCCTTTTAGACTTTTTTTTTCAAAATAAAATAAAATAAAAAAAAAACCAATAAAATTAATTTCTTGACCAAAGTAGATTTTATTGCACCAATTATGCTACACTGTCAAAAAAAATAAAGACAGAAAGAAAGCTGCCTCAATGTAAAAAAAAAAAAAAAAAAAGTTAGTAACAAGTTGCACAGCTTTAAATTTACTCTACATTTATTCTATTTTACTCTAACATTTAGAGAAATGTTCTTGACAAACAAAATATTTCACATTTCTGGTTAGTTGACAGAAGCCAGTTCAAAATCTTAAGTTGACTGAAGTTGTAAGTTAAATATTGGATGGGTGGATGTCTAATACAATCACAGGACTGCATCTCAGGGAAGGTAAGTTGCTCACTTAACTCGTTTTTTTTTTTTTTTTCAGTTTATTTAGTCTGGGTCATCAAAGTTTTCAAGGACACAATGCTACCTGTTTCAACAAATTCCACTGTAAAAAGTGGGGCCATCAATACAATAATAATTCATTCAACCTTTATCTAGTTGGATTTTATATGGTGTTGTTTCCAGTGATCAAATACTTATTCAAGCAGCAATACTTTTGAAAAACATGTCATCGTTATTGAAATAGCATTCATTCAAGATGAATGATGATTCAAGTATCCAGAACATCTTACCATCATAACATACAAAAGAAAACGAATTTCCACAGTAGTTATCATGCCAGGAGCCACTTGGTAACCGCATTTCTACACAGAACTCGTTTCCACCATAGTTGTCTGGTTGACCAGAAGCCCAGTTTGTGTAACTGTAACCGTCTTTGTAAAAATTTTCACTTGCAAATGACCACAGCCATTTTGAAAGTTCCTGCTTATTTAGGCCAATCCAAGCTTGAATTGCAGTTTCTTTAGTCAGGGTGTCATTTAGCTTGGTCATTTCTTCCATGTTAATGGTGGCCAGGTCAGTGTATTTTTCTCTGCAGTAAGCCTGAGCCTCAATCCAGGTTTTATCCTCATTAACAAAGTGATAGCGATGAGGAATATATGCCCCTGTAGCACACAGTACTGTCAGAAACATGAGAAAGAGACTCATTAATGATTCATGCTATACAGATATGCATCAACATTATAATAACTATTTTTAATTGATAGTTCTTTTAAGACAATCACTGTGTTCTTCCAGTTTAATTAATAGAATAGAACATTTCACATTCAAATTTCAAATGGGGAACAGGTATTAAAGTATTAAATATAAAATAAAATGTAAAATTATTTTTTTTGTAAATAATATTAATATACAGTGTGGGCCATTTATATGGATACACCTTAATAAAATGGGAATGGTTGGTGATATTAACGTCCTGTTTGTGTCACATTAGTACATGTGAGGGGGCAAACTTTTCAAGATGGGTGGTGACCATGGTGGCCATTTAGAAGTCGGCCATCTTGGATCCAACTTTTGTTTTTTCAATAGGAAGAGGGTCATGTGACACATCAGACTTATTGGGAATTTCACAAGAAAAACAATGGTCTACTTGGTTTTAACGTAACTTTATTCTTTCATGACTTATTTACAAGTTTCTCTTTGTTCACAGCCATTGACATTTCGAAGAGGTTAACATATGATGAGCGGATTGAAATTGTGTTGATATCTGGTGAACGCAGTAACCGGGTCATTGCAGCAGATTTCAATGCAAGACACCTTACGAGACCATCCATCTCCCATGTTACAGTTAGCAAACTGCTTGCTAAGTTTTGTGAAACTGGTTCAGTGTTGGATTTGCCAAAATGTGGACGCATGAAAACTGTCACTAATGAACAAACATCAGTGTGTAGCACTGCCACATAAGGGGCAATTGTATAGAGGGGTAAGTAAGCTGGCTTAATATGAAAGAAGCTGCAGCACCTTCTGCAATGTGCCCCTTCGGTTTATTTGCCGGTATGTATATAATGTGTATTGGTTCCCGCTCCTACTCTCGCGAGACTGTGTTGCTGGGCGGCACGGGAAGAAGGTGACGCACGTGGTCACATGACCCGGACATAAAGCCGGCCCGGGAAAGCATGCAGGGAGAGAGAGTTATGGAGATACAGCGTGCTGAATATATTCTTTACACGAAGTTGCTCATGATACTGACGAAGGCTGTTTCTTGCAAACCCACAAGAAACAGCCTTCGTCAGTATCATGAGCAACTCCGTGTAAAGAATATATTCAGCTTACCATCTAGATTAACACCGACTGGACTGCTTCGTATAGGTACTCGCACTCCGACATCGGCCTCCTGGTTGTTTACCATCATTACCGGTGAGACCGATCCATCTCCATCATACACTCTCACAATAACACAGACTTTGGACATTTTACACATTCTCCCACTCAACGGTTTTCATTGTATATATTTTGTAAATATTGTTTTCTTTATTGGTTTTGTTGGTTGGTGCACCTTTTGTTTCATTTTTTGTATAATACACGTTTGGTTTGTTTGAATTGGTCTTGGTTTTGTGATTCTTGCTCGCTGAGCTTTAACGCACTCAGACACAAAGACAAAGATCTCTTCTTTTGTGTAGCATCGGTTAATCATAGTATATCTGAGCGTTACAAGTGGCTGTCCTAGCTTCATTCAGCAAGAGCCCACAGAATAGCACTCGCCGCATGTCACTGGGGAGTGACATTAGTCAAACATCCCTTCGGCGGATATTAGCTACTCACAAATGGCACCCTTACAAACTCCAGCTACTGCAGCATCTCAACGAGGATGACCTAGATCGGCGCACACAATTTGCAGAATGGGCAAAACAAAAATTGGAACAGGGCCCTCAGTTCACGCAGAAGATTTTGTTCAGTGATGAGGCAAACTTTTATGTGAATGGTGAAGTGCCACAAACATGATGTTAATAATCACCAAACATTCCCATTTTATTAAGGTGTATCCATATAAATGGCCCACCCTGTATATTAATTTAAAAGTAAATAATATAACAATGAAACAACTTATTTATGCATAACTTAATTCAATGATGTGCACATGATGTGCATGCAGAACAGTCACTTTAATTGAAACTTACTTTTACTTAAACAACTATCCAATCATTTGGCACCAGTAACATACATTAAATTACATACAGTAGATATAGTTCAATATCATTAAGTAATGTTTATTTCTTATTTTTAGAAAGAGGATCAATTATTTCAAGAATTATGTATCTGAAATAAAATACAGATACAGGTTAATGCTTTTCAAGAGGAACTTATTAATAATCTTCATAAATTATTAATCAATATTTTATTTGGAAGTAAAACATAACATCACTGATATGGTATAGTTATTCTATTATCTGAATCATTAGCTACCAAATTATCTGGCTTTACATTAAAATAAAAAAAAATCTGAATTTTCAGCAAATATTTTCAGTTGTTTCATTAAAAAATGAAGTCCCTGCTACTATTACTGCAATTGGTGTGCGTGTTTCTGTGGTGTTTTATTCAATGGTAAATATGCTACAGTAACAAAACATAATCCAAAAGTATTTGTATTATCCTTAATCAGAAAGCAAGGCCAGACAGGATGCAAATGCAGAGAAAATTGATATTGCTAATATTAAAAATATTAATAATGCTGAGCACTATAGATAGACAAACAATGCAATACACAAAAAGTGAATTCAGTAGGTGAAATGCTGTGCTGGAAATTGTAGATTGGTGTTTGCATGTTTTCAGTTTTCTAATATTTCTCAGATTGTGACAAAGGATTTTAGCGATAACACAAGAGAGGCTGTTACTATATGACAATGACAATTCAAGTCCAGTTTGTAGCTTCTTTTTTTTTTCCTGTTGCAGGACTTTATATGGGGCAGAATGCTTGGCTTTAAGTTCATGAAGGATCTTTTATGGCCAACCACACTTTGTCTCCTTATCAAAACAAAGGGAGTTTTTCCCTGTGATGATGATCAAGCCTCTTGTGAATTCTTGCTACCCTCCTGAGATGATGGTTTAATTTCGATACCCTTTTGCTGGTCATCTACTGTGAGTGAGGTGGTGACACTTGGATTCCAGGGGGAAAAAATGGTTGGTAGACAAAGGCACACGAAAATGGTGTAATTTGTGGGTCAGGATAACATGGGGGGTTCTTGGTAAATTCAGCCTATGGAAGGAATTGCGACCAATCATCATAGTTTTGGGAACAGTATAGCCTAAGACAGATGCCAATTACATGACTGGTGAATTTAACTTGACCACTGGACTGTGAGCATACTGATGTTATAACACCTAGTATTTCCATAAAATTGGACTACTCTTATGAATTTATGCATGGACCCTAGACCTTACCAAGGGCTACCTGCCAGTAGCTGAGCACCCTCTACCTGCAAGGGTGGAGATGAATGGGGCCTTTCCAAGTTGGTCCACAAGATCATCAACACAGAATCAGGTAAGTGTCTAAGGTGGATATGGTGTTCAGACGCTGGAAGCCGTTACACAGTTGGATCGAACTATTGGGCTTGGGCACCGTACTTATGGGGCTGGACCATGGGCTAGTCAACTCCTCAGTTATGCCATGCCACAACATGATGACCACCTCAGCATTTATGGCCTGACGGCAGGCTTCTGGGGCTCTATACGGGCTCTGATGAGTGATCACACCGAGCGGTGTCTTTATATCATGGCGCATGGGATGCATTGTATTTTGTATTTTCTGTGCCATCATTGAATTTGTCCTGTGCACTTAAATAACTGTCTGGTTTGGCTCAGCTACAAAACATACATTAGAAGACTACAAAGGACTGTTTGGACTGCTGAAAGGATTATCAGTGCTCCCCTGCCCACCCTTCAAAAACTGTATATAATGTGATGGAGAACCATACACCAGTTCGGTGAGTGAAAGGCATGAGAATAAAGACATGTTTTCTAATACTAGTTTTTTCTTGTTTCTCTCACACCCTGCAGACTCCGAGGGCTCCGATGATCCCTGAGAGAAAACTCACCGGAAGATTACTCGCCACTGGCCGGACCATCACTCCCGCGAGTTCGCTCTCTGCCTCCAACCCCGCGCCCTGTTCCTGCACAGCGTTGGAATACGGCAGCACTTCCCCACTCTGAGCGGATACAACTGACTCACCTCTCCCCTAAAATGCTCCTCACTTCACTTTCCTGACCATTTGAAATAAAACATGACCTCTGTGAACACCTCAACTACCGTCTCTGTGCCTGTGTCACTACCCCGCTGCCATTCAGGGTTTACAATATCTCTTTTACGTTTTGCCACCAGGACATCCGGGCACAAGAGCAGTTTTTCCCCGCAGGCAACCTTACTCATGAACAGTTAAATGTTCTCCCCATGGGAAATAAATAATAATAAAATAGGTGCAATAATGTGCAACTACTATAATGTGTACCACTAATATTTATTTGATAATACTCCACATCTTATTCCATTTCTTTCTTTCTTTTTCATGTTGTGTGGTGTTGTCAACTTTGGAAGCTTCTGTCACCAAAACAAATTCCTTTGTTGTGCAAACGTGCTTGGCAATGAAGCTCTTTCTTATTCAGCTAACTAAAACAAGCAGAGTGGCACCATCAGTGGGCTGGTTTACCCTGTTTGTCTGATCTCTGGCCTTGGTTCTATATTATAACTGATTACCTAGGGCTGTTCTGACTCTTTGAGCTTTGCTATAAAAAAAAATAATTAAAGCAATATTATCTTTCATGGCATAGATACCATTCTGCCCCAAAAAGCCAGGCCTGCCCACAAATTTAAATAAAGTATCCATAAACCCTGTATTGTTTTTTGGACCACCTGTTTGGGACATAGCCTGCTATAAGCTAAATGGACATATGACACTGGGATATGGACAGAGCATATTGCAGCATTTGACGTTGCCTTTGCTAACTTGTATGCCTCTACAAAGTTACTTTTAGTAGCATTTAAGTAATGACAACATGTATCTATGTGTATGTAGGGATGAGCGGGCCCCAAAGAGAGCAAACATTTGATCACATTCCAGAACCTCTTCCCCGGACAGCATGGTGCCATCCCTATAACCAATCTCATTTGTGATCATAAAGGAGAGCTTGTAAAACTAAGCTGCAGGAAACTTAACCTGGCATGGGACAGGAAGTTTGCTGTGCCTGAAGCCAGGCTAAAGCTAGAAGCCTCAAATTAGACCCAAAACCACGGTGTAAATTAGCGATACTGTAAACAAAGCGGACAGTTTTAGAGCTTCACCCCGAGTTGCCTTTCAACAAACAAAGAGGCATACGGCAGAGACACTATTTTAAAGTGTGCCAGTAGGGCAAAATGCTAGAAACATATATTCAGTATGTTTTATATCTGTGTGTTATGTTTGATTATTCTACATAACTGTAAAGGTATTATCAGCATTTACAAACCCTTTTTATTAAGGGAAGGCATAAATGAGTGAGTAAGATAGGGGATGTGTGGTACCAATTGAGAGCTTATTTTATTCACAGTACAGTGGTGTACACGGAAAATTGGTTGCATGAACAAGAGCTCATGTAAAATTACTTTATAAAAGGTATTAAAAGTGTATTCGGCTTGTCCGCACGTGACAGCCGTAAACCCGGCCTAATGTATGCATAAAAGGTGGAACCAAATGAGGCGTGGCTAAGCCCTGCAACCACATCCAATTGGACCAATCATCCATGGGACGGACCGACACACTCAGCATCCGAAGTCGTCCAAACACGTCTTCGTCTTCATCCACGTCGTTGTCATGACCGTCTGAAGGAAGCAAGCTCGCTGTAATGTCCTAACATTATGTATAAAACCCTCACATATAATGGTGAACAATGCCAAAGTCATTCGTTGTCATTATCATGTAAAATACTACATGTATGTATATATAATTCCAAAGCTTTTGGTACGGTGGCCGAGAAGTGCAAAACAACTTAACAAAATGAAAACAAAATAAATTCAAAAACAAAATAACAAAACCCAAAACAAAATAACAAATTCAAAAACAAAATAACAAAACCCAAATCAAAATAACAAATTCAAAAACAAAATAACAAAACCCAAAACAAAATAACAAAACCCAAAACTAATTTGTTATTTTGTTTTGTATTTTGTTAATTTTTTTTCGGTTTTGCTATTTTGATTTTGAATTTGTTATTTTGTTTTCGGTTTTGTTAATTCGGTTTTGAATTTGCTATTTAGTTTTCGGTTTTGTTAATTTGGTTTGCACCTCTCGGCTGTTCAGAAACGAACCGGAAAAGGTAGGTATAGTTTGCGAATGAAATTCTTACCGCTGATTGGACGAGACATCTGTCACTCAAGATATACAGGAAGTACTGTAGCGGCGGTAGATTCGTGTGTGTATGAATGTGCAAACATGTACTGTCCTTATTGTGGTTTCAAATATGGTGTTCTGCCAAATTTTTGCAGTTCTTGTGGAATTTTTTTCTTTTAAAAGAGACACAGCAGTTCGCAAACTAATCTTTATACCATGACATGTCATCAGCATATCCAAAATCACGGCATACGAATGTCCGTCCTCAAAGTAACTTTGAATAAATTCCATTTCCTTGCTTTCTAATGAAAAATGTAATTATTTTCTTAGTTTTGAACACCGAAAAATTTTTTTTAAATGAAGCAGAACACACAAGAAACAAAGTTAGAGACACA
Organism: Clarias fuscus; assembly: GCA_030347435.1. NCBI lineage: Eukaryota > Metazoa > Chordata > Actinopteri > Siluriformes > Clariidae > Clarias > Clarias fuscus. Next base: position 3,248,979 of record CM059227.1, read on the forward strand.
ATTTCCTACTTCCTGTTTATCTTGAGTGACAGGTGTCTCGTCGAATCAGCGGTAAGAATTTAATTCGCAAACTATACCTACCTTTTCCTGTTCGTATCTGACTGGCCGAGAAGTGCAATACAAATGAACAAAACCCAAAATAAAATAACAAATCCGAAAACAAAATAAATTCAAAACCAAATTAACAATTAGTTTCGGGTTTTGTTATTTTGTTTTCGGATTTGTAAATTTGGTTTTGAATTTGCTATTTACTTTTCGGATTTGTTAATTTGGTTTTAAATTTGTTATTTTGTTTTGGGTTTTGTTAATTTGCTTTTGAATTTGTTATTTTGTCTTTGAATGTTATTTTGTTTAAATACAAATACAAAACTCTCCTAGCATGTGGAACAGCATTAAATTATTAGGCTCTGTGTTTGAGGTGTGCCTTTATATGCATTCCCAGGTGTGCCACCAATTAACTCAAATGAAATCAATTAACGTATCAGAAGCTTTTTAACCTCAGATGATGGAATGATCTGGAGTTTCCTTTTGTTTAAAGACACAATAAACTTAGTGTATGTATACTTTTGACTTTGAGGAAAGTGATAAAAAATACATGGAAAATTATCCCTCGCTCGATTCTGACATTTAACAAATGCCAAAAATATGTTAATATTTATTGATCTAAAACAGAAAAAAAGTTTACTCTGATTTAATGTTTGACAGTAAAGTAAAAAAGTCAATTTGTTTTCTCCTCTCCCCTCCTATATTTTTTACTGTTATTCTAATAAACAAGATAAATGATCTACTTTGCATATGGTGACCATGACTACAGGTTTGTTCTGTAATAGACTCAGGGACCTATGAGCTAGAGAACATAACAAATGTTTAAACAGAGAAACTTTACACTTTCATCCACTAAATGTCAAATTTGATGCAAGTTGTGAAGGGGGAAGCATTAGGTCTATAACATGATTGCCTCTCTAAGACATCCCCTTTATAGCTAGAGTTTCTTATAAGTAAATATGGACAGAAGCTCTCCAATCTGTGAAAGAGTGCATAAAAAGATTGTGGAATACTTTAAAAAACAACGTTCCCCAACATCAAATTGCAAAGGCTTTGCAAATCTCATAATCGGTGCATAACATCATCAAAAGATTCAGAGAAACTGGAGAAATCTTTGTGTGTGAGATACGGGAGTCCAACAAAGGCCGAAGACCTTATCAGCATGACTGTGTCATTGACATTATTAAATGGGCCCATAAATACTTCCAGAAACCACTGTCTGTAAATACAACTGCATTTTTTTTTTTTTTTTTTGCATTTTACGCTGAGCCATATGCAGACGCCAATTAAAACTCTATCATGCAAAAAGGAAGCCATATGTGAATGTTGTCCAGAAGCGCTGTTGTGTCCTGTCAGACATGGCTCATTTAAAATGGACAGTTTCAAAGTGGAAAATTGTTCTATGGCCAGACAAGACCAAATTTGACATTATAGTTGGAAATCACAGATGCCGTCTCATCTGAGCTAAAGAGAAGAGAAACCTAACAGACCTAACTCATTTTGCATAGAATTGAATAGAATAGAATTTCTTAATTTAAACAGTTGTCATGTTCTGTTGTATCCAAAAGGTTTATGGCCAAATAAATCTTTATTAAAAAAAAAAAAAAAAACATATGCCAGATTCTTGTCTCCATATGTGTTGGAGACCACGCTTAGTACTCCATTCACTTTGCAAGATTTATGTAAACAACTATATTTAAATGTAAGTAAATGCTGTGGTGTTTGGGGGAAGTGATGTGCTGATGCATGCCCATGTATATGAACAGCTTTATTTCACTTATAATATACTCCGACCACAGACAAATACAGCACAATGCACATTCTCTGTGTATGGCTGGAATGTGGTTGTGAATATCAAGTCAAGTCAAGCAGGCTGTTATTCTCATTCCAACCATATACAGTTAGTACACAGTGAAACGAAACGACGTTCCTCCAGAACCAAGGTGCTACATACATGCAACAACATAAATTAACAACACAATTTTTTACATTTTTAAGTTACAACCTAAAACCTAAAAAAAATATAAAATTCTATACAAAAAATACACAATAGACAAATTGCACATCCAATTTGCAAACAAAGAGCTACATGACACAAATAAAATTTGAATTTGAATTTGAATTTGACCTGTCACATACACAATCCTACACAGTACGATATGCAGTGAAATGCTTAGGCAACTGCCCTGACCTAAGAGAATAAAATTAAATAAAATATAAAATATAGAATATAAAATGTAAAATGTAAGAATATAAAATATAAAATGTAAGTAAGTAAAAAATTGTAATTGTACAAGTGGAAATAAAAATATTGAATATGCAAATATGCAGTAAAGTGACATGTTAAATGATAAAGTGGCTTGTGTGCATATTTAAGTGACTTGTGTGCATACTACCCATGAGTGAGCAGGTGTGCAGTGAGGACAAGTGAGCAAATGTCCTGAATGTCCAGAGTGTCCAGAGTGAGTGCAGAAGCATGTGTGGGTGTGCAAAATGGATCAGTACTGTGTGTTGTACTGATTAAGAGACCGTATCGCCTGCGGGAAGAAGCTCCTCCTCAGTCTCTCTGTGTTGGCCTTCAGGGAGCGGAATCGCTTTCCTGACCTCAACAGAGAGAACAGTCCATTGCTGGGGTGACTGAGGTCCTTCATGATCTTCCTGGCCTTGGTCCAGCACCGCTTGCTGTAGATCGAGTGCAGGTCAGGGAGCTCGGTGTGGATGATGCGCTCAGCTGATCGCACCACCCTCTGAAGAGTTCGTCTGTCCTGCATGGTGCTCTTCCCGAACCAGGACGTGATGTTTCCCGTCAGGATGCTCTCTATGGTGCAGGAGTAGAAGTTCCTAAGCACCTTGGAGGGCAGTCTGAAGTCTCTCAGGCGTCTGAGGTGGTAGAGACGCTGTCGGGCCTTCTTCACCACGGTGTTGATGTGACAGGACCAAGACAGGTCCTGCGTGATGTGTACACCGAGGTAACGGAAGCTGTCCACTCTCTCCACTGGGCTCTTGTTGATGACGGGGGTCTGGTAGTTCCTCTTTTGCTTTGTGCTGAAGTCCACTATCAACTCCTTTGTCTTGCTGACGTTGAGAAGGAGGTTGTTCGTCTGACACCAGTTCTCCAGATTTCCAATCTCCTTCAGGTACGCCGTCTCATCGTTGTCAGAGATCAGGCCGACCACGACGGTGTCGTCAGCAAACTTGATGATGGTGGTGGAGTTGGTAGTGGCTACGCAGTCGTGAGTGTACAAAGAGTACAGTAGAGGGCTCAGAACACAACCCTGTGGGGCTCCAGTGCTGAGGGTGATGGAGGCTGAGACATGTCCACCCATCCTTACTGCCTGTGGTCTCCCCGTTAGGAAATTGGAGATCCACTGACACAAGGATGAGCTGAGTCCCAGGTGCTCCAGCTTGGTGGTGAGTGTAGAGGGAATTATGGTGTTAAATGCTGAGCTGTAGTCGATGAAAAGCATTTTCACATAATTCCCCCTTCTAGTGTCCAGATGAGTGAGAGATGTATGGAGTAGATGAGCGATGGCGTCATCTGTAGAGCGGTTTGAACGGTAGGCAAACTGAAGTGGATCTAGTGTGTCTGGTAATGAAGAGATGATGAAGTCTCTGACCAGCCGTTCAAAGCACTTCATCACCACTGATGTGAGGGCTACAGGTCTATAGTCATTGAGGGAAGCAGGATGTGGTTTCTTTGGAACAGGAACAATGATGGACTCTTTGAAGCATGTAGGGATCACCGACTGAGATAAGGAGAGGTTGAATATCTCTGTGAACACTGGTGCTAGCTGGTCTGCGCAGGCTCTGAGGACTCTACCTGAGATGCCGTCTGGTCCTGCTGCTTTCCTTGTGTTCACTCTCCTGAAGGCTCTCCTCACTTCATGCTCGGAGATGACGAACGCGTTTCCGGTGCTGGCAATGACTTCCTGTCTGCAGCCATTAGCAGCGCTATCATTAGCAACTCTAACGTCTTTAGCTGCAGCCTCGAAGCGAGCATAAAAGGTGTTCAGCTCGTCTGCCAGAGTCGTGTCCGCGTTTGTCATACCGGATGTTGGAGCTTTGTATTCCGTTATCGTTCTTAGTCCCTGCCACAGGCTCCTAGAGTCACTCTGTTGGAGTTGTGACTCTAGCTTCCTCCCGTAGCGCTGCTTCGCCTCCTTCATAATAACCGGACGTTATATGCCGCAGCTTTGTACAAGTCCATGTCCCCCGAAGCAAGTCCCGCATTGTAGGCAGCAGCGCGAGATCTCAGAGCGTCGCGGATGGTTTTATCCACCCACGGCTTCTGATTGGGAAACGTTCTGATGGTCGTTTTCTGTACGGTATCATCCGCTAGTTTCCCGATGAATCCCACAACCGCTTCCGTAAACACGCTGACGTCATCGGAGCTGTTTCGGAACATGTCCCAGTCTGCGTCATCGAGTGCGTCTTGAAGCGCGGCCACCGATTGGTCCGTCCAGTGCGCGACCTCCCTCTGAACCGGAAGTTCCTGTTTAAGCCTTTGTTTATATTTTGGCATGAGGAAGATGGCGGCATGGTCAGATTTCCCAAACGGTGGACAAGATTGTGCCTTGTAGCCGTCTTTAACTGGTGTGTAACAGTGGACCAGTGTCCTTTCGCCCCTGGTCGGGCAGGTGATGTGCTGATGGAAGTTAGGCGCTGCACGTTTGAGGTTGGCACTGTTAAAGTCCCCCGCCACAATAAGCGCAGCGTCCCGGTGTTGTGTTTGGTGCTGTGTGAGTGCCTCATGCAGCTCGCATAAGGCAGTGTCCGTGTCCGCTTGTGGCGGAATATAAACGGCGCTGATTATGACCGATGTGAACTCCCGAGGAAGATAAAAAGGACGACATTTGATAGTTAATAGTTCCAGGTTGGGTGTGCAGGAGCGTGCGAGAGGAACAACGCTCGCGCTGTTGCACCAGCTGCTGTTCACCATTAAGCACACGCCGCCTCCCCTTGTCTTCCCCGAGTCCCGTGTCCTGTCCATACGGTGAACCGAGAAGAACTCGGCCAGCTGGATGGCGTGGTCCGGCACCGCTGGGTTCAGCCATGTCTCGGTGAAGCAGAGAAGATTGCAGTCCCGAATGTCTCTGGAACTTTATCCTGGCCCTGAGGTCATCGAGCTTGTTCTCCAGAGACTGGACATTGGCGAGCAGGATGCTAGGCAGAGGTGGGCGGTGTGCACGCGCTCTCAGCCTGTTCCTGACGCCGGCTCGTTTTCCTCGGGGCCGCCGCTTCGCGTCGCGTCCTTTGTTTACCCTCAGGATCTCACTCGGCCAGCTCGGATCCGGAGTTAAAAACGTCGAATTGTGAGTACATTGTAAACCAATAGAAATAAGAGTATCTCTATCGTACTTAATGCACTCAATGATGGTGAATTAGCCGGATTAAAGTTATTGAAAGTTAACTTAAAAAACAAAAACAAGGCAGCCGACCTCACCGGCGCCTCAGATGCCTCAGATGGCACCGGCGACATCTTGTAGGTGGGTATGAACAGATTGAGATGGATGTATATCAGTGTAATTGTGCATGTGTGTTTATCAGTTCAGTCCAGATGTTATTTAGTTCGTCTGAATGATTTGTGTGTGTGTGTGTGTGTGTGTGTGTGTGTGTGTGTGTGTCAGTCCAGTCTCTTTGTGTTGAGGAGACTGATGGCTTGTGGGTAAAAACTGTTACACAGTCTCGATGTGAGTGCCTGAATGCTTCGGTACCTTTTCCCAGATGGCAGAAGGGTGAAGAGTGAGTGTGAGGGGTGTGTCCGGTCAGCCACAATGCTGGTGGCTTTGCGGATGTAGCGCGTGATGTACATGTCCTCGATATAGGGAAGAGAGACCCCGATGATCAGCTGTCCTCACTATCCGCTGCAAGGTCTTATGGTCTGATATGGTGCAATTTCCAAACCAGACAGTGATGCAGCTGCTCAGGATGCTCTCAATAGTTCCTCTATAGAAGGTGGTGAGGATCGGTGGTGGAAGTTGTGCCTTTCTCAGCCTTCTCTGGAAGAAAAGATGTTGTTGGGCTTTCTTGTGCAGAGAGCTGGTGTTGAGGGAACAGGTGAGGTTCTCCTCCAGGTGGACACCCAGGAATTTTGTGCTCTTGACGATCTCCACAGAAGAGCCATCGATGCTGAGCGGAGAGTGATCACTCGGGGTCCTCCTGAAGTCAACAACCATCTCTTTGGTCTTATCGATGTTCAGAGACAGGTTGTTGTCTTTACACCAGTCAGTTAGCCTCTGCACTTCCTCTCTGTACGCTGACTCATCGTTCTTGCTGATGAGACCCACCACGGTTGTGTCATCGGCAAACTTGATGATATGATTGGAGCTGTGTGTGGCTACACAATCATGAGTCAGCAGCGTGAACATCAAGGGACTAAGCACATAGCCCTGTGGGGCCTCAGTGCTCAGTGTGGTGGTGATGGAGGTGCGGTTCAGAAAATCCAGGATCCAGTTACAGAGGGAGGTGTTCAGGCCCAACAAGTTCAGATTCCCGATCAGGTGTTGGGGACTGATTGTATTGAATGCTGAAATCTGAAATCTATGGAGTGTGGTGGAGATGGCGTCGTCCGTGGAACGGTTTGAACGATACGCAAACTGCAGGGGGTCCAGTGAGGGGGGCAGAAGGGTCTTGATGCGTCTCATGACGAGCCGCTCAAAGCACTTCCTGATGATGGGTGTGAGTGCAACAGGGCGGTAGTCATTGAGACAGGACACAGAAGACTTCTTCGGCACGGGGACGATGGTGGAAGACTTGAAGCATGTGGGAACGACGACGCTGCTCAGAGAATATGCCTTTTAACAATTAATAAAATGTTCCTGTGAACGCACGGTGAGCACTTTTACATTGCAGAGTTTTGATCAAACGGCAGATAAATGTGTGTGCCGATATGAGTTAATTTATTAATAAAAATGCAGACATAATCCCCCAGAAATACAACAAACACAAATGTATGCTCTCTAAATACATTTTTTATTTTTGTTTCTCTCCCTGGCTTCAGTGAGCCCTGTTTTGTGTGAGGAATCTGACTGTATAGGTGTGAAAAGCTGAGACATCAGAAAACTGGTGTCACCTGAGCCAGGTGTCAATAGGTCCTTCATATTCATGAAAAGTCATGGAATATTCAGTGAAACAGAGGCTCTGCCAAAAAAAAGTTAAGCACATCAGTCACTTTACCCCAAATAAAAGGTCTTCCTGAGAATTTAGTTGTTTTGCTATCGGCACACAACCAAGTTCTGTGTTCAAAACAATCTGTGAGGTTTGTTTATTCTCTATTTTCTCTTTTTCAGTTTAAAATTTTATTTTTTTATATTTTTATGTGGACTTTGACATAAGTTTAAAAGTTGCACATGAACCTAATATATGTACATCAGCTACATTATGAAAGCCCAGTATACTGGTAAAGATTTGAAATTTACATAAATTTAAGAAGAGGGCTAAATCACAACAGGACTTCAGAAAGGCCTCAGACCCCAAAGGGATATTTTATTAAATGTGTCAGGTAAACAGGTGATTAGGCTAAGAGGTAATGAGAGTGAATACAAAACTTTACAATCAGTTGTGTATATCATGCATTCTTCTGTATTTCCGCTGAGCTCTTTGCATATTGCCACAGAAACAGATTTTATCTCTGTAACAGGTTTCTGGTTCTTACCATGGAGTCTCAGGTGACAAAGTTACATAATAAGGTATAGTTATGTTTGTGTGAGCTGTTCCTGTTAACACACAGACTGCAGTTTTTTTTTTCTCATGACCAGAGGTAGATAACTAAGTAAATGTTATTTGTTACTATAAAGTACATGTTTCATATATTTGTCCTTTACTTAAGTAGCTGTATTACATATTTACATTGTACAAAAAATATATGTACTTTGTAATGTATTACCATTTTTTCACCTGCTGTTTAGTATAACATTTCTTTTAGAAAATTTAGGAGAATTGGTTGCAGCCAGAGGGTTGTAGTAGGGTTATTGGGTTGATGCTATATTGTTAAGCCTGCATCTCATCATGCATGTTTATATAAAAGTACCACAAAATACATACATTCACTAAATTCATTAATGAAATTCACATTTAGTAATTCAGTAACCATGTTCTCACACACACACACACACACACACACACACACACACACACACACACACACACACACACACACACACACACACACACACACACACACACACACACACACACACACACACACACACACACACACACACACACACACAATCCTTCATATACACTGACCTGAGAAGAGCAGCGTCACTGAAATGAGACGAGACATATCTGCAGGAAGAAAAATCCTGAAAACATTTACATTATTATTTATAGATTTCAACATGATGGCAAACAATCACTTCATCAGTCTCTTTTTCACTTGCAAAAACATCTGTCGTTTTACCAAAAAGTAGAAATCTTAGTCATAAGCAACATAAATCTTACAAAACAATGGCAACTGAGCTGTAATATTAGACTATTCTAATATTCACTGAAATCATAGCCTGTGAAAATTAAACAGTAAAATCAGGTGTCCTGTGGTATAAATATATCCATATATAGAAAATAGATTAAAAGTTTCCATACCTCATGTGTTTCATGTACTCCACTCAGGGTATGTTCTCACCTTTTGTAGCTGAACATAACAGATGTCTTATTATAGTGGAAAAAAACTTATTTGTCCTCTTAACTCCTCCCATATTTTTGCCTCTCAGTGTCAGTGCTCCCAGTTTGGGTAAACAGGAAACGTCAACTTTGTTGCATGTGCTTCTATATGCTCTTTTACCTTTTCACATTTATACTTATAGCCTTAGATTACACGTTTTTGTGATTTTTTTAACATATACCTGATTTGCACAATAAACATGAACCAAAGGAGACTACAGATCAATGGTGATTTTCACACAAACTTGATGACCATCTGTTCCTGCTGCTGATGAACTTTTCCACAACATGGTTCAATCATCACTGTACATTAAGAAGTAAATAAATAAAGGATATACACTCCTAAAGATATAGCTCCTTTCTGGAGTTAAAGGGGGTAAGAACTAATGCCAAACACTGTCGAAATGATGCAACAGTGATGTGTATGTCTCTTTGTGAGTTGGAAGACAGATAGACAGATGGATAGACAGATAGAGTACTTTATTCATCCCAGTTCTCTCACAGCTCTTTGCATATTTCTCTAGAAACAGATACTATTTCAATATCAGCTATTGCAGCAACACAGGCATTCTTTTCAGGATTTTTTAAAATTTGTTTTATTTGAATAATTAGGAAAGCTCAGAATGGTAACACATGTTACTAGCATGCTGTATTTAACTTGTACAGTGCTGATGGAAAAATCTTAACAGTATTGAGTGTTGAGGAAATAACGATTTGAATCCATTTAATATGAGCGTGAAACATGAGAAAAAGTGTAAAATGAGTTTCACTCATCGTGGTCACTAATGCTGCTGAATTTCTTTTTTTTTTGTTGTTCTTTCTATAGTTTTCTTTTCCTTATTTTAAAAAATATTTATGTGCATTTAAAAATTTTAAATTAAATGCATAATTTGTTCATTTTCTTATAAAATTGTTCTAAATAGAAACAATTTGAAATATACTGTTGGTGTTGTATCAGCACCTTCACAGTCTTATTTATTTTATTATACACCGACTGGTCCAAAAAAATCGCCATTACAGTCACGAAATGGGTGGTATTCTGGCTAGATGTTGTTTGCCATGGGCTTACAAAAGGGCAGGCATAGGCGCAGAGGGTGGTTTTACAAAACAAGAGTCTTTTATTTAACAAAACAATAATAAAGTAAAATAAACAAAGAACTTTAAACACAGAACTCAACATATAACCAAAAGCATAGAGCTTACCATAGGCTCGTTAGATTAACACTAGCTTAAAGCAACAGACAGGCTCTATGGCAAAACACAGCGACATGGAGCTTACACATGCTTTGAAAGGCCAAAACCTCTAGCAGTCAATAGAGGCTAACCTACTGGGGGCTAAACACTCATGTTGCTACACATATAACTATATATACAGGTACCTAAACATACAGGGAACTAAACAAGAGGAAAGCCACGGGACAACCTAACAAAACCAGCTCCATATCACAAAACACAACGAACTTAAATATCACAATACTAGAGCCTTTCTCTCTAAACAGAGATTTAAACAGAAACTAAAACAAACCTAACTTAACTAAACTCTCGTCACCTGACGAGGTGCATTCTGGGAAACTGAGTCTACAAACAAAACTACACAAACAAATCATATCGGGCACACAGTGCCCTCTAGGGGTGGTCCCTTACAATTACAGAAGAGTTGAACTATCAACTATCCAGCATCTTGATGCAATTGAGTGCATGTTCAAGGAGTAAAGGCATCAGAAAGCAGCAGGGCATTGCAGCAAGCTTTATGTTAGCCGACAATACAGTAGTAAATTATACCTCACCAAGTTAGCGCTTGGCTAAACAACTACTTTTTGTTCCTTGCATTGTTGTAGGTGTCCAGCTTATTTAACAGTTTGTCACATCCGAATTATATAATGTTGTTTGAAAATTATTCATTTCCTACGCATGTGTGTGTATTAAAGCGTTTTTAATTCAACGTTACAGGAAGCTTTAAGGAGCCTCCATAATTCGGAAAACAACCCACATAAATACGGTCAACAACCTGGGTAACAATGCTGTTTTTTTACATGCTATGTATGGGATTTTACTTAATCATTGTAAATGTAATTAATGACTACTCTCTTTCCACACGAAATACGTTTACCTCATAATCAGGCAGTGATGACATATCTGCTAGAGGAATTAAAGATGACTTTTGCAGCTGCAGACCCTGTATAAAGCATAATCAGGAATTGTTATTGTAATTATTTTCCTGTCCCTTTATTTTTCCCTCTAATGATTCTATTTGTTATAGTCACTTTATTCAGCATGTTACAGGACTTACTATGAGGCATTGCAAAAGAAGTCCCAGCTAAGAGACTCCATTAAAGCAGGCTAAAACCAACAAAGAAAAAGACAAGTAGGTGTACAAGTTCATCTATATATTAAGTTTGGTACATCTCTGGGTGTTTTTCTGGGTTAACGTATGGTGTGTTTTGCAGTTTCAGGAGTCCAGGTGTGGGTTTTTCAAACAGACAGCAATGCTGGAACTGATGTTTGATGAGGAGGATGCCATTGTTGATGGAAGACCGGTAGTGAGGTCACCACCTCACAGGAACCCACTATTGTCTTAGCTTTGTCCACATCTTCAGTGCAGATTGGAGGTTTATGTGTGCTACTCTCTTACATACCGTTAGCATGTTAAAACTAATGGAACCTCTAACTGCTAAAGGACATTCATTTTTGGAACTCTAACAAGCATTGTTCCATGTTTGTTTAAGTATTGCTTTTAATTGAATTGCATCTTTATAATTGGACATTTGATAATTTTTCCATATTTTCTGTTTCTTTTTTTCTTATTCTTACTTTGCTTTGTATATTTATTAGAGTTTGGCTTAATTTTAATAATAAAAAAAAATCTTAATCAATTATATTCTCATTAAAATGACAACTGTGCTGTAATATTACAGAAATCTAATATTCCCCGAAATCACTACTTGTGAAAATTAAACAGTAAAATCGGACGAGGTATGTTGTTCACACACACAGGCACTCACACACACGTGCGCACACACACACACACAAGTACAAAGCAAACTTAAATTTGCACAAACACACACATGCACAAAAAGAAATTAAAATTTGCACACACACACACACACACACACACACACACACACACACACACACACACACACACACACACACACACACACACACACACACACACACACACACACACCTTCCCTGAATGTTACTAAAGAATCAATAACATTATAAATAAAGCATTAATATAAATATAATATTCAGGTTATAGTCAGAGCCTTTGCTGTTATACAAAATTAATGAACATCTTCTGAGCAATCATATTTTAACGTTCAGGTGTACTGTGCTATAAATATATCCATATACGTATATATACCTGTAGAAATATACCTGTAGAAATATATATATATATATATATATATATATATATATATATATATATATATATATATATATATGAATGAAAAGTTTCCATACCTCATGTGTTTCTTGTACTCCACTCAGGGTGTGTGCTGCGAGTTCTCACCTTTTGTAAATGAACATAAACCTCTTATTATAGAGTAAAACGTATTTGTCCTTTTTTAACTCCTCACATCTTTTTGCCTTCAGTGTCAGTGCTCCCAGTTTAGGTAAACAGGAAACTTCAACTACTTTGCAAGTGCTTTTGTACCTTTTCACATATATACTTATAGCCTTAGATTACACATTTTTGTGATATTTTTACACCTGATTTGCACAATAAACGTGAAGAAATTTTTCCAGAAAAATAAGATGTTTCAAGCATGTGATGCTCCTTTAAACTCACCTGGAGCAAGTAACAGGTGTGGGCAATATAAAAATCACACCGAAAATCGCATTGTGTGTACCACACTAAGCATGGACAACACAAAAAGAGAAAAAGAAAAGATCTGTGTGAGGATTTGAGAACTAAAATTGTGGAAAAATATCAACAATCACAAGGATACAAGTCCATCTCCAGAGATCTAGATTTGCCTTTTTCCACAGTGCGCAACATTATCAAGAAGTTTGCAACCCATGGCACTGTAGCTAATCTCTCTGGATGTGGATCGAAGAGAAAAATTGATGGATAAGCAGCCCCAAACAAGTTCCAAAGGAATTAAAGCTGTCCTGCAGACTCAGGGAGCATCAGTGTCAGCGTGAACTATCCATTGACATTCAAATGAAATGAAACGCTATGGCAGGAGACCGAGGAGGACCCCTTTGCTGACATGGATACATAAAAAAACAAGACCAAAATGTACTTAAGTAAGCCAAAATCCTTCTGGGAAAATGTCTTGTGGACAGATGAGACCAAGAGAGAGCTTTTTGGTAAAGCACATCATTCTACTGTTTACCGAAAACGGAATGAGGCCCACAAATAAAAGAACACAGTACCTACAGTCAAATATGGTGGAGGTTCAAAGATGTTTTGGGGTTGTTTGCTGCCTCTGGCACTGGGTGCCTTGACTGTGTGCATGGCATCATGAAATCTGAGGATTGTACTGTAGGGCTCAGTGTCAGAAAGCTGGGTTTGTGTCCGAGATCTTGGGTCTTCCAGCAGGACAATAACCCCAACATACTTCAAAAAGCAATCAGAAATGGAGAGCAACAAGGAGCTGGAGAGTTCTGAAGTGGCCAGCAATGAGTCCAGATCTAAATCCCATTGAACACCTGTGGAGAGATATTTTTGCTGTTGGGAAAAGGCGCCCTTCCAATATAAGAGACCTGGAGCAATTTGCAAAGGAAGAGTGGTCCAAAATTCCGGGTGAGAGGTGCAAGACGTTTATTGATGATTATCGGAAGCGAGTAATTTCAGTTATTTTTTCCAAAGGTTGTGCAACCAAATATTAAGTTAAGGGTGCCAGTAATTTTGTCCAGCCTATTTTTAGAGTTTTGTGTGACATTATCTCAAATCTGCTTTTTTTCCTCCCTTTTTTGTTTTGTTCCAATACACACAAAGAGAATAAACAAGTGTATAGCAAAACATGTGTTAATGCAGTACTTATCTGTGAGAAATAGTAGATTTTCTGGAAAAATTGTCAAAAATTTTTGCCATGACTGTATACATTACAGAAATTCCTTCTTCACATATCCCAGCACAGGGTGATACAGTGCCCCTGGAGCAGACAGGGTTATGGGGCTTGTTCACGGGCTCAACGGTGGCAACCTGGTGGAGCTCAGGATCGAACCACCGATCTTCTGATCAGTAACTCAGTGCCTTAGCCCTCTGAACCACCACTGTCCCCAATGCCAAACACTGTCTGAATTATGTGATAGTGATGTACAGATGGTAGATGAGGGGGTATGTACTTGCCTCACAGACGTGAAAAATATATACTTATAAAAAAGCAAAATATCTGCTTTTATATAAACTAATGGAAAACGATTTTAGACGATGTAATTCTTAATTTGAAAAGTGAATTATAGGCACATCCATGGCTGCGGAGATGACGAGATGACATGATCACCTTCATCATTAAAGCCGAAACCAAAGAAATCACTAATTTATCAATGAATTATTAAAATGGTCAGAGTCAGTCTCCGTGTTGTTTTTCGTGATGCATTAATAATCATTAGTCTACTTCTGCCGGTGCGCTCTGGGAAACTATGCATGCGATGATTAGACTACGTAGGAAGTTAAAGAGGAGGATCACGGCTCAACATCACGGAGCCCCAACCTCATTTAAGTTAAATTAACAAAAATTGTAAGTAAATTACAATAGCCCATGTTTAGAAAAGCATTTTTATTTAGATTATAAATAATAATCCTGAGGCGGCATGGTGGTGTAGTGGTTACCACTGAGAGAGCACTCGATTCCTGTCTCTGTGTGCATGGAGTTTGCATGTTCTCCCCCTGCTTGGTGGATTTCCTCCAGGTACTCCGGTTTCCTCCCACAGTCCAAAGACATGTAGGTTAAGCTAATTGGCATTCCCAAATTGCCCGTAGTGTGTGAATGAGTGAGTGTATGGTGTGTCTGTCTGTGCCCTGCGATAGATTGGCACCCTGTCCAGGGTGTACCCTGCCATGTGCCCTAAGTCTCCTGGGATAGGCTCCGAGCCCCCTGTGACCCTGAATACAGGATTAAGCCGTATAGATGATGAGTGAGTGATAATAATCCTGAATTTAATTTTAGGTTTGCCAGCTACCACTGTACTTATAAGGCTCTTTATCAGAGTAAATCATTCAGTAACATGCCTGTAAATTTCCATGTAAAACAGGTCCATCTGTATGAATAAACTGATATGATGAGCTACTGATCAGTGATTTATGTAAACGACTCAGTTCAGATGTACTGTAAGTAAATGGTCATTGCTGCACTGTTTGGGGGGAGGGAAGTGCTGATGATGTTTGGTCTGCTTTCTGTGTGTTTTGGTGTGTGTGTGTGTGTGTGTGTGTGTGTGTGTGTGGCGGGGGGGGGGGGGCCGTCACCTGAGAGGTGTCAATAGGTCTTACATATTCATGAAAAGTTGTGGATTATTCAGTGAAACAGAGGCTCTGCTGACAAAAGTAAGGCACAACAGTCAGTGTGGAAGAGATGGAAAGTTTCCTCATCATAACATGCCTTGTACTGTTTTTAATCATTCTATACACAACCCATGATTTTTTATGCTATGTTACAAATTAAAAATACAAACAGTAACTGTTACCTTAAAGTACCACGAACTTAAACTCTATAGAACACTGGTGTTCTATAGAAGCCGGGCCTTTCACATGGCAGGGGAAACACCTACTACTGAGCCACCAGTGCTCTAGTACTTTAGAGCCCAGATTTGTAAAGATAATGTAAAGACAGACCAATCCACCATCTTGATTAAAACAATTCAATGTGGGCAGTTTCCATGTGCATTGATGTCAGACACAACATTTTAAGTTGGTGGAACTTTAAGGAGACAGTTACTGTGGCTTAAAATATCAAATTTGTTCAGCTAACTTGAAAAGTGTCATTTCTACAAACTCAAATACCAAAAAGTTCTGAATACTCAAGGTCTATTAACTTGAACTAATTTCAATTATTTAAGTTAACAGTACTCAATGTGTTTAATTAATTTGAGCATTAGGGTTTACAGTGTAGCCTGAGAGGCTGCCTAGCTAGTGAGCTTCAGAGTGAGTGAGGAGCGATATTGATTTGGGTGCACGCCCATCACAGGCGCACACCGTGACAACTTGTAACACAATAACAATAATATTTCGAACATTTTGCAGGCTGCTGTTTGGAGAAACCGGATAATAAAGACTAAACCATTTGTTGGGTCAAAATAACCCAACCAGGTGTTCATTTGTAAACAACTCACTACAAATGCAAATATCAATAGCTCTGGTTCAGATTGTTCTATGACTTAATTATATTTTTAAACTGAGATGATGGAAAATGTCACTCATTCAAGAATTACTTTGAAATGCGACTGATTTATTTTGGCCGCTGTCGTTTTGTCACGGCGGTGAGCGTGGCGATAATAGACATTCCCCTCGTCTACCTAGTGTAGATGAAGGACTTTATAATCCCAGTTAATTATTACATTTCCCTTTTACTCACTGGTACTCTCTGTATACTCTCTCAGCTCTTTGCATATTTCTCTAGAAACAGATATTATCTGGATATCAGCTTTTTATCAGAGTTTAGATCAGAGTAAAGAGAGCTGTTTATGGAAAAGTTTTAACAGTTATGTATTGAGTGCATATTTGTTGAGGAAATAACGATTTTAATCCATTTTAATATTAGCGTGAAACTTGAAATGGTCTAAAACATTGGGACTCATCATCAACACCAAGTCACTAATCTGCCTTTTTTTTTTTTTTTTTTAAGACATTTGAAATCATTAGAACTGGGTTAAGAACCATTCAACACATTATCAACACATGAACGATAGTGCTAAACTTGTCACAAACAAACGGAGACGGACCAGAAGACTAGCAGTTAGCCCTGTAGCGTGGATGGTAAACCCAAACGCGGAAGTAGCGCGAACAGGCAGGATAACCACGCTGTTTATTTTTAGAACTCTCCCGGCACGAGAGCAAGAGTTTACACAAATAAACCCGCGTTCTAATAACACACACTCAATTGGAAGCGAAACCCAAGAAAGTGAGTACTCACGATTAGACGGACAGAGCGTCGGCGATAGCATGGGCAAACTCAATGACTGAGCAATGTGTGGAGCCATCTTGTCTCCTTTTATGCTTCCTGAATAACGACCGTACTACTTCCAGGTCCTAGTGCCGGTCGTGTTAGGAGTGCGCATGACAAAACTATCCTGAACTAGTGAATGAGTGAACTGACCTATCAACTTGGATGAAATTTGGCCAGAATCATTAATGGAGATCACTTAAACCTTGTGTGGTGTTCATATTTTTGTTATTCAGCCCGTATTCTGGGTCTGGTGGACCCACTGCATTTTGAAAAAAACTGAGTTTTTAATTCAAGACAATTAATTTTACGTTAAAATACTCAATACTTCATGCTTTCTATAGCTATATTTCTCACGTCTGTCTGTGTAGTATCCGCGGAGTTTCAGTTCATTTTAGTGATGCATTTCAAAAATATTTCATGGAGCCTGAGACGGCTGAAAGCGCACCTTTCTTTATTTTACAAAAGCACGCTGATTTGCAGATATTGTGAGTGTACATAAATAAAAGTAGACCAATTACAGATTCAAATGACACTTATGTGTATGTACTACACTTATGTGTATGATCAAACACGAGGGAGAATTTTAAGACCAAATAATCACAACTCCGGCACAAAGGGTACGTTATCATGTCTACCATTCAGCTCGCTCAGTGTGTGGAGTGCAGGATGTTTAGACATTCTTCCTCCGTCATTAGTGATAATTTTATTTGTGATAGGTGTGTGTTAGTTAGCACCCTGACGGAGAAGATAGTAGCATTAGAGGAGCGCATCCAGACTTTAGAGAGGGTTAGAGAGCGCGAGAGCAGCGTTAATCCTGTAGCGGAAAGTCTGGGTGCCGCAGGCGGAGATAATCAGCCCCCGACTCCGGCAGTAGAGCCCTCACAGCGGGGCGAGTGGGTGACGACTCGGCGGCATACTCGTTCAGCCAAAGCTAACGCTAAGGCTAGCCCACCGGAGCACACCTCTTCTGCGCTTCACGTGTCCAACAGGTTCGCTCTCCTCAGTGATGCACCCGCTGAGAAACCTGAAAGAGCTCTGGTTATAGGAGACTCTATACTGAGACATGTGAAATTAGCCAGGCCTTTAGGGGCGCCAGCGGCAGTGGTCAGGTGTATCCCAGGAGCCAGAGCACCGGACATAGCAGGTAATCTTAGGGCTCTAGGTCAGCATAGGTTCTCTAAGATAGTGGTACATGCTGGAGCTAATGATATACGCCTTCGTCAGTCAGAGGTTAGCAAGCATAACTTTACAGAGGTGTTTAAAATAGCGAAGGCGATGTCCGATGAAGTAGTTTGCTCTGGTCCCATCCCAATGAGACGTGGCGACATAGCTTACAGCAGGTTATGGTCGCTGAACCGCTGGATGTCCAGGTGGTGCTCCGAAAACAACGTGGGCTACATAGACAATTGGAGGACCTTTGAGGGCAAAACTGGCCTGTTAGGGCGGGACGGTGTCCATCCCACTCGGGAAGGTGCTGCTCTCATTTCTTGCAGTATAGCACATAGTCTCAGAAGAGGCCTAGTTAATCGGTGACAATCCAGAGCCCAGGCCAGGGAGCAGACAGACAGGCTAAACCAACCGTCTGCTAGCTGCAGAGAGTCGTCACTCAGGGTACATCATATTGAGACTGTGTCTGTTCCCCGAGCTAAACATAAAGTTAGAAAGACTCACAAAGTCTGTTTTAGTAATTTAATTAACATAGATACCACAAACTCAGATCACACTGAATGCGCAGCCGGCAACTCTGATCTGAAGCTAGGACTGTTAAATATTAGATCTCTCGCATCTAAAGCAGTTATTGTTAATGAAACTATCACAGATCAGGAGTTTGATATATTATGTTTAACAGAAACCTGGATTAAACAGGACGAGTATGTAGCTCTAAATGCAGCTAGTCCTCCTGGATACAGCTACATACACCAGCCTCGGCTAACTGGTAGAGGAGGAGGAGTTGCAGTTATTTATAATGATAATCTGTCTCTCGTACAAAAACACAGTTTTAAATCTAATGCATTTGAAGTTCTCTATAGTAACATAAAGTCAGCTCAGTCGATCCCGCTAATCATCATTTACAGACCCCCAGGGCCGTACTCGGAGTTTCTCTGCGAATTTGCAGATTTCCTCTCAAACCTTGTTGTTTCTGTAGACAAAGCGTTAATTGCTGGAGACTTTAATATTCATTTTGAGAATCCAGAAGACCCTCTGAGAACAGCATTTATGTCCTTACTGGACTCAGTAGGAGTAAATCAGTGTGTAGTAGGACCCACTCATAAAGCAGGTCACACTTTAGATTTAATATTATCCTTCGGATTAAGTATAGGAAATATAACCACAATTCCACAGTCTGAAGTTATCTCAGATCACTACCTTGTCTCGATTAAAGCGTGTTATAGTAATAATGTATGCAGCACAGCACCGCGTTTCCACCTTAAACGTACATTTACATCAAATACCGCACAGAGCTTTATCAATAATCTTCCAGAATTATCAACTTTGATTGGATCGCCATCTGACTTCACAGAACTCGAACAGGCGAATGAATATCTAGAGTCAGCACTTCGTTATAGCTTAGATAATGTAGCTCCAGTTAAAAGGAAAATGATTAGAGATAAGAAACTCGCTCCTTGGTATAATGACCACACACGTGCTTTAAAACAAACCACTCGAAAATTCGAACGTAAATGGCGCCAAACTAAATTGATAGTATTCAAAATAGCTTGGAAGGAGAGCATCCTGAACTATAAAAAAGCTCTCAGTGATGCTAGATCAACGTATCTCTCCACTCTTATAGAAAATAACAAAAACAACCCGAGATTTTTATTTAATACCGTAGCTAACTTAACTAAAAACAAGACCACTGCAGAAATCTCCACAACAACATCATGCAGTAGTGAGGATTTCATGAACTTTTTCAATAATAAAATCATAAATATTAGGCAAAAAATTCAGGCTTTGAAAACAGACAATTTAAATAATTCAGATGATCTAACCACATCACATCAGAACTTAGAACACTTTACTCCCCTTGAAGCGAGGGAACTAATTTCACTCATCTCTTCTTCAAAATCGTCAACCTGTATATTAGATCCTATACCGACACATTTTCTCAAACAGATAGTACCAGCAATAATAGAACCCCTGTTGAAAGTAATTAACTGTTCACTCAGTAGTGGGTATGTCCCCAAATCCTTTAAATTAGCCGTTATTAAACCGCTAATCAAGAAACCTGACCTTGACCCCTGTCTGCTTTCTAATTACAGGCCGATATCAAACCTTCCCTTTATCTCCAAGATTTTGGAAAAGGTAGTATCACAGCAGCTATGTTCACATCTACACAGAAATAGCATAAATGAACTGTATCAGTCAGGATTTAGGCCTCATCACAGCACAGAGACAGCACTTGTTAAAGTAGTAAACGACCTCCTATGGGCCTCTGATCAGGGTTGCGTCACTATACTTGTGTTACTGGACCTCAGTGCAGCTTTTGACACCATTGATCATAGTATTCTCCTTCACAGATTAGAAAAGGTAGTAGGAATTAAGGGAACTGCCCTCTTGTGGCTCAGATCCTATTTGACTGATCGTTATCAGTTTGTAGATTTAGATGGTGACCATTCCTCATGTTCTGAAGTGGAGTTTGGTGTTCCACAGGGCTCAGTTTTAGGCCCACTGCTTTTTTCCCTTTACATGCTTCCTCTGGGCAACATAATTCGTAAACATGGTATTAGTTTTCATTGTTATGCTGATGACACACAATTATATGTCTCAGCAAAACCAGATGAGAAAAACCAGTTTGCTAAAATCGAGCAGTGTGTGCAGGATATACGAGATTGGATGTTAATTAATTTTCTTCTGCTTAATCCTGATAAGACAGAAGTTCTGGTCATAGGACCACAAGTAGCTAGAACTAAGCTTTCTGATCACACTGTAACTTTAGATGGCCTTTCTGTTCCATCAAGTGCAACAGTAAAAGACCTCGGTGTGATTATAGATTCCAGCCTTTCGTTTGAAGCTCATGTAGATAATATCACCAGGATAGCTTTCTTTCACCTTAGAAATATTGCCAAGATAAGAAACATATTGTCACTAAATGATGCAGAAAAACTAGTTCATGCTTTTATCACGTCTAGGTTGGACTATTGTAACGCCTTACTGTCTGGTTGTTCAATTAGGTGTATAAACAAGCTTCAGTTAGTACAGAATGCAGCAGCGAGAGTCCTCACTAAAACCAGAAGATACGAGCACATCACCCCTATCTTATCTACACTGCATTGGCTCCCTGTGAAATTTCGCATCGATTTTAAGATACTACTTTTGACATTTAAAGCACTAAATGGTCTCGCACCACAGTATTTGAGTGAACTGTTAGTGTCTTACGATCCGCCACGCCTACTTCGATCAAAGAATGCAGGCTGCCTGTCAGTACCACGTATTATTAAAACTACAGCAGGGGGCAGAGCTTTTTCTTACAAAGCCCCAAAGTTATGGAATAATCTTCCTATTAATGTTCGGGACTCAGACACAGTCTCAGTGTTTAAGTCTAGGCTAAAAACCCATTTATTTAGCCAAGCATTTTTGTAAATAGATTAACCTTAGGTAAAGGAGCAGATCTGGGGGACTCAGATGTAGAGTATTCTGGTGAACTGGTATGTTTAGATGCTGTCCTCCTCACTCTCATTGTTCACTCAGGTTTGTTGACGGTGAGGTGATTGGTTGCTTTACATCTCAGGGAGCCCTCATGTTTGTGTTTCCTTCTGGCTCTCCCTTTTAGTTATGCTGTTATAGTTAGTCCTGCCGGAGTCTCTGCTTGCACTTTGCACTAAATATACATTCACCTATACATGCTGACTGTGACCATACCTAACTGCCATCTCTCCTTATTTTCTGTTCTCTCCTTTTCTGCTCTCTTCTCTCTCTCTCTCCCCCTCTTCTTTCCCTCTCTCTGTTCTCTGTCGAGCTATACATGTTTCGCTCCTGAGTTGCCAGTGATCCAGACCCCTCTGCCCTCTGGAGCCGTCTAACCCGTCCTGGAGTCCTGCTTCTGGTTGGAGATCTCGTCGCATGGATGCCCCGTGTGGTCTGCCTGGATTCGTATGGTGTCTGGGGATGGTTTCCATGAAGACTCTCCTGTCATCGAGTGATGCTCTGGGGACCTGTGACTTCAGTTGTTCGATAACTCAGGACCGGAATCCCCTACAGTCTACCTGAGCCTCCGGGAACAAATTGGACTCCTTTTAATTTTAAAACATCTCTTGTTATACTGAACTTCCAGTCTTACACATTATTATGCTGAGCAATTCCTGCTATCCGTTATCACCCAGATGAGGATGGGTTCCCTGTTGAGTCTGGTTCCTCTCAAGGTTTCTTCCTATTACCATCTCAGGGAGTTTTTCCTTGCCACCGTCGCCCTCGGCTTGCTCATCGGGGACAATCTTGTCATTTTGATTCATATACATTGCATAAAAACTTACTTCTTTTTATTGTGTAAAGCTGCTTTGCGACAATGTCAATTGTTAAAAGCGCTATATAAATAAAATTGACTTGACTTGACTTGACTTGACTTAAGTTCTTTTCATGGTTACCAGAAAAAAATGAGAGTGTTAAATTACTTACATTTTAATAAATATTTTAAGTGTACATATATTTGGCCAAAAAATTGGGTCAAACATAGTTTTGTTTTTTAGAGTGAACATTATTGAATAGTTTTTTTAAAGGATATTTTTACTAATATTATTCTACATCATACAACAAATATATGAATGTTGTACTTTACTGCCCATCACCACCTGCTGGCTAGTTGGCATACTAGTATTTGATCCATGAAAAGCTTAATCATGAAATGACTTAGTTTTATATGTTATCAAAGGTATCGTCTTGGGTTACTTAGCTGTAACCCTGTTCCCTGATAAAGCAGGAACGATATGCTGCGTGAAAACGCTAAGGTAACATATGTTTGTTCTCCAGCTGTGTATGTCAAACCGCCGAATACTTCGGCTTATAACCTCAGTCAGGTGACGTCACCGAATAAGGTGCACCTGCAGGTTATAAATAGGAGTGAAACGGAAACATCCTCAGGTCAATTTTGTCTGAAGGACGTCCAGGCACTCCAGCAGTGCGGCATTGAAACCACAGCATCTCGTTCCCGCTTTATCAGTGAACAGGGTTACAGCTAAGTAACCCGAGACGTTCCCTTTCAAAAGCTAAAGTAAAAAAAAGCTTTAGTAAAAGCTAAGCCCTAGGTTGCGTAGCGTGTGCGCACAATAGCCAAGGAGGTCTCAGACCTAGTTTTGGGATGCTGACTCAAGGCTCCGCGAACCCGGAGTAGCATTGACATCCAGACTATAAAATCTAACAAACGTGTGCAGAGAGGACCAGCCTGCCGCATCACACACCTGCTGCAGAGGGATGCCCCTTGCCAGAGCAATTGATGAGGCAATCCCCCTGGTTGAATGAGCTTGGATTCCCAGAGGCAAAGTGTGACCACGCGCCTCATAGGGCAATAGCATCTCTCACCCAGTATGACAGCGTCTATCTAGTGGTGGCCACCTCTCGGTTGCGACCCCCATGGCAAATAAAGAGCTGCTCTGACTTATGCCACTGGCTAGTGTGGTGGACGTAAATTGGAAGAGCATATACTGGACACACCAAGTGAAGTCTTTCCTGCTCCAGAGATTTGAAAGGCTTCGAGAACGACTGGGTGCATGGTCGAGAATAAGACCTTTGGAAGATAGTTCGGGTGAGGATGCAGAATAGCTTTGACTAGCCCAGGGGCAAAGTCTAGGCAGAATGGGAGGTGTGAGCATATTTTAATTAAATATACTTGTGTATGCAACAATATGATAGAAACTATTAATCTTAGTAAAAGAACATAGAGGTAAGGTAAGGAGACAGAGGTGAGCCAAGGACAGTGTGATGTCACAGTAGCAAGAAAATGTAGCATGAACTCAAATAAACTCTAAACAGGTAGCCATCTTGGATGGGAGATCCTTAGTGGACAGTGTGTACCAAACAGACCCTAGAGATCATGTAATCTTTGTACCCTGAGCATCCAACAGTACCTGATGTCCCTAGACATGATGTAATGTCAGCTGATATCATGTAGCCCTAGACATTATGTAATGCCAATAGCCCCAGACATGAGGTAATCTCCTCAGACACGGGGTGATCTTAACTGTGATGTAATAGGAGTTGGATACATGTGCAGGCATGTCAAATTTAAAGGGACACAGACAAATAACCAAAGGACACACACTTAGCTTAATGAATAATAAGTTTAACAAGAGGGCCCTTCACACACTATGACGACATAGGGCTGATGTCATAGTGCTTGGGCCCTAATAAGAGTAGGCACAAAATAAAATAGCATGTGCACTTACATAGTGAATAAAATAAAAATACAAAGTATAAGGCCCAACATTTAAAAATACAGTAAAATAAGGGGCCTGGGTAAGCATCAAACAACAAAAGGCAAAATAAATTAAATAACAAGCCTTCTCTGACCCAGAACCACATTGATGGGAAGATCAGTGTGAGGAATAAAAACAGAAATACCACGATTCAAAAGTGGTGTAGATGCTTCAGGAAAATCGGTTTGGGTCCCAACAGACACTTTAAAATCAGTCTGAGTACTGACACTTCTTAGACCAACAGGCCTTAAGAGAGACGGGGCTGGAGAACTAGACTCTGGTCGCACAGGCCTGAAAGAAAGTAAAGGAGAGCTATGTGCCTCCGGACACAGTCTTTTAGAAGGACCAGGCCCGGAGTCATCCTTCCTGACATAAGTAAGACCGTTCTTATGAAGAAATTGTGTCAATGATCCATCAGACTCATTTTGGCAAAAACTCACTGAAGCTCGGTCTGCAACAGGTTCAGTAGAAGCGTAATTCTCAAAGGAGTTATATGCTCTGCACGGTCTTGGCTGTCCGAATCGTCCAAAGAGATGTACTCAGTACTTGTATTCAGTGCAAAGATAATGGAAAATAATTTGTAAGAAAAATAGAGTATATTGGGGAAAAGATATGGAGTCAGATGACGAGGTATATGACGTAAGCAAACAAGATAAGAGAAAATGTAATTACAATGGGTAACAATACTTGGAAAAAGTTGGATTATAATGGGTTAATAATTTGATAAGAAATAAGAAGAAAAAGTACAGAGGAGGGGGCTAGGTGAGCGCTCCTCCCCTTGCAAACTGTATAAAAGAAGTGCCCATGTCACAGTACAATTCAGTCAGATCTTGGACATGCATGGGTTTACATCCTAGGCATTGCTAAGCTGGCTCACTTGGTTTTATTGCTGCAATAAATCCTGCCTTACTTCATCCAGATCTACAAGGAGTCTTTTCTTTGGTTCCTTTTAAAGTTAAAGTTTTTGTATAATATTTGTAATTAAGGCAACTGTAACTAATGTAGGAGAAAAATCTCCCACATTTATTGGTGACCCCGACGTGATTGCCTTCACGGAGGGCTCCTCCGGGGACCTGGGACCAGCGCGGGCTGACAGACCATCAACTTGTGCCGGCATAAAAAAAGGTAAGCAGAAAACCTGTTTGATCAAATTTCTGCATTAGAAGTTTATGGTCTGTTAGTGTGCGTGTTTCCAGCTGCAGAGATGTACTCCTAAGGTATATTAAACAAAGTAAAATTTAAGTTTCAATATTGATAAATTAATTACTATATTTAAATTGATTGTAAAATTTATGTTAACAAGTAAAAGACTGGATGAAGTAACGAAGTATTAAGAGATCTCCATAAGTTTTATTTTGTTTTGTGATTTTTGTTTTATATTCTCTTTATTACTATTTTATACGTTGTGTGATAAGTGAGGTAACGCCACTGTGTTGGGTCAAGGCCTGACGAGGAAACTTGCCAACCAGTGGGTCTGGACCCACGAAAAATTCCTGCAATACACTAAGTAGGAGCTGTGGCTCCAGACGTGGTAGGTGGAAAATTCCTGAGTCCGCCGTTAGGCACAGAACATATAGGTGACTCACCGTTCTGAGACGCTTGTGCAGCCAGGTGTAGTCTGAAAATTCCTGTAGGTGAGCGCTCTTTGAAAATTCCTACAGGTTGTATTTATGTTTTCTGGGCCCAGGTTGTGTGATAAAATATTTTATTGTTGAAATTGTTTCGAGTACTCAAATTTTTGAAATTGTACTAGAAAGCGCTTGTGTCGTGTATTGTTTGTATATCTTGCATGTGTGTCTTTTAAATGTGAGCGTGTGTTATATTTATGTGAAAAGTCTGTATTGAATTTATGTATGTGTGTAAGAAAATATAAGGCCTAGTTAAGAGGGATATAATATTAGAAATAGCCTACAAAAAAAGAAGATAGAAGTTGAAAAATTGAATTTTCTGATTTGCTATAAATTAATAATAAATTTTTCTAGAAGAATACACGATAATAGCCTATAACTGATATATAATATTTGTAATATTAAAGGAATTGTGTGGCTGAGGTACATGCCACTAGACATAGAGCTTACTGTGACATAGATCTTGTCTAGGGCTTACTGTGACATGGATTGTCTGTGACATAATCAGTGATGCGCTACTAGACATAGAACTCACTGTGGCATCAGCTTCTTCTGTGACATGGGAGCGGTACAGGTACTGAATGTACCAGCCTAGTAGTATTATAAAATAATTTCTTTGGACTAGTGTACACATGCACAGCAACATATAAGTTATTAAAGATAAGCTTTAAGATACAAAAGGTACCTTTATGTGTAGTGTAGTCGACGACACAACACTAATGATAATAAATATAGTGCATAAAGTAATAAATGCACCTAGGTTATAAATATTAAATATATATTAGATAAAAACAAATGTTAAGCGGATTTAGAGTAATCAACTGGGACGAGCAAATAAGTGAAGGAGTCACAACCAAGTGCGAACGGGAGTTTAGAATTTCAGCGTCGGATAAGAGTGAAACAAATAGATGGTTGTTGAATAATCCAGGAAAAGACCTACTTAAAAACATAGAGTGTGACAAGGGAGAGTGGACGCTTAGACTTTCATTGATACCTGACGTATTAGACCTCAACTGTAACACACACACTTTAATACTTACATCATATTTTAGAATGAAAAAATGAGCTCTTTCCTAGGGTTAAGTCCTAGAGAGGTTCGTTTAAGAGTAATAAATAGTACGCTAGAATTTGGAGGACTAGGAGAACCCCCTGGTTTAACTCCACTCATTTCACTGCTGCAACAATACCCAGTTTTTGATATATTGCGTTTAGAGGAAGGTACGGGAGGACAGAAAGTAAAAAGGTATAGACTAATTGATCACGAGAGTGGTCCGGCAGTGCTTCATCGTGAGTGGGTGATAAATAATAGCAAATTTACGCTGATACCTATAGGCCCAGACGGTAGAATAATCTTTCAGACCCTTGACAAAATAGTCACGCCTCTGATTCTGATATCATCACAAAAATAATGCTTAAAAAACATAAAAAGAAAAAACAGCTGTTAAAGACCGGCAGCAGTCATAAAACGCACACTAAGAATTACAAGAAATAAGCGCGAGAAGAGGCACAAAAAAAAAAATCGCACAATAAAACAGGACAAAAGTGTGTGATGGGGAAGTTATTCTGCCATGGGAAAAACGCATGGCCAAAGCCAGCGACACCTGTAGACATAATTATAGCTAAACACAAATGGCATGACAGGACATCAGGAGAATTACAATGGCCTAAAGAGGGAACCTTTAAAGAAGAAAATTATAAAGAAGTAAAGGAGATGCTCAGACACACCACTAAAGAAAACGGCAGTAAGGGAAGAATTAAGTTAGAACAAAAGCTAGAAATTGTAGAATGGTTTGAAAATGAAGGAAAGGAAAAGGAGGGAGAGGAACAAACTGAAGAAGAAAAACAAAAAACAAAGTTAGGAAAGAAGGATCAGAAGTGAAGACAGGAAAGAGAAAACCCAGAAGGGAAGAAAAGAAAAAATAAGCTTAGAATTAGAGAGGCCACCATACACTGAGGAACACATGCAACAGAAGGGTGGAGGAATGTACCCACTACAGAAGCTGCATGAACAAGATAAAGGAACATTTGGATTTGAAGGACAAGTATTGGGAAAAATTAAAGTAACGTCATGTGACACTGAGTGGATGAACAGACACATGGAAGAAACACCAGAATCAACAACTTCCAGAAGTGGCAGTGAGGATGGAAGGGAATGGAGTGAAGAAAGAGCGCCAGAACCATATGCGTCGAGAGAATCTGAAGAACCACAAACAAGGAGAAGAGGTATGGAAAGACTGAAAGAACAGAATGCGCAATTTCTGTCTGAAGTACAGGGGTTTGCAAACAAGCAACAAGTCACACCTGAAAAAAGGATGATGGAATGGCGGAGAAGAGAAAGAACGTACAGTATAGAGAAAGAACCACTCACATCACTGTATGAAGCTGATGAAGATACAGCAGGAACAGAAGAAAATGAAGTGATGGAGGGAAATCAGGTAAAGAGAAAAGTAAAAGGGTACATGATCATTGAACTTGAGAGAGAAGCAAGGAAAAGAATAGAAGAGAGACAGGCAAGCACTTCAAAACGCAACAGTCAACTACACCCAAAGAGCAGGAAACAAGTGTACAGAAATGAATATCAACATGACATTTCCGACATTGCAGAAGAAGATGGTTACAGCGATGATTCCCTTGATGAAAGGATCAGACAACTGGAAGACCACCTTGACAGGCGTCTCAATGACTCTCTGAAGAAAGCAAGAAAGGTTGTATCTGACGCTCTAATCTACACGCTCAAAGAAACCCTCAAGCTGGCGTGTCACCTCATTCTGGCCAAATGAAGAAGACATTGGGCCTATAAACTTTAATGACGAACCACATATATCAGACCCGGAAGAATATACGGCAGCTGGAGACTACCCACTTGTGTCAAAAGGAAATCAGTATCATTATGTGCCATGGTCATTTATGGATATGACAGGTCTGGCTAACCAATTACCAGATTTATGCAATGGAGCACAGAAATGGATAACACAGCTAGAAGAGAAAACCACTGGACACCTCTTGGCAATAGGAGATGTGAAGGCTATTCTGGCACAGACAATTGGAAAAGTAAAAACTTCAGAGATTCTCAATGAGGCTGGCCTGCAAGCAGCAACTGGACAAAATGCAGGAAATAGCCTAGCGTTTGGAGCATTCAGGAACAAGGTTTGGAATGCCCTGCGAAAAGCTTACCCAACCAAATTAAATCCAGGAAAGCTGGACTCAGTAACACTGAAAGAAGATGAGAACATTGTCAAGTTCATCAATGATTTCCAGACCAAGTGGAGAGAAGAAACTGGAGGCTCCTGGAATCAACCAGACACAAGTAAGAGCCTGTTCTTGATGCTGAAAAAATGCATGCCTCAAGAAGTCCAAACAGCCCTAGAAGGCATGGTGGGACTGAATACACTACCATGGGACACATTTCAAGCACACATTGTACATTATGTGGAACAATAAAGGGAAAAGAAAAAAGAGGCCAAGGAAGCTGCTGAATCAATTGCAACCCAGTTACACAAAATACAGCTAAGAAAAGAAAAAGGAAAAAGAAAAAAGAAAAGTCCAAGCAGCAGTAATGGTGCCTGAAAATCAGACAACACTGCCCCCTACTGGACCAGCACAGCAAATGCAGCAACCAGTGCCACAAATGCAACAACCAACAGTGACCCAAGCCCCTCCAACATATGCGCAACCTGGAAACCAGCAAGGACAAAATCAACTCATGAGGTGGCAAAGACAGGGCCCCGGGCCTATTTGAGGCAGGGACAAAGGGGACCATTCCAACAGCAACAAAGACGCCAGCAATTTAGAATGAATGCCCCAGGGCAAATGGACCCAAATCAGTGCTGGCAATGCGGAGGAGTAGGACATATTAGAAGAAACTGTCCACAAATGACTTGGGGAATGCAAAATGGACTACAACCTCAATTGACGAGGCCCAGAGGAACCAGAGGGGGAGCAGATGCAGTACGTCTCAACATCCACAACAAGAACCAAATGTGATGGTGTCTATAAATAATTCACAACCAATTCCATTTATGATTGACACAGGTGCTACTTACTTATGCATAGGACGTGAAGGCTCCCAGCTCCCTCTCTCAAGCAATACGATAAAAACCACAGGCTTCTCGGGACAATCACAGGTATTGCATTTTATGGAGCCACAAATAATAACATTAGAAGACACCACTGTAGCAGCACATTTATTATTCTCACCGACTACTCCAGTTAATTTACTGGGAAGAGATTTGTTTTGCAAACTTAAAGCAAAAATTCAATGTAATGCTAAAGGACTGTATGTAACAATAGGACAGTTCTTATAGATTGCAGAAAAACCCAATAACTTGGATACAGTATATTGGCTGTTGTGCACAGGCAAGGGAGCTCAACATGCACAGAACTTATGGGAAGAATGGATTCTACAACGACAACCAGATTGCAAAAGAGCAACCTTGCCATTGCATTGTACCATGCACTATGACCAAGGAAGCCAAGATGAAGCATATGCACAATTATGGGCGGATGTAATGGAGAACACAGTCTCTGATGTGGTACTAGGAGATATAATTGTAGTCGCTCCAGGAGCAGCCATCAGTGTACATCTGACTGGTACTTGATGCCAGTGTTCTATTTGTTCAAACACAGCACCCCACATCTCCTTACTGGTGGGGGAAAAGACACAATCCAAAGAGTTAGGACTAATGGTCAAACAAGTGGCTGAAGTGACTAAGTGGGAACAAACCCCTAATCCTTCTGTACACATTTCACAAGATCAAAAGTTTTTGAAAATAATCTTTTCAGGAATAGATAGAGTGAGGACAACACACAGAAATAGATGGGAACATGACATTGTCAACACACCCTCAGAGGGGGATGTGTAACACCCCGTTGTCATC
The DNA here is from genome assembly GCA_030347435.1 of Clarias fuscus. Taxonomy (NCBI): domain Eukaryota; kingdom Metazoa; phylum Chordata; class Actinopteri; order Siluriformes; family Clariidae; genus Clarias; species Clarias fuscus. The sequence continues at coordinate 3,279,716 of CM059227.1, forward strand.
GCACACACAAATGTCAGTTAAGATGGTAGAGCAGATCGATGAAAAGGAATCAGCATTAGAGGAGGAACTGCTGAAAACAATTCCAGAAAAAGTATGGACAAGACATTCAACAGATGTAGGATTAGTTAAGTCTGGAGGAAAATGATGATAAGACGAGGATAAGATGGCTTATTGGAAGCTGGAGTATTAACTCCTACTAAAAGTCCTTGTAACACTCCTATATTTCCTGTCAGGAAGCCCAACTCAGACAAATGGAGACTTGTGCATGATTTACGTGCTATAAATCAAATTGTAGAAGCAGAATTGCCTATAGTGCCTGATCCACACACATTGTTGTCCAACATACCAGAAGATACACAGTGGTACACTGTCATTGACTTATGTTCAGCATTCTTTAGTATTCCACTACATCCAGCATTACACTACTTGTTTGCCTTTACATATGAAGGACGACAGCTAACTTACAATCATTTACCACAGGGATACTGTGAAAGTCCATCAATATTTAACTGAGTACTAACTCAAGATCTAGCATTGTTAAATATCGAAAGTACTATGATTCAGTACTGTGACGACCTACTGATTTGTAGTCCAACGAAAGAGCAATATGAAACAGATTCGTTAAGAGACTTGACAGTTCTAGCTGAAAATTGCAAAAACATTGCAATTCTGTAAACAGAAGGTAGAATATCTAGGCAGAGTGTTGGAAGGAACATCTAGGCATATATTTCCTGAACACATAGAATGTGTATGAATAATGAAAGCTCCTAAACCACGAACTGTTAAAGAGATGCTATTTTTTCTAGGCATGGTAGGATTTAGTAGAGACTGGATTTGTGACTTTGCATTAAAAACAGCACCCTTGAGAGCAATAGTCAAAGTAGCTGGACAAACAAAGAATAGTGCAGTGTTAGAATGGACACCTGAAGCACTAGAAGCATTTGACAGCTAAAAAGAGAACTCTGTACAGCACCAGCACTTGCTAGTCCAGAGTATAATAAGCCATTCCATTTGTATGTCTCAGAGCGTGGAGGTTTTGCCACAGGGGTTCTGACTCAACAAGGGCCTAGTAAGCAACCAATTGCTTATTATAGTACAGCGCTCGATAATATTGAAAAAGGCATGCCACCCTGCTATCGAGGTGTGGCAGCTGCAGCCTTTGCTTATCAAAAAGCCTCATCAATTACTATGGGACATCCTGTTGTGATGTACACCACCCACGCATTGCACGCACTCCTGACCATCCCATTGTTTGTATTTACAAATGCTAGAAGAACAGGATATGATTTAATACTCTCTGCACCTGAATTGACCATACAAAGGTATCAGACGGTAAATCCAGCAGATTGCATGATGACCCCAGCAGAGGGAGATCCACACATTTGTCATCTAGTGTCAGCAGAACATCTGAAGACGCGTCAAGATTTATAGAATCAACCTCTGTCACACCCAGATTGTATATTCTTTGTAGATGGGTCATATTTTAGAGATGGGGATAGCAATAAAGCAGGCTATGCAATAGTAACACCAGATCTAGATGGAAAGGCGTTTAGAGTAGCACAAGCTGACCATGTGCCACAACCCTGTTCAGCACAGCTAGCTGAGTTAGTCGCTTTGACAGGCGCTTGTAAGCTAGCAGAAGAAAAAGCATGTACAATATACACTGACTCAGCGTATGCATATGGAATATGCCATTTGTATGGCCCCCATATGGGCACAAAGGGGTTACAAAAGAGCAGACGGAACACCAGTAGTACATGGAGAAGCAATTTCAGACTTACTAGATGCAATCAAGCTACCATCCAGATTAGCTATAGTAAAATGTGCAGCACATAAGAAAGATGGTACGTTTGTTAGTGATGGAAATGAAGCAGCAGATGAAGCAGCTAAGAAAGCAGCAGTAAATCAGGCAAATATGATGCCAGAATCCGCAGCACAAACAGACAATGAACCAAGTACACCAGCTTCAAGTGTTGACCCTGATGAAGGGCCAAGCTCAAGTTCAAGCTCAAGTTCCAGAATCTGAAGAAAGATTAGTGCTTGTACCTGAAGATTCCGCACCCCCAGCACCAGACTTATCCTCACTTGCAGACATGCAGGCAGCAGCATCAGGTGAAGAGATTGGTAAATGGTTAGCAAGAGGAGCAACAAAAGATAATGATACTAACGTGTGGTGAAGTGCTGATGGGCGTTTTGTAGCTCCACAAAGTTCTCTCATAACCTTGATAAAGCAACCTCATGGTAACGATCATGTAGCAAGAGGAGAAGTGATAAGAAGAATCCAAAAGACATGGTGGTCGCCTTATCTAGGTCCTATGGTTCATCGAACACTGTCACAGTTTTGTGACATATGCTCTAGATATAACCTTAGAAAACACTTCACATCACCAATAGGACATATTCCAGAGCCAGATAGGCCATTTAGGCATATCATGTTCGTTTCAACATAATAATGTTTATTCAAGTATTCAAAAGAAGGTGGAACAAGACTAGAAGGAAAGGACCATACAAGGTGGTGTTGGCAACTCCAACTGCAGTAAAAGTCCAAGGTAAAGATGTATGGTACCATTTAAATCATTGCTGCAAGGCCCCAAACCCAGACCAGGTAAGGGACAGGGAGCCTCAGGAAGACACTGAAGAGTCCCCATGAGCAGGACCTTCAGGTTTGCAATCAGGTTCCCAGGAGAGTGACCCAAGGCTCAGACAACAAGCACCAGATCCCTATGGGTACACTGAAGGGTTGCCGTTGGTAGAAGAACAAGAAGGAGAACAAGGGTACTCGCCAGAGTGGCCCCAAGAAGATATACAAGATTGGGAAGCAGAGCTTGAAGAAGAAGAAGCAGAAGCAGAACAAGGAGGACCGTCTCTCAGAACAAGAGCCCAAGTTAGACAGCGAGAGCACAGACGTGCCAGAATTGAAACAAGTCAGACAGTAGACAGTCAGAAGAAGATCCCACACCTAGAGTTGTAGAATACTCGGATAGTGATTAAATCAGTTAGAAGTTAATGCTGGCTCAGATAGTGAGTAAATCATTTAAACCAAATACAGTTGAAAGAACATACCCAACAAAGAACACTCCAAGAAATATATTGTGTAGGTTATTTGGCCATAGTCTCACGTGTCACCGTTGTGATCCAAATGGAGAAACCATCCTATTACTGCCCCCTAAAACAAAGGAAATCAATATTTATAATAATCCTCTTCATGATTGGTCTACGTAACAGTGGTGCTACTAAGAACGAGAGAAACAAACCGAAATGGACTAATGAAGAGAGACAAATACGTTGTGCATTAGCTACAATAACTAGAGCTAGAATAGTAGCTGGATTGGACAGTGGGGAAAGAACAGGATTTTGGGAAGCAATCTACCAAATAGAGTGTGCATTTACATAGAACTGAGAAAAAAGGCATATTGGCGTAAAGCACAGATGACAGCATTAGATGGACTAATAGAGGCTGTACCAAAATCCAATGGTTGGTGCACATTTGAGAATTCAGTAGAAGACGAAATTAGAGGAGTATGTTTTTCACTAGCAGGATGGAAGGGATGCTATGCAAAAGCACTCGACAAGCCCAGAATATCAGATATTGAATCAGCAAGATATGTAACAATAATTTACCGTTTTTACGCTTTAATACTACTGGACTTTATCCGATTTTTGCGCTTTTTGGGAGAACACGCGTATCATCTGACCAACAACAAGCGAATCCATCACCAAATAATCACAACTCCGGCACAAAGGTACGTTATCATGTCTACCATTCAGCTCGCTCAGTGTGTGGAGTGCAGGATGTTTAGACATTCTTCCTCCGTCATTAGTGATAATTTTATTTGTGATAGGTGTGTGTTAGTTAGCACCCTGACGGAGAAGATAGTAGCATTAGAGGAGCGCATCCAGACTTTAGAGAGGGTTAGAGAGCGCGAGAGCAGCGTTAATCTTGTAGTGGAAAGTCTGGGTGCCACAGGCGGAGATAATCAGCCCCCGAGTCCGGCAGTAGAGCCCTCACAGCGGGGCGAGTGGGTGACGACTCGGCGGCATACTCGTTCAGCCAAAGCTAACGCTAAGGCTAGCCCACCGGAGCGCACCTCTTCCGCGCTTCACGTGTCCAACAGGTTCGCTCTCCTCAGTGATGCACCCGCTGAGAAACCTGAAAGAGCTCTGGTTATAGGAGACTCTATACTGAGACATGTGAAATTAGCCAGGCCTTTAGGGGCGCCAGCGGCAGTGGTCAGGTGTATCCCGGGAGCCAGAGCACCGGACATAGCAGGTAATCTTAGGGCTCTAGGTCAGCATAGGTTCTCTAAGATAGTGGTACATGCTGGAGCTAATGATATACGCCTTCGTCAGTCAGAGGTTAGCAAGAGTAACTTTACAGAGGTGTTTAAAATAGCGAAGGCGATGTCCGATGAAGTAGTTTGCTCTGGTCCCATCCCAATGAGACGTGGCGACATAGCTTACAGCAGGTTATGGTCGCTGAACCGCTGGATGTCCAGGTGGTGCTCCGAAAACAACGTGGGCTTCATAGACAATTGGAGGACCTTTGAGGGCAAAACTGGCCTGTTAGGGCGGGACGGTGTCCATCCCACTCGGGAAGGTGCTGCTCTCATTTCTTGCAGTATAGCACATAGTCTCAGAAGAGGCCTAGTTAATCGGTGACAATCCAGAGCCCAGGCCAGGGAGCAGACAGACAGGCTAAACCAACCGTCTGCTAGCTGCAGAGAGTCGTCACTCAGGGTACATCATATTGAGACTGTGTCTGTTCCCCGAGCTAAACATAAATTTAGAAAGACTCACAAAGTCTGTTTTAGTAATTTAATTAACATAGATACCACAAACTCAGATCACACTGAATGCGCAGCCGGCAACTCTGATCTGAAGCTAGGACTGTTAAATATTAGATCTCTCGCATCTAAAGCAGTTATTGTTAATGAAATTATCACAGATCAGGAGTTTGATATCTTATGTTTAACAGAAACCTGGATTAAACAGGACGAGTATGTAGCTCTAAATGAAGCTAGTCCTCCTGGATACAGCTACATACACCAGCCTCGGCTAACTGGTAGAGGAGGAGGAGTCGCAGTTATTTATAATGATAATCTGTCTCTCGTACAAAAACACAGTTTTAAATCTAATGCATTTGAAGTTCTCTATAGTAACATAATGTCAGCTCAGTCGATCCCGCTAATCATCATTTACAGACCCCCAGGGCCGTACTCGGAGTTTCTTTGTGAATTTGCAGATTTCCTCTCAAACCTTGTTGTTTCTGTAGACAAAGCGTTAATTGCTGGAGACTTTAATATTCATTTTGAGAATCCAGAAGACCCTCTGAGAACAGCATTTATGTCCTTACTGGACTCAGTAGGAGTAAATCAGTGTGTAGTAGGACCCACTCATAAAGCAGGTCACACTTTAGATTTAATATTATCCTTCGGATTAAGTATAGGAAATATAACCACAATTCCACAGTCTGAAGTTATCTCAGATCACTACCTTGTCTCGATTAAAGCGTGTTATAGTAATAATGTATGCAGCACAGCACCGCGCTTCCACCTTAAACGTACATTTACATCAAATAGCGCACAGAGCTTTATCAATAATCTTCCAGAATTATCAACTTTGATTGGATCGCCATCTGACTTCACAGAACTCGAACAGGCGAATGAATATCTAGAGTCAGCACTTCGTTATAGCTTAGATAATGTAGCTCCAGTTAAAAGGAAAATGATTAGAGATAAGAAACTCGCTCCTTGGTATAATGACCACACACGTGCTTTAAAACAAACCACTCGAAAATTCGAACGTAAATGGCGCCAAACTAAATTGATAGTATTCAAAATAGCTTGGAAGGAGAGCATCCTGACCTATAAAAAAGCTCTCAGTGATGCTAGATCAACGTATCTCTCCACTCTTATAGAAAATAACAAAAACAACCCGAGATTTTTATTTAATACCGTAGCTAACTTAACTAAAAACAAGACCACTGCAGAAATCTCCACAACAACATCATGCAGTAGTGAGGATTTCATGAACTTTTTCAATAATAAAATCATAAATATTAGGCAAAAAATTCAGGCTTTGAAAACAGACAATTTAAATAATTCAGATGATCTAACCACATCACATCAGAACTTAGAACACTTTACTCCCCTTGAAGCGAGGGAACTAATTTCACTCATCTCTTCTTCAAAATCGTCAACCTGTATATTAGATCCTATACCGACACATTTTCTCAAACAGATAGTACCAGCAATAATAGAACCCCTGTTGAAAGTAATTAACTGTTCACTCAGTAGTGGGTATGTCCCCAAATCCTTTAAATTAGCCGTTATTAAACCGCTAATCAAGAAACCTGACCTTGACCCCTGTCTGCTTTCTAATTACAGGCCGATATCAAACCTTCCCTTTATCTCCAAGATTTTGGAAAAGGTAGTATCACAGCAGCTATGTTCACATCTACACAGAAATAGCATAAATGAACTGCATCAGTCAGGATTTAGGCCTCATCACAGCACAGAGACGGCACTTGTTAAAGTAGTAAACGACCTCCTATGGGCCTCTGATCAGGGTTGCGTCACTATACTTGTGTTACTGGACCTCAGTGCAGCTTTTGACACCATTGATCATAGTATTCTCCTTCACAGATTAGAAAAGGTAGTAGGAATTAAGGGAACTGCCCTCTTGTGGCTCAGATCCTATTTGACTGATCGTTATCAGTTTGTAGATTTAGATGGTGACCATTCCTCATGTTCTCAAGTGGAGTTTGGTGTTCCACAGGGCTCAGTTTTAGGCCCACTGCTTTTTTCCCTTTACATGCTTCCTCTGGGCAACATAATTCGTAAACATGGTATTAGTTTTCATTGTTATGCTGATGACACACAATTATATGTCTCAGCAAAACCAGATGAGAAAAACCAGTTTGCTAAAATCGAGCAGTGTGTGCAGGATATATACGAGATTGGATGTTAATTAATTTTCTTCTGCTTAATCCTGATAAGACAGAAGTTCTGGTCATAGGACCACAAGTAGCTAGAAGTAAGCTTTCTGATCACACTGTAACTTTAGATGGCCTTTCTGTTCCATCAAGTGCAACAGTAAAAGACCTCGGTGTGATTATAGATTCCAGCCTTTCGTTTGAAGCTCATGTAGATAATATCACCAGAATAGCTTTCTTTCACCTTAGAAATATTGCCAAGATAAGAAACATATTGTCACTAAATGATGCAGAAAAACTAGTTCATGCTTTTATCACGTCTAGGTTGGACTATTGTAACGCCTTACTGTCTGGTTGTTCAATTAGGTGTATAAACAAGCTTCAGTTAGTACAGAATGCAGCAGCGAGAGTCCTCACTAGAACCAGAAAATACGAGCACATCACCCCTATCTTATCTACACTGCATTGGCTCCCTGTGAAATTTCGCATCGATTTTAAGATACTACTTTTGACATTTAAAGCACTAAATGGTCTCGCGCCACAGTATTTGAGTGAACTGTTAGTGTCTTACGATCCGCCACGCCTACTTCGATCAAAGAATGCAGGCTGCCTGTCAGTACCACGTATTATTAAAACTACAGCAGGGGGCAGAGCTTTTTCTTACAAAGCCCCAAAGTTATGGAATAGTCTTCCTATTAATGTTCGGGACTCAGACACAGTCTCAGTGTTTAAGTCTAGGCTAAAAACCTATTTATTTAGCCAAGCATTTTTGTAAATAGATTAACCTTAGGTAAAGGAGCAGATCTGGGGGACTCATAGACGTAGAGTATTCTGGTGAACTGGTATGTTTAGATGCTGTCCTCCCCACTCTCATTGTTCACTCAGGTTTGTTGACGGTGAGGTGATTGGTTGCTTTACATCTCAGGGAGCCCTCATGTTTGTGTTTCCTTCTGGCTCTCCCTTTTAGTTATGCTGTTATAGTTAGTCCTGCCGGAGTCTCTGCTTGCACTTTGCACTAAATATACATTCACCTATACATGCTGACTGTGACCATACCTAACTGCCATCTCTCTTTATTTTCTGTTCTCTCCTTTTCTGCTCTCTTCTCTCTCTCTCTCCCCCTCTTCTTTCCCTCTCTCTGTCTCTCTGTCGAGCTATACATGTTTCGCTCCTGAGTTGCCAGTGATCCAGACCCCTCTGCCCTCTGGAGCCGTCTAACCCATCCTGGAGTCCTGCTTCTGGTTGGAGATCTCGTCGCATGGATGCCCCGTGTGGTCTGCCTGGATTCGTATGGTGGCTGGGGATGGTTTCCATGAAGACTCTCCTGTCATCGAGTGATGCTCTGGGGACCTGTGACTTCAGTTGTTCGATAACTCAGGACCGGAATCCCCTACAGTCTACCTGAGCCTCCGGGAACAAACTGGACTCCTTTTACTTTTAAAACATCTCTTGTTATACTGAACTTCCAGTCTTACACATTATTATGCTGAGCAATTCCTGGTATCCGTTATCACCCAGATGAGGATGGGTTCCCTGTTGAGTCTGGTTCCTCTCAAGGTTTCTTCCTATTACCATCTCAGGGAGTTTTTCCTTGCCACCGTCGCCCTCAGCTTGCTCATCGGGGACAATCTTGTCATTTTGATTCATATACATTGCATAAAAACTTACTTCTTTTTATTGTGTAAAGCTGCTTTGCGACAATGTCAATTGTTAAAAGCGCTATATAAATAAAATTTACTTGACTTGACTTAATTCCGCAGATAACAAAGAAACCACCAAAAAATCAAGCAGAATCTGACCAGACATGGAAAAATGACATGTTCTTCCAATGGTTGAAATTTACAGTTGAGTCTGTAACCACGCAAGACTGCATTGTGTGTCATGACAGAAGCAATAAGCCCCCACGTGTGGTGATAACACATGGAACAAGGGAATGTATAGACAATCCAACATATAGTGAACAACTGTGCCCTATTAGCTGTCTTTTACATTCAGCTGCTATACATTATGGCCCTGAATGGATGCAAAACATAAGCAAATGTTCATATCAACCTGTAGGAACATTAGATGCTGTACAAAGAGAAATAACACCTACACAGCAACGCTATCCTTTATGCATCTGCTCAAATGGAAGCATTGAAATAGGAGATCTATCACCAAGTTGCAATGAAACACAGCCAGCAGCAGTTTTTTTTCATAGAACTGCACCAGATATGCGACAATAAAACAGACAGTCTGACATGCAGTGAGATAGTAAAAGTACAACAACCAGATTTAAGCTCTGGTACAACACTGCTAGCAGACATATTCTGGTACTGTGGTGGAACTACAGTTAGACAAACTTTACCAAATAACTGGGGAGGGTGTTGTGCTCCAGTACAATTAGAGGGAGATTTGATTGTAATAGGACTATATGGTATAGCGAGCTATATGGAAAACGATTGGAGAGGAAATATCGGCATGGAAAGAGTTTGATAGAGATGGAGGACTATCAGTGACCTGGGATGGTATTCCAGTTGGCGTACCAACTTGAGTATAAAACAGGGTAGGAGGAGCATTCACGACAATCTTCTTACCATGGGTTAAAATTTCGAAAAATGCAAGGTGGATCAACCTACTTTATGACAATCAACAAAGATTTTGGAATCATACTTTAGGAGTCTTAGGACTGGTTCAGGAACAATTGGATAAAAATACATTAATGACTACACAGAATAGATTCGTCTTGGATACGATGCTGGAACCTCAACGAGGAGTATGTGCCTTAATTGGAGAAGAATGTTGTACATACATTCCGAGGCACACAGGCCCAGATGGTAACATAACTAAGCTTTTAAGAGCCATGAGGGACATGAGAGACGAAAATGTTAAAATCATTCAAGACGTACAGAAGAATAATGCATGGACTTCCTGGTTTGATTGGCTGAATCCTTCAACTTCGTATGGACTACTTGTGAAACTAGGGACAATTATTTTGATAGTACTAGGAACTCTGCTCATATTGTCATGCTGCGTTATCCCCCTGGCAAGAGCAAGCATTCAAAGAATGGTGGGACAATATACAATGACTGTGGAATATCACGAACGAACACCACCAGATGAAGACTGGGAGGCAGACTCCATTTACGTGGAGATGAAGTGAACACAAATGATTAGCGCTGCTACATGATGGACAAAATGACTGGATATTTATTAATTACATGTATACTGAGATTATTTAGCATAGTATGTTAATCAAACACACTTAATGTTTTGAAGAAACTATACCAGAGAAAAAGTAGTATTAGCAGGAGAAATATGTTTTGTGTGTCTTTGTTGTATTTTTGTCCTGTCTCTGTTATACACGTATGTATGCAGGATGGAATCGGTACCTGACCCACGATGGATAGTTTCCTTTATAGTCTGCCGTGATGCATGGAGGGAGGTTCTGGAACAGACCCCAACCAGAAGATGGCCAGACCTAAGACATGATCTGATTGACTGGTTCCCACACTGTCCGATGGGGACTAAGAAGTTCATCGCGATGGCCAATGTCTTGACAAGAGACTTCAAATGGATCAAGTCAACGAGACAGGAAACGTTCGACCTGGATATAAGCAGAGGACTTCGTCTGGAAACAACTTCATATCAGCTTGGAAGACATCTGAAGCTAGGCCTCTATAGAGGTATTGGGATCGAAGAGAATTGGGTTGGATATGATATCTGTGCGGTAATTGAATTCGACGATGTCTACCTGGCAGCAGATAAGACCATAACTAAAGTGATGTTGGGAGATGACATTTTATGGACAGATACACCAACCACTTTGCAACGTGCGCTGGAAGCTGTTCCGAACGCTGATGAAGTCTGGCTAGACTTCTTACGTTAGGAGACGGGCAGGTTAAACCGAATTTCGCTATCACAGCTGATGAGCTGTAAGGACCTGCACGTGATTGAATTTACTGTAGAGGATCGCAAGGCATGGACTGAAGAAGGGACTGAAAGTCTTGACACGCTGTCCTTGATTTACAGGGTCCCTAATTGAGTGCTCAAATGGCTTTAATGGTTTCAAATGTCTTTGTCATATATGTATTGTACAGAAGTCGAGTTCTGGTGGTGAATGCACTGTCGAGCACAAAAAAGCTGGCAAGGTGGGAATTTTTCCTTCTAAATTGGCTATACGGCAGGTTTTTTCGCCCACCTCTGGACTCTTCGCATTTAACCAATTGCATGCTTATTATACTCTCATATACTCGTTTATACTAAGTTTACTCATCTTTTGCTTATCTCTCTTAGACTGATGTTTGGTGAGGGGGTAATATTTGAGTTTTAAGGTTCAGTTCATTGATTTAGTATGATTTAGTAAGTTTTCTTTGAGTTAATGGTTTAAATTTGATTTAGTAATTTTTGCATGCATAATTTAAGGTTATGTAGGTTAATTTCATTTTTTCTGTTTATTTCTTTCTCTGTAGTATCATGTAAGGCTTATAAGTTAAGTATTAGGCTAGTATAATGTGTATGTTAGAAGGTAAGCATTATTTTCTTTTTCCTTTGCTTTAGAGGGGGAAATTTGTAAGCTTATTTTAATTAAATATACTTGTGCATGCAACAATATGATAGAAACTATTAATCTTAAAATTAAAGGAGTTATGCACTGGACTGTTTTGGCTGTCCGAATCGTCCAAAGGAATGTATTAAGTGCTTGAGCAGTTGCGCTTAGCTATAACAATAAAAAACAATACGTAAATACAATAAATTAAGAAAATAAGACAAATAATTAAAATGAGTGCGAGAGAGATGCTCACCCATGGCCTGTCTGTTGAGAACTGTAGAGTAACCTGGAAGAACTAAGAATATATAGTAAACTAAGCGCCGCCCCTATATTTTTTAAATAATAAACAAACTTAGTGCAAAGATAATGGAAAATAATTTGTAAGAAAAATAGATTATAATGGGGAAAAGATATGGAGTCAGATGATGAGGTATATGACGTAAGCAAACAAGATAAGAGAAAATGTAATTACAATGGGTAACAATACTTGGAAAAAGTTGGATTATAATGGGTTAATAATTTGATAATAAATAAGAAAAAAATGTACAGAGGAGGGGGCTAGGTGAGCGCTCCTCCCCTTGCAAACTGTATAAAAGAAGTGCCCATGTCACAGTACAATTCAGTCAGATCTTGGACATGCATGGGTTTACATCCTAGGCATTGCTAAGCTGGCTCACTTGGTTTTATTGCTGCAATAAATCCTGCCTTACTTCATCCAGATCTTCAAGGAGTCCGGAGTCTTTTCTTTGGTTCCTTTTGAAGTTAAACTTTTTGTATAATATTTGTAATTAAGGCAACTGTAACTAGTGTAGGAGAAAAATCTCCCACAGGAGACTGACAGAGCCTGCAGATCCCCAATCCTCTTCCAAGAAGTAATAGCCATAAGAAAAACCATCTTAAGAGACAGAAGCTTGACAGACGCTGACTCTAATGGTTCGAAAGGGGTGTCAGCCAGGCCTTCGAGTACAATAGCTAAGTCCCATGAAGGGACCATCGCTCTAGTGGACTGCCACACCCGTTTAGCTCCACGAATAAAACAGGAAACTAAATGGTGCTTCCCCACAGAAACCCCATCGGTCAGAGCATGACATGCCGAAATAGCGGCTATGTGCGTTCTGCGAGTACTAGAGCATAAGCCCGAGGACAACTTTTCTTGCAGAAACTCCAGCACTGAAATCTGGCAGTGAACTGGGTCTACATGTCTTGCCATGCACCAATTTTCAAATACACTCCATTTGAGGGCATAAGTTCTTCTAGTGGAGGGAACCCTGGCACTTAAAATGGTTTCAATTACGCTGGCTGGAAGACCAACATCTCTTAGTTGGTCCCCTTCAGGGGCCAAACATGAAGGTTCCAGAGCTCAGGCCAGGGATGAAATATTGTCCCCTATGCCTGAGACAGAAGATCCCTCCTCACTGGAATCCAGGGTGAGCTGTCAAGGAGAGATATTAGATCTGAGAACCACACTCTGGACAGCCAATGGGGCGCTATCGATAAGAGGCTCAAACCCTGTTGACGGACCCCCGTCAGGACTCCTGGGAGCAGAACTATGGGTGGAAATGCATAAAGGCATAATCTGGGCCACGTGTGGGCCATCGCGTCTAGACCCAGGGGAGCTGGAGGAGTCAGAGAGTAGTAAAGGGGACATTGTGCTGCCTCTTGTGAGGCAAAGAGGTCCACCTCTGTGTATGGTTGAGCAGACCCCCATCTAAGAGGTGTTTTTTCTCTTTTTATTTGAACTGCAGTAAGGTCGCTACAAAAGCACATCGAGAGAAGCGTGTTCATTGTTCTTTCTCTTATAAGGCCTTCATAGCGAGCTGGAAGTGCCTGTTCCACTTTTAAGCTCAGCTATAAAGGTTAACTATTTTCTTCCAAGTCGCTATAGAAAAGCACACCAAGAGAGGACTAAGCTTGTTCCTTGTTCCTTCTCTTTTTAAAGATTCCTCCCATAGTGAATCTGTCTGTGCGTGTTCCACTTTTAAATTCATCTATGTCCCGGTACCGAGCTTAGAGTAGCTAACTAAAGTCTCAATACCTCTTGATTCGTGAAAACTAGTGAATTTGACGCGGTGCTCAGAGAGAGTGTCCAAACACCTTTCAGTAAGTTGCGATCAAGGAAATTGTTTGGTTAAAAGCCGTGTGTATTTGTAAGTCTTATGTTTTATGTCGTGTCTGACAAAGGGCTGAGATCCGCCGAGATCTCAGTAACATTGTGGTGTTAAGTGTGTTAAGCCTACTACTGCCAACTTAGACAAGCACACTTTACCACTCGGAATGAAACAGACATGGAAGAACTTCAAAACTCTCTTCTTATGACAACCCTCATCCATACCTCATGAAAGTCAATGGAAGAAATCATGGAACTGGCCAAGTACAAAAAGGGAAAAGCTCGGGCAAATGTAATGTAAGCTCCAAAGAAAATTACAAAATACATCTTGGAGCAACCAGCCCAAGGAATCGATGAAGAAACTCGATATTTCAAGCTAACCCAGCTCAAGCCAAAGCCACAACTGAGACAAAGACATCACCATGCTTCCACTCCCAAGAACTTATGAGAATGATGGAAGAGTTTTCCCAAACTGACAGGAAAAGGGGGAAGAACAAACCACTGACACAGATCAACTGTCCTATACCTTTCACCACACTAACATAGCTTAGTCCTTCTAGGAAGGTATACACAGTTTTATTTTTATTTACTGGTGTAAACACAACATCCACTTACCCACCCTCCTACACTGCTAGGCCCAACCTCTAATAGAGAGGAGTGGCTCCACACATGTGACACTGGTTGTGCTGTCTTAACCTCTTTGTGTCCTTGTGGACCTTTTCCTTTCCTCTGCGTTTTCCCATTTTCTCTCTTATATCAGGGAAATGCCTTAACTAAGTTTGAATCCAGCTCCCAAAATTAGGTTGACTTCCTTCATCGAAAGTGGAAGTAAATTGTGGTACAAGCCTTTGTCAATCAGTAGACAACCCGTTTCAGATAAGGCCTAGAAAATCAGCCCTACATTGTTTCAAGTGTTCCTAACCCCACCATACAAACTAAGTAGGTTATGCACCATGATTCAGTTGGTGATGGAGTTGTTGTTTGTGCCTTGCGTGTGCCTGTTCTCTCTCTCTCTCTCTCTCTGCTTCTTCTCCCAGTGCCCGCTGACGTTTGCAACGGGAACCTCACTGAGCAAAAGAGGGATATGTAGGGTTGAGCAGACCCCCAACTAAGAGCAAACACTCGATCACATTCCAGAACCTCTTCCCCAGACATCATGGCGCCATCCCAATAACCTTATCTCATTCGGGAACATAAAGGAGAGGTTGTAAAACTAAACTGCAGGAACTTAACCAGGCATGGGACAGGAAGTTTGCTGGGTTTGAAGCTAAACTAAAGCCAGATGCCTCAAACTAGACCCATAACCATTGTGTAAATTGACGATCCTGTAATCAAAGCGGACAGTTTTACAGCTTCACCCCGAGTAGGGGGGGGGGACCACCAAGTCACACTTTGACCATTTCAGTGACCCCAGGACATGTGTTCTCCAAATGGCTTTCAAAGAACAATACAGCGGAGACACTATTTAAGCAATTTTTAATGGTGCCAGTAGGATAAAAATGCTAGAAACGTATATTCAGTATGTTTTATTTCTGTGTGTTATGTTTGTTTATTCTGCATAATGTTAAACGTATTATTAGCATTTACAAACCCTGTTTATTAAACAAAGCTATAAATGAGTGTAAGATAGGGGATGTATGGTGTCGATTGAGAGCTTATTTTATTCAAAGAACAGTGGTGTACACAGAAAATTGGTTGCATGAACAAGAGCTCATGTAAAATTACTTTATAAAAGGCAATTAAAAGTGTAATCGGCTTGGCCCCACGTGATACCCGTAAACCCAGCCTAATGTATGCGCAAATGGGGGAACTAAATGTGAGGCATGGCTAAGCCCTGCAACCACATCCGATTGGACCAATCATCTGTGGGACGAACTGACACAAACGGACAAAACTCACTGTCCGGACTCGTCCAAACATGTTCTTTTGTCCATTCTTTCGTCATGTCGTCAACATGACCATCTGAAGGAAGCAAGCTTGCCCTTGCGAGTGCTACGCCGACTTCGCTGACGTCATCCACTCTTCGAGAACTCTCAATGATACTTCATGCAAGAACTGCAATGAAGAAACCCACAGAAGTTGTTCCAGAGCGTGCCATCGGTAACCAGGCAACCAAGCCTCACCAAAGGGCTTTCCTGAAAGACATAATTTCAACCACAGCACCAACCAATCAGCAACGCCATGATTCCCTTCACCGGAGGCGAACCATGAAAACAAAACATAACGCAAGCATACAAACAAAGCTGCATACCTTGCTGAAAATGGTGCTCGTTTCATAACTAAAAACGTAAGATTAACACTAGAATTACTGACTTTTTTATTTTCTGGTGCAAGTCTCGAGGTGTTATTTACACCTGCTGAGATTTTCACAGTTCTCGATTCTCCTTCTGCTTTTGTTGTGCAAACCACCCATTACCTGTGAGGCCTGGCACATTTGCATACTCAGAGTAGCTCAGATCCAAGGTAGGCCAAACCTGTGTGTGACATGGAAACCTTCAGAAATGCCTGCCGTATCTATATGGAAACACAAGTCTGTTTTATTTAGAAAAAATTGTGTGAAAACAGAATGAAAAGTTGCTAATACAATGACGAAACTCATTTCATTTTCATTGGCCATCACTGAATTATAACACCAAAAGTGAATTTAGTTTTTGTGTGATCTCTCCAGCTTTGCATGTTCTCTCCTCTGTCTGTTCATGTAAAAATAGCAAAAAAATAAAAATAAATTCTGTCCCTCAGTTCCAGGTTAATCCTCTGATCTGTCATTATTAGTCCCACAAGTGGAAAATCTGCATTGTCATTGCAGAAAAGTGGACAGTGCAAGATAAAAGCAGCAAAAATAAAAACTGTACCAAGAGTACAGTATAAAAGTGCACTATACAAACAATCTGGAGACATAAATATGGACACGTGTATTGAAAAATATTGGTGTGTATATGTATGTATATGTAAACAGATAAATATATGCATGTATAGATAGAGTATATATTATCATGTACAGAGTGGATATATAAATATATGTACAACACTGTGGATTTATCTTTATGGACAGGCACGCAATGTAGTGACAGGGATTGACAAGACCTAATATCGCATATGAGAAATATTGCACATGGAAACTACCATGGTGTATTGGATGTGTGTGTTTGTTAGTCTGTGTGTGTGGGGTCAGCTGCAGGGACTTTGTTGGAGAGTCTGAGAGCGAATGGAAGGAAAGACCTTCTGAATCTCTCCTGTGGGGGTAGGGGTGCCTGTAGCAGATATTGGGGACTGCATGAGTGAGGGCAGTATGGGTGGAAAGGCAGGGGCAGATGAATCAAACCTGTTGAACAAGTGATTTAGTTCATTTGCCCATCTCACATCCCCCACAAACAGAGAGTTATGTTCTTTGTGTGTCAGTTGCCCACTGATTGAACTCTGTTGCCGATTCATGCAGCAAAATGCAATCGGAGGGCAACTGGCACTTTTGGCAGTGTTCCATTGACATGTTCCCGAGATAGATTAATTTCAATTATGCAACACTTTCGATTTGATGACAAGGACATGCATGCAGAACGAGTGAAAACAGACAAATTTGGTGCGATTTTTGACATCTGGACACGCTTCAACAAGAACTGTGCTGAGAGTTTCACTCCAGGAGAACGCATGACCATAGATTAACAGCTTTTCCCTAACAAGGTTCGTTGTCCATTCACACAGTATATCGCAACCAAGCCAGACAAATTTGGGATCAAGTTCTGGATGGCCACGGATTTGGAGACCAAATATGTCTGCAATGCATCTCCTTGGGAAAGGACCCCAGTCGTCAGAAGGTAGACAGGCTGGCAGAGAATGTGGTCATGATTCTGATGGAGCCATTTTTGATGATGGGCGAAATGTCACGATGGACAATTTCTTTACTTCACTGTCGCACAGACTGCTGCAGCGCAAAATAACGCTACTGGGCATGGTGAATAAAGTCCGGCGTGAACTTCCTCAACTTGTAACACTGCACAGCGAGAGGTATTCTCCACTTCAGTGCTTAGAAGTGGCAGTATCTCCTTGACAATTTATGCTCCTACAAAAAACAAGACTGTGCATTCCAAGTTCCATGCACCAAGACATGATGATCAGTGACGGCAGAAAGAGGAAACCCAACACGATAACAGACTATAACCACATGAAGGTATATGAATGTGTGTATAATTTTACACAAGTGCTACAATGTTTTCTGATGTGTACTATACAGGCCTATAAAAAAAGCACATATACTCATGACTCTCTCTCTGCTTTTACAGTGTGGTGTAGACATGTTGGACCAAATGGCGTGGATGTATTCCATAAGCAGCAACACGCAGGTGGCCAGTAGCATTGTTTTTACAATATGCTGTCCCTGGCGGTGGTGAATGCCTACATTTTGTACAAGGCATGTACAGGGTGGACAGGCAAAAGAAGATTGTTTCTGAGTCTTCTAGCTAAGGAACTTTGTTGCCAATTCATGCAGCACAAGGAAATACTGGCACAGAGGCAGGCTGCTGCAGCTGCTGTGCCAGCGACTGCACAGACAACGCAGTACCAGGTGCAAGAGAGCTGCAACAGGAATCGCAACAGGTTTACCTGTGCAACATGTCAGAAATTCACCTGTGACAAATGCAGGGACGATGGACACTGGGTCTGCAAACGCTATAAAGTTTGTAAAAAAACTTTAAAATAAAACAGACTTGTGTATCCATATATTGTGAATGTGTGTCTTTTGTATAAATACGGCAGGCATTTCTGAAGGTTTCCATGTCACACACAAAGGTTCGGCCTCCCTTGGTTTATGCTAACAAATGCAGATGTGCCAGGCCTCACAGGTAATGGGTGTGTTTGCACAACAAAAGCAGGAGAACAATGGAGCAGCAGGGGTACTAGTAGATGTGAGGTCCAGGGAATTTATGCAAATTTGCGCAGCTTTAGTAAATCTAGTGTTAAACCCAAGACTTTGCTCTTGTGACTTTCTTTGGACTAGCAAACAGTACTAGATGAACTTCATTAACTTTCACCCTGCAAACTATTGGTATGTTTATGTGTGTGTGTGTGCGCGCGCGTGTGTGTTCAAGTAGCGTAGTTTCATGTATCGTAGACTAGTTCAAATTCTTGTTTCTTTATAAAGAACTGTTGTCTTGGTCATGTATTTTAAAGTTTAAACGTTTGCCCAGATCTTACATTACCTTGCTCATAATTAGGTAAATACCAGATTTTGTATTATCGTCGTCGGCTGCGGGATAAACATAATTGGTAAGATACACTAAATCATATTAAACGCTGGCCGGGTAGTTGATAAACTTAATTAAAATTTATAGCATACACTTTAACAAAGTTAACTCAAATCCTTAAAGATTCGATTCACCTCTAAACCAGAGCTGAAAACCCTACATAAATGTTGGATAATGCGTTGAGCATTGTCTCCCCATTTAAAATACTACATCTGCTACATAAAATCTTTCACAGATTTGACAGACTACTTTGGAGTGGAGTTTCCATTTTCCATGTGTCATATGCCCCGGAATGTAAATCACCTGAGGGACAGGCCCAAAGCAGAACCTGGAGCGCTAGCTTGTTCAAGCGGCATGAGCACAGTCCACCCTGGCGATTTATGTACGAGACTACCGCAGTGTTGTCCACCCGCACTAGGACATGGTAACCTCTCAACTGCTGCAGGAAGTGTTTCAGGGCCAAAAACAGAGCCATCATTTTGAGGCAATTGGTGTGCCATGCGAGAGGATGACCTCTCCAGCTCCCTTGTGCTGGACGGCCATCCAAGACCGCACCCCAGCACGTGAGGGAAGCGTCTGTCGTTAGCATCTTGCGATGACAAGATGGACCTAAAGTGGGACCCAAAGTCAGGAAACGGGGTCTGAACCACATAGAAAGGGTACGAAGCCCCTGGTGCGTAACCCTGATTAGCCTCTGGGGATTGGCCCTTGAATGAAATCCCCTGGCTCTTAGCCACAGCTGAAACGCTCTCATGTGCAAAAGGCCCAAAGGTATCACCGTGAACGCAGCTGCCATGAAGCCTAGAGATCTCTGAAAGTGATGAACAGTCACCTTCTGGCCTAGCTTGATTTCCTTCAGGGTGTTGAGAATGGATTCGACATGAGCAGGAGACAGCTGTGCCCGCATTGTGACCGAATCCCATGTGACACCTAAATATTTTGTCCTCTGAACAGGAAAGAGAACGCTCTTCGTGGCGTTGAGTCTCAATCCTAAAGAATGGAGATGAGCTAGGACGACATTTCGATGTCAATGCGCTAGCTCCTGAGACTAAACCAGAATCAGCCAGTCATCTATGTAATTCAAAATATGGATGCTCTGGAGTCGTAAAGGAACCAGGGCCGCATCTCTGCATTTTGTATATGTGTGGGGTGACAGAGCTAGGCCAAATGGAAGGACCCGATACAGGTAAGCTTCACCCCCGAAAGCAAACCTCAGGAACGTCCTGTGGAAATACTTCTATATGGAAATATGCGTCCTTGAGGTCGATTGTCAAAAACCAATCCTCTGGTTGGATTTGAGAAAATTATTTTGACAGTCAACATTTTGAATCTGAATTTTCCTGAGAAAAAGTACCGACTGTAGTAGCCTGACTCTCTGGGAGGGGAACATGCTCTATGGCCCCTTTGCCCAGCAGAGTCTGTTATTCCTGGGCCAACAGATGTGCTCGGTCCGATTTCACGAAAGTGGAGACCATGCCGTTGAAATGTGGAGGACGATGTGCAAACTGAATCCTGTAGCTACAGTCCTTTGTACCCAAGGAGATATGCCTGGCAGTAGTTTCCACGCTGCCAGCTTCTCCGCAAGGGGCACGAGTTTTTTTTTTTCCAAACTTTTTTTTTTTTCCTCCCTAATTTAGTCGTGTCCGATTCCGCCCCGTCACTAGGGGGCTCCCACATTAAGGCTACTACTATCACTCAGCCGGGAGGGCCGAAGACTAGTTTCCTCCGAACCACGTGACGCCAGCCGACCGCATCTTTTCGAACTGCTCGCTCGCGCACTGTTGGGGGCGGCGTAACACACTTGGAAGACAGCACTATCCACTCCCTCAGTTGTGTGAACTCACAGACGCCCCTGACTGTCTGTAGAGCCATGATTAATGTGGGAGCACTATGTACCTCTCATCCCTCTCCTCTGTGAAAGCTCGGCCAATAAGCTCTCTAGACCCCCGGCTGCGAGAGGTTACAGCACCACCCGGGATTCGAACTAGTGATCTCCGAATGATAGGACGAGCGCTTTTACCACTGTGCCACTCGGAGGCCAGGGGCACGAGTTTTAACACTTCGGCTGGATGGGGGGGGGGTGTTTGGTGTTCGATATCCTGAAGTGTGGCAGGAGATGACCGAACACCCAAAATTTTGTTGGAGACTGACGCTCCCCAAAACACCAGTGGTGGCAGGGATTGAACACCGGCCTCCTCGCCAAAGAGGCTGGAAGGTGAGACAAGGTCATCAAGGAGGACAGCACGATCCCTATCCTTGATGCCATGAGGTTCAGCCACAGATGCCTCTCTGTGGATACCATGGCAGCCATAGAACGGCCAACAGCACAGGCCGTCTGTTTGGTTGCACGCAGAGACAGATCTGTGGCTCGTCATGGAGGTCGCCAAAGAAGTGGAGAGAGAGACGTTGAGGCTCCTCCCCCCGGCCACCCGACAGAAACCTGTTGCCTAATTTTGCACTTGGGGGAATCTCGCTTCTGCGGACACACGTTATAACCTCCAATAATTCCTCAAACGCTCTGCCAACACTGGAGGAGCGTTGTGAGAGAGGAAGATTCTTCCGCTCCTTCACAAGAAGCTCCTGAGCGCACTTGAGAAGCGGAAGCTAAAACTTCCTGATCCGGAGAGAGCGCGAGAGAAAGGTTGAATTCCGTCTCGCGAAGCACCTTAATAGGGAGAAGATCGCAATACTCCCTGAAGCCCGAGGTGTGCGTGTTCTTCCCCAAAGCACTCAAAACTAAATTCGTGGAGATCGCCCTCCAAAAGAGATCTAGCACACGGAGGCACGCATCTCTTAACCAACTCCGCCATATCGGTGAGTTAATGCTGTTATTTTTCTTTTGTTTTCGTTATCGCTTGCACACACACGCAAACAAAGCGGTCCTGAAGACAAAAAGATCTGAGGATGTTTCCGGTTCACTCCTATTTATAACCTGCAGGTGCACCTTATTCGGTGACGTCACCTGACTGAGGTCATAAGCCGAAGTATTTGGCAGTTTTGACATACACAGGCTTCACAACCGGAGAGCAAAGAGATGTTCCCATAGGGTTTTCACTGAGCATCGAGTGTAGCTTTTGAAAGGTATCTCTACATTTACTTAAGTACAGGATCTGTTTACTTTATCCACCTCTGCTCCTGAGTAAATGCGAGGCAGGTGAACAAAGAGAGATAACCTTTATACTACACTAAGGAATTCTCACAAACTGAAAGAGTAGCTTTTATTTGTTTATTTTCAAAGGTTTTGTCACTTACATCACTTACATTTAAACTACAACTATCTGAAGCTAACTTAGAGTTATTGGTTTGATACTGTGTCGCTAACCATGCATCTCACCATGCATGCTCATGCAATGTAACAAAATACATAGACATTCATTAAAACAAGATGTTACATAAAGATGATAGACCACAGCTTGTCAAGTCCAGTTCATGTTTATTTTTATTTTGGTTTATGCAGATAAAAATGCACTTTATTGGCACTAAATAAACTGAACATTTCTAGTTCAAATGTGCCAGTGTTGATGCACTAATCCTGTGAAAGAATAATCGCACAGATACAATACACCAAAATCAAAATATTAAAAAGGCTCTTTATTTAATCAACCTTCTTCATTCAGTTGCATGGCATTAGCTATAGGTCAGAATTCAGAACTCCTCAGAGGTAGTGTTCATAGCAACATCAGAAGGGAAATAATTATTTCCTTTAAATTCATTTGAGTAAAAAAAAAAAAAAAAAAAAAAACTTTATTTAAAAAATTTCGTATAATACACCACTGCATGAAAAGAGCTGTATCCGGACAAATATGGTATGGGAAATCCCCGCTAAACTTTAAGTTTGCCAGATGTCTGAGGCAGAGTGCTTGGAAAGGGAGAATGCAAAAGGAAATTTTGTGAAATGACGAGATACCTCATGTATGTGGATGTATACGGGAATCTGTGAAACTTTCTAGAAGTCCTCACAGCTAGCAGTGAGAGGTGATGGCTGTGAGGTGTAAAGGCCCTTTTGTATGTTAATGACTAGCAGAAAGAGGTGCTGTCCTTCTTATCATAGCTGGGTGGGGGGGTTGGCCATGGTGTGCCTTTGTCTCTTCAGCTTGAGAGTTTGAAGGAGAAGCAAGCTGCACACACACACTGCTCTTCTCAAAGAGGCTATCCAGTGTCTTGATGCATTTGAGTGCAAGTTTGATGAGTGAAGACCACAGGAAGAGTCAAGCCATGTGCAAAGAAGAGCCAAGAGCACGCATAATGTGGGCATTGCGGTAAGTTGACCTTCATGTTCAATTATTACCTTGGTAATGCAGTAAATTATACCTTGCCAAGTTAGCCTAAGCACTTGGCTACACAACTACTTTTTGTTACTTGCATTGTTGTAGGTTTCCAGCTTATTTAACAGTTTGTCATGTCAGAATTATACGATGTTGTTTAAAAATGTATGTATTAAAGCATTTTTAGTTCAACATTACAGGAAGCTGTAAGGAGCCTCCATTATTCAGAAAACAACCCACATAAATACGATCCACAAACTGGGTAAGAATGTTGTTTCTTTACCTGCTATGTATGGGGTTTTACATAATGATTTAAAATTTAGTTAATGACACTACTCTCTTTCCACACAGAATAAGTTTCAAACAGTGATGACATACCTGCTGGAGGAATTAAAGATGACTTTTGCAGATGCAGACCCTGAGTGTATAAAGGGTAATCAGAAATTGTTATTGTATTTATTTTCATGTCCCTTTATTTTTGTCCCTCTAATAATTTGAATTGTTTGTCACTTATCTTATTTTTTATTTTTATTTTTTATCCAGCGTGTTACAGGACTAACTATCAGACATTGCAGAGGAAATACTCTTTGTCTCGGCCAGGAAAGTCTCAGCTAAGAGACTCCATTAAGACAGGGGCTAAAAACCGACAAAGATGAGTAAGTGTACATCATCTACTGTATGTATTAAGTTCGGTACTTTTCTGAGTGTTTTTAGGGGTTAATGTATGGTGTCTTTTGCAGTTGCTGGAGTCCAGGTGTAGGGTCGTTCATACAGATGTAGAGAGAGAACTGTAGCAGACTGCAATGCTGGAGCTGGTGTCTGATGAGGAGGATGCCATTGCGTGCCATGCCGTAAGCATGTAATATCTAATGGGACTGAGCTAGGAGGACAAGCACTGGTGCATGTTTGTTTTAGTATTGCTTTCAATTTAATTGCACCTTCATAAATGCACATTATTTTTCCATATTTTGTTTTTTACCCCTTATTCTTACTTTGCTTTGTATATTTATTAGTGTTTGATTTGATTTTAATAAAAAAATCTTATTGATTTTAATAAATCAATTCTATTGTCATTTTTTAAATGATGTGGGGGGTGTATAGTACTATTGGGGGGGGGTGTCTATCTGTACATACCTGCCCAATAACCAATCAAGTCACTAAGTTATGAGGGCTTGGGTTGGGCTGAATAAAAATGAGCTGAGTAATGTCCCAATAGATGTCAGGGTTTTGGGAGTGGGTTTTTTTTGTGTTTTTTTTTAAACAACCAATCAATGTAGAGATAAATAAACCAATAGGGAATAGGGAAGAGCAGAGTTGTGCAAAGGTGTAAAATGCAAATGGAGCTTGAGGTGTGAAGGTCTTCTGACAAAATCCTTGAGTGGATTATTTGCCATGGCAACAAATGGCTGTACCATGGAAGGATTCCTCAGCGAGATACATCCGAATTGGTATCAATCCGGAAGTATCCTAGCTTGGTGGAATTTGATGTATACGGTCAGTGGTACTTGTAGATACTTCTGAAAATCAGTGGTGTATTCAGGAGTTTCCTAGTACAGATACACCTCTTTTCATGCAGTGTACAGTAGGTAGTCTACATTGGGAATATGAAAATATTATGCTACAGTATATGGAGACAGTTAATCTAAAAAAAAAACTGGGTAAGAATGTTTCTTCTTATTCAGCACATCTGAATAAGAAGAAACATAGCAGTAATGTATAGAAGTGTATAAATAAAACTGTACTGTAGATTTGGTGATGTTGGATATAGATGTTGGACCACATCTTGTCTTCAGTCTTCATGTGTGTTCATTAAAAAAAAAAAAAAAAAACGTCTGTATTAATCATAAAGGTCAGAATGATTTTAATTGCAATATAGAAAAACATATGAGTTAGCAAGCTGTCATGAGCAACCGAGGGATGAACAGAAAAGCCTTAGCAGTTAGCCCGTGTAGCATGGATGGTAAACCCAAACGTGGAAGCAGCGCGAGTAGGCAGGATAACCACACGATTAGTTTAAGAACTCTCTTACACGAAGAGCAAGGATCTACACAAATAAACCTGCGTTCTAGCAACACACACTCAATCAAAGAAGCAACCAGAATTGGTGAGTACTCACAGAATAGTCAGCGTAGCGTCAGCAAAGGCATGGGCGAACTCAATGACTGAGCAATGTGAAGCGCCATTTTGTCTCCTTTTATGCTTCCTGAAAACCCAACCGTATTACTTCCGGGTCCTAGTGCCGGTCGTGTTACGAGTGTGCATGACACAAGCATAAAGAACTGTGACTAACCGTCATAGGTAGAACAGATGAAGTTGAGCTGAGAGCTCTCAGCAAGGTTGATCCACTGCTGCTCTCCTCCAGACTGCACTGCTCCACTTTTCTTCTCTTGGCTGCAGTCTTTATTCCATGTCCCATTCCCCTGCACCCAGTCCTGATAGCAGATCATTGATCCAAAAACCCAGAACCAGATACGCTGGATGCAGTCATAACGCAGGCCGAGCCACACGTGTTCAGTGGCGGCATCTTGAGCCACTTTCTTCACCCAGAGCTGCATCTCCTGAGTGCGCACTGAGACCAGGTCATGATATTTTTTCCTGCAGTAATTCAGAGCTTCCCGCCAGGTCATATTCTGCTTGATCAGGATCAGACTCTCTGAAAAACATAAACATACAATAAATCTTTTACTGAAAATTGTACTGCTATGCTAACTGTATCTGCATCTCTAAATATTATTCTAAAAAGTTTTAAAATGTTATGTTTCTTACACGTTTTATCCAGATATCCATATGCTGTTGTATTTATAAAAGAAAGTGAATTTTGTACAGTTTATAACAATATACGATAGTGTCATTAATTAATGCTAACTGGAAAAAGCATGTTATAGTATTTATTATTTCATTATTATTTAACTCACTCTCATTACAGATGAATGGGAGTTTTTCTGTGCAGTTCACATCACTCCAGTAGGGTTGATCAGACACACTCACTGCAGTACAGTTCAAACCTCCACTGGGTTTGTTAGAGCTCCAATATCTGAATGATGAATTACTCTGATCTGACCACATCCAGGAGTCATTAAACAGACCAATCCATACAGCATTAGAAGTGGCTTTTTGACTCACTCTCCTGATCTCCTCATTCTCAGTTTGGTTCCTCACACTGACCAGGTCGATGTAGTTCTGTCTGCAGTAGGTCTGAGCATCACGCCAGTTCTTGTTCTCATTAATCAATATGTATTTATTGGTTGTAATGTTTTTCTCTAAAAGACATTGAATTTACAATATAAACAAATCCAATGTTGGATTTTTTTTCACACCTTGTAGTATATATTTGCAAATTCGTACCTCCATAACACACAAAAACTTGTGACACCTCACACTTTATGTCATTCCATAACCCATTATTATACATCTGAACACAGAACTCATTTCCTCCATTGTTGTTTGGTTCTCCGCTACTCCAATTTCTGTAACTGCTTCCATCTCTGTGGAAAGTTTGGTCTGCCAGAGACCACTGCCATCTCCCAGTGTCTCCTCTCTGTAGACCGATCCAAACTTGGTTTGCAGCTTCCATCTTCAGTGTGTTATTCAGCTTCATCATCTCTTCCATGTTGTCGATGGAGGTGAGATCAGTGTATTTCTCTCTGCAGTAAGTCTGAGCTTCACTCCAGGTTTTATTTTCATTCACAAAGTGGTAGCGATAAGGAAGATATGTCTCTGTACCACAGACTACAGGGAGAAAAATGAGAAAATGACTTCTCGACATGGTGCTATGCTCATCATCATCTATACCGCTTAATCCTGTATTCAGGGTCACGGGGGCCTGGAGCCTATCCCAGAAGACTTAGGGCACATGGCAGGGTACACCCTGGATAGGGTGCCAATCCATCGCAGGGCACAGACACACACACATACACACACTCATTCACACTCTACGGGCAATTTAGGAATGCCAATTAGGCTAACCTACATGTCTTTGGACTGTGGGAGGAAACCGGAGTACCCGGAGGAAACCCTTCAAGCACAGGGAGAACATGCAAACTCCATGCACACAGAGATGGGAATCGAGCCTGGTGCTATGCTATTAGACAAAATAAATATTTACATCTGAACAATGAAATATGTATTGTTTATTAAGTAGTAATTCAAATGGTTTTAACATGCCAAAATATGATTATGAGAAAGATGGCTTTTGTTAATTTCTCCCCTATTTATTTTTCATATTTTGAGAAATCAGAATCAGAACCATTTACTGTAATGCAGGTAGTGCCTGACTTGTAGTGATGAACATACGAGTTACGTATTTCTGCAGATATGACCGGACCGCAGTTCTACAAACATCCGTAGATGTGAACAAATCAAGGTAGTAGCTCACAAAAAATAGACACTGCAGTGAACCAGACACCAATACTTACATACAGTGTGTAAGTGAACGTATAAAAATGTTAAAAGTCTGGTATATTGTATGTGTGCGCACGGGGGTGTGGGAGAAATGAGTCGGCCTCACTGGATTTCAATGAATCAGTCCGGGAGTACAATGATAGAAAATGGCTCTCCTGTAAAGCTGTCCTGATGGTGAATAATCCTTGTTTTTATGAGATTATGAGAAACTTAGTTTGCAACTTATTTAGCAAGAAGAGCAAAAAATCATAATGAATTTTAACTTGATAAACGAGCAAGGTTCTGCACTATGCCATCCGTTACTCTCTCTCTCTCGTGCACTGCGAGATTGTGTGTAATCATGCACAGTCTTAATCCGTGTGCCTCACCGCACGTGTGTGTGTGTGTGTTGTCCCACACAATAACCCCCCTGGCTCCTCTCCTCACACACAGCCTTATTCTTTTCAAAAGTAAATGCAGGTTAATTAGGTTTATTTTTACTTTACATTTTCTATTTATCAGTTCTATATGAATATTTTGGGTTGTGGAATGAATCTTTAGAAATTCGCTCTGGAACAAAATGACGTCCGGGATTCCCCTTGCAACTTAAACGCACAGAGATAACACTGTTTGATGTCTCAATGTGTGTTTCATCTCCTTAGGCACAGTTAAGGTTTTTGGCCACATGATGGCAGTGATTCAGTCAAGTGTATTGATATGCTTTACATTGTATATTGTTGTCAAAGGCGTTGTCAAAGACTCACGCTGTTTGTCCAGAAAACCGGAACGGAACTGTTCATAAGTAGGGCGCATCCTGTATAGTATTAACCATCACCTTAATTTAAACATTACTTATTTTATTCCTGTTTTTTTTTTGTGTAATCAAATCACCACATGTACTGTACACTTTCCGTACATACCATTTGACATGTTAAATTAAATATTTTTTTTTAGCTTTTCAGAGGTATATTATTATTATTATTATTATTATTATTATTATTTTATGGAAAGTTTGACACTATAGATCATGATCCCACAGAACAAAACATGGCTTGTTAAGCTCACAACATGAACATGAACTTAGGGGAAACATCTCCACCCATTTAGTAAAATAATCCACCACCACCAGCAGCTAAGCATTTCGCCTTTTACTCAGGGGAAAAGGACCCATGACGTCCAGCCCCACTGTATGTCCAGGCTCAGGGACCTCTGTACTCTGTAACCGCCTGCTAGGTTTAGTGTTCTCTGCTTTGTATCTTTGACAAATATTGCAGGTTTTTATATACTGCCACACGTCCTTTCGCACTGTTGGCCACCACACCACATCTAACAACCTCAGCAGGGTTTTCAGTTGCCCCAGGTGTCCACCTAGGGGATTATCATGGAAGTAGTGGAGAAAGATGGGGATTAGTGACTGGGGCACTACCAGCTGAAATTTTTCTCCATGTCGTACTGGGACCCGGCGATACAACGCCCCTTGGTGGTGCTCGAAGGAGCTCCTCTGATCTTGGGGGCCTCTTGGTGGGTCTTTAGTGAGCAGCTTGATGATCATAGGGCCCTTCTGTTGTGCTTGGGTTATCTCACATAGATCGCTGGGTAGGTCGGAGGAACATTTGGTGTTTGTGATGACTAGACATGGGGCGGCGCCCACTGCTAGCGACGGGGGTGCTCGGGATAGGGCATCCGGACCCAGGTTCAGACAGCCCTTTCTGTGATGCACAGTGAAGATGAACTGCTGTAGTCTTAAGGTCCACCTGGTGAGACGAGAGCTGGTTTTAGGGCAGTTGGAGGCCCAAGACAAGGCGGCATGGTCGGTAAAGACCTCAAAAGACCTGCCTTCTAGGTAGTGCCTCCATTTTTCTAATGCCCAAACTACTGCTAAACACTCCTTTTCTGATGTGGAGTAATTCAGCTCCGCTCCTCTCAACGTTCGTGAGGCGTAGGCTACTTTGGCTGAGTTTTGGGTGAGGATGGCTCCTAATCCCACTTCGCTGGGATAGGTAGGTTAAGATTCGGTTGTACTAGTACAGGTGGATTCTGAAGGGCTTGTTTTAGATTGTCCATGCTGTTCTGGCACGTTTCTGTCCACTCCCATTTCACTCCTTTCTTTTTTTCAAATTATTTAGGGGAGCAGTTATATCAGCGAAATGCGGAATTAATTTATGGTACCATCCAGCGAGACCCAGGAACCGTTGTAAAGCTTTTTGATGTCTTGTGGTGGAGGATATTCTGCCACTGCCTTGATCTTCTCCGGGTCCAGCTGTACGCCTTCTTCAGATATGATGTGACCCAGAAACTTGAGCTGCCTTTTGAAGAAATGGCACTTCTTCCTATTGAGGGAGAGGTTGGCTTGGGTGAGTCTCGAAAACATTGCATTTAAATATTCAATATGCCGCTCCCTTGATTGGGAGTAGATAATGATGTTGTCAATGTACACGAAACATTTCCCTCGTAGGTCTGCCAAAACTTTCTCCATTAGTCTTTGGAAAGTGGCAGCGGCTTTTCTGAGACCGTAGGGCATGGACCGGAACCGAAAGAGCCCTTTGGTGGTGTTGAAGGTGGTTTTTTCACAGCTCTCTTTCTCCATCTCCACCTGCCAGTAACCGGATTGCAGATCCAATGTGCTGAACCAGGAGACGCCTTCCAGGGATTCAATGATGTCGTGAATCAAAGGCATCGGATACGCATTGGGTTTGGTTTTACTATTCAGTTTTCTAAAGTCCCATCAGGTTTAGGTACAAGTACAATGGGAGATGACCAGGATGAACAAGAAGGTTCGATGATTTGGTCCTTCAGCATCTGGTCAACCTGTTCTTCTATGATTTCTTTCTTTAAAGGAGACACTCTATAGGCTCGTGATCTGAATGGAGTGTTGTCAGATAAAGTGGTTTCGTGTCTTTCTAATGCTGTCTTTCCCAGGACATTGGAGGTGGTGCGAGGCCAAGCGGCCATTAGTTTCAGCAGCTCCTCTTCATTATCGGTGTCCCATGTCGTCCTGCTTTCAGTGGCCACAGCTGAGTACATCAGAAGATCGGGTGTTAGGGGTAAGGCATAATACAGGTTGGCTGTAGCAGGGAGGTGAGTGCGGCCTCTTGCAGCTGTCGTAGATGGACAAGGGTTTGCTTGGGGAGCTAAAAAAGGATGGTGGGTAAAACCTTTGTCTGTTTGCAGCCTGTATCTTCCCCGAGCGATCTCCAAGACAGCTCCCGTGGCTCTTAAGAAGTCCAGCCCCGAAATCAGAGGGAAAGTTAGGTGAGCATCGCTCATGACGTATGTTTTCGGCACCATGCCAGCTTATATTCGGCACCATGGCAGTTATAATGAAGCATTCGTTGTGTTTGAGCTTGATGTATTTTCCCGTCAGCCACCTATCACCTATCTTCACCAGCTGTTCCACCGTGTTCACAGTCGAGGATTGATGTTATTCAATATACGACCAACTAGTTCTTCCTCGGAGATGTCAGGCTTCCACTTTAGACAGAGGGCCCGGTAGTCATAAGCGAAATCCCTCAGGCGTTGTCCAGGCTGTTGTACCAGCAACCTTAACTTGTCTTCCACTTCTGTCAAGTAGTCATCAGGTAAGAAAGCAGTCATGAATGCCTGTTTAAAGGACTCCGTCAGATTGCCTTTCTCTGCCTTCCACCAGCTCAACCCAGAGCGGGTTCTCGTAGCACTGTGCTGAGGGTTCCTACCAGCTCTGCGCTGGGCAGTAGTCTGATCTCCAAGTAATTTTCGCATTGCTCGATGAAGTTGAGCACATCCACTATCTCAGAAGCGTCACCGAAGGTTGGAAACTCCAAGCGGATGGGCGGTCGTGCATAAAAGGAAGAAGAAGAAGTCGTAAGAGAGGAGGTAAGTTGAGCTGATGGGTGTGCGGTAACACAAGGAGGAATATCGTATGGTACATGACTGCTTTTATGTTGTACCTTCTCTGTAGATGCAGTGATTGGCATCCTGGGGGAATGTAGAGCAGGAGATTGGGGTGATGCAGGGGTGTAGGCCTGTAACCGCTGGATGGTGGGCGTACTAGTGAGACGTAGCTTCTTCATCTGATTTTCCCAGATAACGTCACGCCGCAAAAAACAGTCAGTTACAGCTCTTTCCAGTTTTTATAGAGCCTCCTGTCAGTAGCGCTCCAGCTCTGCTAAGCTAGCGTCCACTGCCTGCCGAGAATTGGTTTCTCGGTTAATACTGCTGTTAATGGATTCTCTAAAATCCTGTTCTAACATGCCCACTTTATCTGAAAGAGCCAATACATCCACCTTACATTGATTAAGTTCAGTTTGCAGTGTGTGTACAGCATCAACATCAGACACATGAGCAGCAATAACATCATCATCATCATCATGTCTATCCGATATGTACAACGAACTAATCAATGAAGTTATTTCGGCTGTAGGGTTACGGTGTGTCACAAATGCATCCTCTACCTCATCCAGTACATTACTAGTAACAGCAAATTCGCCACTAGCATTAGCATTAGCCACGTTAGCATTAGCGTTAGCGTCCATTTTGCTCAGCAAAGTCACACCACACCAGAAAAAAACACAGATTCCATGTACGGGCGACCACTATGTAACACTCGGTTGTTAAAATGAACTTAGTTACACTATTACGGGGTCGCGAATTTAAATGTGGGCTAATAATATTCACTTCCGGTGGTGTATGAGCAATGCGGAACAAGCAAGACGCGACAACAACAAGAAAAAAAAACAAAACAAAGTGTATTAAGTGAAGCAAACCAGGTGCACCGCAAAACCAATATATACAAAATATATATACAAATATAAACAATGTGTGTGCGTGTATGTATGAAAGTCCAAAGTCCGTTTAGTTATTGTTTGTATGTGTGTGAAGTAGGCTGGGAGAAATGGCTCGGTCTCACCAGTAAAGATGTTCAATCCGGGAGCGCGAAAAACGGAACGAGAGGGGTTTTGAATGAGTCCACAACAGATTAATCCACTTGGGAAAAGTAATCCAGTGACTGCGGCAAACAAACTCTCTCTCAAAAACAACAGTGCTGTATCTCTTCATCTCTCCCCCCGAAGCCTTTGCCAGTTCCGTATTTAAGCCGGCTCACGTGATTCAACACGTCATCTGGCACTCTCGCACATTGGCCAAGTCTTATCGTGAGAGCTTAAACCCTACGCCAAAACACTGTCTTGGGACACTTTAAACAATCTCGGGTTCATTTTCAGTGTGCAGGTGAGCTTTATCAACTCAATCATTATCCCGCTATATAAAATGCCCCTTTTATGTGGCCGCGCTACAAACATAGCTTCATTGTTCATACATAATTATCCCTGTATCATCTCACCCACACATACACATGATAAACAAATGATAAGCAATGTGCACTGTGAAGGGTTGAATGAATGCTGTGAAAAACAAGAGCACACAGGTGTTATGTCCTTCCACAATGGCAGCCAGTCTATTACTGACAGTTTCTCCTCAAACGTCGACAATAAGATGTGAAAATCACCATACACCCGGAAATTCTAATGGTTTACCACAACAGTGCAAAAGTGTCAGAGGCAAAACACCTATTATCGAGATAGTAGAAAGGCATAAAAGACCAGATTTCACAAGAGAAATACTTAAGACTTTATTGCATTTGAAATATTAATAAAAAAACTGAGAAACACCCAAAATGGCGAGTCAACTGGAAACATAGAATGAAAGCCAGAGCCCTAAAACACTCTTAATACTATGACATGACATGGATTGACTACTTCAGTCTGAGAAACAATTTTTGATTCTATGATTACCAGCAATCATGGAGCATTATTAAACTTTTCACCTGTTCATGTAATCCTCAAAGAATCAAAAAACTTTCTTTTATATTGGATAAACTTAACAAAAAACACTTTATATTGTAATCTTACAATGAAATTAAAATTTTTATGAATATATACTGTGAAAAACATGAGCGTGCAAGTGTTATGTCTTTCCACAAAGGCAACCAGTTTCCTCCTGCGGCCACGTCCAGGGAGGTTGGCTACAGTCCCATAGATCTTAAATTTCTGAGTATGTGCAACTGTAGTCACAGGAACATCTAGCTGCTTGGAAATGGTCTTATAGCCTTTACATTTAACATGCTTGTCTATAATTTTCTTTCAAATCTCCTGAGACAACTCTTTCCTTCTCTTCCTCTGGTCCATGTTGAGTGTGGTACATACCATGTCACCACCCAACACAGTGACTACCTGGAGCCCTATATATAGGCCCACTGACTGATTACAAGATTGTAGACACCTGTGATGCTAATTAGTGGACACACCTTGAATTAACATGTCCCTTTGGTCACATTATTTTCAGTATTTTCTAGGGGTACCATCATTTTTGTCCAGGCCTGTTTCATGAATTTATTTTTTTTAATAATTCCGTTGAAACATGGTTGAAAAGCAATGTCTGACTTTCACTGATTAACATTCATAGAATTTTTTCAAATTATTACTTTTGTCAGATTAAAGTTATTTATGTGACCATTGTGAGTTTTTCTTTCATTGACCGAAGGGTACCAACATATGCTTCTGGTGGAGAGCATGAAAAAAACACATGGAAGCTGTAATTTCAAATCAGGGTTATTCCACCAAATACTCAACTCAACTCATCTTTATTTGTATAGCACTTTAACAACAAGAATACCCCAAAGTGCTTCACATAAATAATAAAATAATATACTAATATAATAAAAATAAAATAAGTAAATTAAATTAAGAAAAAATATATAATAAAATATTAAAAAGGAACATAATTAAAATCACATCACAGACAATCTAATCGAACAACATGTACAATCAACATCTCATGTTGGTTTAAATGCCAGAGAAAACATGTGTTTTGAGATGGGACTTAAACACCTTCAGTGTTGTGGCCTCACAAATGGTCAAGGGTAGGTCATTCCATAGTTTGGGTGCCACCACAGAGAACTCACGATCACCCCTGAGCTTGCACTTGGCCTTTGGTACCGTCAGCAAAAGTTTATCTGATGACCTGAGAGTCCGGGATTGAGCATATGGCTTAAGCAGATCCGAGAGGTAGGGCGGGGCAAGGCCATGTAAACATTTAAACGTGACCAAAAGAATTTTTTAATTTATTTGGTACTGTACCGGGAGCCAATGAAGAGAAGCCAGAACTGGAGAGATATGTTCTCTTTTCCACTTAGACGTTAATAGTTGAGCAGCAGAGTTTTGGATCAGCTGTAGCCGATGTAATGCTGCTTGAGAAACCCCAAAATACAGGGCATTGCAGTAATCAATGTGAGGCTGAAGGCGTGGATGGCTATTTCGAAAAGCCTAAAGAACAAAACTGGTTTAAGTTTTGCCAATTGCCTTAACTGAAAGAAACTGGACCGAACCACAGCACTGATCTGTTTATCAAATTTAAGGTCATGGTAAAAAATAACACCTAAATTTGACGCCGTGGGTTTAACATACTGCTCTAAAGCTTCTAAATCCAGAGGTGAAACTCTACCTCTGGCACCAGGACCAAATACCAAAACCTGTCACGTCTTGTGGTGCGAGGCATAAACGCAGGAGGATCCAGGTTTTAAAAGGAAAACAATGTTTATTTAAAGGCAAAACAGGCAGGGAAACTCAACAAAACAAAGATACTTTCAATGAAACGGAAACTAAAACACGAATACACGAAACAAAAGACACTTAAACCAGGCAGACATTTACCAATATAAATTAACAGTTGCAAGACGCCAAACTGAACTGAAACAAACCATTTATAATAAAACTAACGAGCAAGTCGGTTCAGGTGAGCGCCCTCACGTCACCTGACCGAAGTGCATAAAGGGAAATGAAGTAAAACGAAAAGAACTACAACCAAAATTCACAGGGCGCTTTGGCGCCCTCTAGGGGTTATCCCTGACATAACCCCCCCTCAAAGGGCGCAACTCCGGGGCGCCACAGGAGGTCCAGGGCATCCCCCCCAGGGTCCAATGTCCGTCCCTCTCACCCAGGGGCTGCCACCTGTGGCCAGTGGTTCCGATGGTTTCATGCCCCCGTTGAAGCAGGGCGGCGGAGACGGAGGAGGCTCGCCGTCCTCTTTGACGCTGGGCGGCGAAGGCAGTGGGTGCTCGCCATCCTCGGTGACGCAGGGCGGCAGAGGATGAGGAGGCTCGCTGTCCTCGGCAGCGCATGAAGGCGGCGGCGGAGGAAGAGGATGGAGCTCGCGATCCTCGGCGGCGCATGAAGGCGGCGGCGGAGGAAGAGGATGGAGCTCGTGCTCCTCGGTGGCGCATGAAGGCGGCGGCGGAGGAAGAGGATGGAGCTCGTGCTCCTCGGCGGCGCATGAAGGCGGCGGCGGAGGAAGAGGATGGAGCTCGTGATCCTCGGCGGCGCATGAAGGCGGCGGCGGAGGAAGAGGAAGCTCGAAGTCCTCAGCGGCGCATGAAGGCGGCGGCGGAGGAAGAGGAAGGAGCTCGTGCTCCTCGGCGGCGCATGAAGGCGGCGGCGGAGGAAGAGGAAGGAGCTCGTGCTCCTCGGCGGCGCATGAAGGCGGCGGCGGAGGAAGAGGAAGCTCGCGATCCTCAGCGGCGCATGAAGGCGGCGGCGGAGGAAGAGGATGGAGCTCGTGCTCCTCAACGGCGCATGAAGGCGGAATCTCCCCGGGCAAGGGCTCCTCTGCTATGCCTCTTTTTTAGGTCTTGCAATCTGTCACGGTTCGTGGTGCGAGGCATAAACGCAGGAGGATCCAGGTTTTAAAAGGAAAACGATGTTTATTTAAAGGCAAAACAGGCAGGGAAACTCAACAAAACAAAGATACTTTCAATGAAACGGAAACTAAAACACGAATACACGAAACAAAAGACACTTAAACCAGGCAGACATTTACCAATATAAATTAACAGTTGCAAGACGCCAAACTGAACTGAAACAAACCATTTATAATAAAACTAACGAGCAAGTCGGTTCAGGTGAGCGCCCTCACGTCACCTGACCGAAGTGCATAAAGGGAAATGAAGTAAAACGAAAAGAACTACAACCAAAATTCACAGGGCGCTTTGGCGCCCTCTAGGGGTTATCCCTGACAAAACCTCTGTCTTTTTATCATTAAAATTTTAAAAATGTTGGGCTAACCATGCCTTTATGTCATCTAGACATGTTAACAGAGCCTTGACAGAGTAGCCTTCCTTCTGTTTTAACGGGAGATAGATTTGACTGTCGTCTGCATAGCAATGAAAGCAGATGCCATGCTTTCTCAGGATATAACCGAGCGGCAACAAATATAACAAGAAAAGAAGGGGTCCAATGATAGAACCCTGTGGGACCCCATATGTCAGAGGAGCTAATGAGGACTCCAGATCTCCAAGACTAACCAAAACTGTTCTCAGTAAGATAGGACCTAAACCAGTCTAGAGCTGTCCCCTTAATTCCCACCCAGTGTTCTAAGCATGACAGAAGGATGTCATGGTCTACTGTGTCAAAGGCAGCTGTTAAATCAAGCAGCAGAAGAATCACAGAATCACCAGAATCAGTAATACGTTAGATGTCATTTAAGACTCTTAACAGAGCTGTTTCAGTACTGTGAAGAGCCTTGAAACCAGACTGAAAAACCTCAAGAATTCCATGCTCACTAAGATAACTTATTAGTTGTGAATAAACTACTTTCTCCAGAATCTTAGACAAAAATGGTAGCTTGGAGATTGGTCTGTAATTAGAAAACACAGACGGATCAAGATTAGGTTTATTTAACAAAGGCTGCACAACTGCATGTTTAAAATTTCTGGGTACCACCCCAGATCCCAAGCTGCTATTTATAATATTTTAAACTATAGGACCTAGAATGGGAGCCAATTCTTTAAAAAGATGTGGAGGAATGGGATCAGCAGGAGATCCTGCAGGCTTCATAATATTAATCATCTTTAACAGAAAGGAAAGAGAGATAGGCTCAAACTGGTTAAAAACAGCAGAGCTAGAGACAGAAATGGAGATAGATAGGTCACATGCAGGAAATGTAATAAGAGCCCTTGTAGAAGAAACCTTATCAATAAAAAACTGGAGAAAGTTTTCACACACTGCATAAGAGCTATCGAAACTGACAATTTGGGGACCATTAAGAATTACATTAAATGACTGAAATAAAACACGAGGCTCATGACAGGTAGCTAAAATTAACTCAGAGAAATGTTTGGTTTTTGCAGCTTTTACAGTTTTCTGATAAAGATGCCAACTGTCTCTCAATTAAATAAAAGACACTTGCAATTTGTCCTTTTTCCATTTTCGTTCCATTTTGCGACACTTATGTCTGACAGCACGAGTCTCATCATTTAACCAGGGTTCAGATATAACTTTGGGGCGCCTGGTTTTTAATGAAGCCACAGAGTCCAAGTCAGCCTTACAGGTGGAATGGAACCAGGATGCTAGTCCCTCAGTGTCAACGCCAGCAACAGAGGCGTAATCCAAGATATCATCACAGCTCCGGTTAAACGCATCGGAGAACTGAGCGGTGGTGGAGGAGTTAAATACGCGACAGCGCCATACATGCGCGCAGGGTTTAACATCATTATTTGGTAAAACAGAGTCAATCAAAACAGGCATATGATCAGAAAATACTGCATCAAAGACTTCAATGCTAGAAATAGATAATTCATGAGATAAAACAAGATCAAGGGTGTGCCCCTGCTCCTGGGGCCAGACACTGACTAGAAAACCAAATGAATCAAATAAACTTAACAAATCTTTGGCAAGCAGATTTTCAGGGCAACAAACATGAACATTAAAATCACCCACAATAAGGACACAATCATATTTACGCATCATTTCAGCCAAAAAGTCAGACAAGACAGATAAAAAGTCCTTATTATACTTAGGTGGACGATAAATCACTCCACACAGCACTGAGCTGGAAAAAGTCAATAATGACAGCTGCTTACAATAGAAGTTATCCCTATAGACATGCCAAACAGGCCTTAAGCCTCACTTGACGACCGCTGCGTTTGCCTCTGTGACGGGAGCGCTTTCTCCATAATCTTAGATTATGCTACAAATATATATTTGTACTGTGCACAGCAAAATCCTTAGTCTTGAATGAACACCCAGAGTGTTGATTTAACACTTTTAGAGTACATTTGTGACCATTAGGTCATATGTAAACACTTGGGGTGTTAAATCAACACTGGGAATTTTGCAGTGTGGGAGGAGACTGGAGTAAACCCACCAAGCATGGGAAGAACATCCAAACTCCATGCAGACAGAAGTGGGAATCAAACCCACCTTTGTGGTGCAAGGCGACAGTGGTAACCACTAAGCCACCGTACCACCTTGGGTAAATATAGTTTAAAAAATAATAAGTACCTTATCATAAAAGGTTACATCCGTATTGATTTGTGATTACTACATTTACACAATCTTATATCATTGTATATTATTGAATTTAAAATTCATAATCATGCAGCAGGTGAAAACAGAAGTGGACTATGACTTAAAGGCTAAGGTAAACTATTACACTTGATACAGAAGGAAATTGTAATGAGTGCTGTGCATGGGTAAAAGGAGAGGCATATATGCAGAGGTGACGTCCGGGTGAAAGTCTTTTAAAGAACACAAACACAAGAACAGAATAGGAACTTAACCAGGAGATAAACAACACATGACAGACCAAACAGGAGACAAACTATACGTGACAGACTAAGAGATAACATAAGGCTAGGGCTAGGAGCTAACAAAGGGCTAGGAGCTAACAAAAGGCTAGGAGAAACATGGAGCTAGGAGAAACATGGAGCTAGGAGAATACACATAGGACTAGGAGAATGCACAGAACTTCACAGGGAAACAAACAAAACCACTTAACTTGATACAGCAAAACCCAAAATGAACAGCAAACCAAATCAAACAGATGCAAGACCCACACTAGTGGCACTCAAGAACATTTATAATCAAACTAATGAGCAACCTTGGTTCAGGTGAGCGCTCCCATCACCTGACCGAGGTGCATTCTGGGACATGGAGTTTTACACAGAAAAACACAAAGAAAACAGAAAACCAAAGGAAGTCTCTGGGCGCTTTGGCGCCCTCTAGGGGTTATCTCTGACAGAAATTTGATGGTAAGTATAGTACTTTTCTTTTTTTTTGTAATGTAGAGATGAAAATGGAGGACTTTTAATAGTAGGTAAAGTAAAACTAGTAATATTTTATCCTGGGTATCTGTACTTTTTCTCAAGTAAATTTTTTTGTGTACTCTGCCCACTTTGGAAAATTATTTGCCAAATTCGGTCACTTAAGACAATTAAATGTAAATAATTATTACTATCTGAAGCTAGTTAGAGGTTATTGGTTTGATACTTTATTTCTAACTCTGCATCTTGTCATTAATGCAAAGTAAGTACATACAGACATTCACTAAAACAAATACTTAGTAACTCGTTAGATACAAATAGTAGATCAGAGCATGGTCTTACAATCACCAGTAGTGATGCTCTAATCTCATGAAAAAATGGCCTCACTAAAGATACATCAACATTTTATTGTCTATTTAGTTAATTAGCCAATTTAGTCAATTTGTGTTTGCTTTCAGTTACACAGCATGAGCTATGGGTCGGAATTCTGAACACCTCAGAACTTCTAATATTCAGTAACTACATAGCAACATCAGAGAAAAAAAAAGGTTTTCTTTAAATTAAATACTGCATAAAAAATATACAGTAGAGAGCCTACACTGGGAATATTAAAAAAGACAATGCTATATGTCTTATGTCTATGACAGTGTTACTTGCTGAATACAACAATCAAAGCATCAGAATAAAGAAAACAGATTATAGCAATAATGTTGATAGAGTGTAAGAGTATGAATGAAACTCTACTGTGGGTCTGCTGATGTTGGATAGAGATGGTGGACCACAGCTTGTCTTCAGTGTTTATGTGCATTAATTAAAAAATATTTCTATATCAAACAAATAAAGAAAAGACCATTACTTTATTTACAATATAGAAAAACATATGAGATTACTTGCATCCAAAAACGCTGTGACTAATCGTCCTAGGTAGAGCAGATGAAGTTGAGTCGACAGCTCTCAGGCAGTTCGATCCACTGCAGCTCCCCTCCAGACTCCACTGCTCCACTTCTCTTCTCTTGGCTCCATTCTTCATTCCATGTCCCACACTGTGATGCCCAGTTCTGGTAGCAGATCATTGATCCAAAAGCCCAGAACCAGATACGCTAGTTGCAGTCATAATGCAGGATTAGCCACACGTGTTCAGGGGAGGTATTTTGAGTCACTTCCTTCACCCAGAGCTTAATCTCCTGAGTGCAGCTAAGGGAATGGATGGAATGGCTGGACCTGCCCCTCAAAGCTCACTCTGTGGGCGCAGCCTCAGATGGGGTCCTCTGTGACAGTGGCTGGGTGTTGCAAGGTCATCCCGATGATGTAACAGGGTCATGGTATCCTGTTAAAAGGACACCCAGGGAGAAGCTCGGGGGGAGAGTGTTAGGAGTTACAGCGTGCTGTTTTTGTGGACATTGATTTGGAGTTTGAAGAATATAGTGGAGACTGTCATCGGCGGATATCCTTTTTAGTTGGATTATCACCCCTGGTTTGCTTCACCACTTCACTCCAGCTCCAAAAGTTCGTCGTCCCAGATAAATCCCAACACTTCCATTGAGGCTAATCCAGCTCTCCCACTACACTCACCATTCATAAATAATCCGGACTTTGGACAATCATTTCACTCACTTACACATCAGCTGGTTGTATATATTTTATAAATATATAATTATGTTCATATAATATAAATATATTTGGTTTAGTTATTGTTTAATACACTCTGGGTTGTTGTTTATATTGGTTATGTGTGTCTTTCCCTGTTCTAAGCGGCGAGCGCTTCACCAGAGCCTAGATTAAACATACTGTTTAGTGTAACCAGGTTATTAATTTATCCAACCATTACATACTGTTGGCCCATACGGGGAGTCTTTTTTGTGTGTTTTCTGATGTTGTACAGTCTTTCAGAACAGGATGGATGCTAATACCGTAAAACTAGACATATTTTATTTAGCTAATGCTAATCATAACATTATGGTCGACCCAGTTGATTCGCGTTATATACAAGATACTGATGTTGTAGATGATGATGAAAAATGAAGCCAAAAAGAAAAACAAATATCATGTGGCCAATACTAGGTACCCCATTATTCAATAGCTTTTAGAGTCACATTTAGCACATTTAGAGTCACATTTAGCAATATCTTGAAGTATTTGTTTCCTGTATGACTTTCTCAGTCTCTCACATCACTTATTTGCTTTTGAATTCATTAGCCTTTAGCCCTGTCTTTCCCGCAACCCCCACATCAACACAAATTTTTTTTATGCACTTCCGCATTCGATTGTGCCAGTTTCATCCAAGCTCAAGACTTTCTCACTAAATCCAAAGGGATTGTCCTTGCATTCCACATCCTGTTTCATGGGAATCCCTTCATGTCACCGACTAGCCTACCTCTCAGGTATACAGTATATACCTATCACACTGACTCAACAGGGCATTTTCTGATTTTCTTGTTGTGCACTTAAAACGTCTGATTTAACTCAAAAATTAAGACTGAAGAGTCTGCTATTGGGTTCCCACCAGTTCAGTCCCACCTGTGACAGTATACTACGGCCAGGATGGACCCAGCAGAAACTCCACTTTAGGCCAAGTGTCCATACAAAGTTCTAGCTCAGGTCTGGTACCCGTGCCAAGGTCAATCTCTGGACCATGGAGCCATCTTAGACATGCATCAGCAAAAACTCCTGTAGATTTTCCAAACATTGTATAATCTCTCAACCCCGTTTCAACAGTTATGCTCTGCACTCAGCTCAGCCCGAACCTCATCTGCCCAACCCTCAACCCTATGATAGTTCCTTCCCTTCACTCCCTGTGCTCCCTGTTACTTGAGCTCCAGCCCTCAACCTTACCCACTTTATGCATGAAAGTGGCATATCATCATCACTCTCCTCACAAGGAGAGTCTGCAAATGGGACCAACAGTCTAGGATGCTAATGACCCTTTCTGTTCCACCTTTAAAGTGGAACCAGCCCTTTAAAGCAGACCACATGGGGCCTTCCCCCTCTTCCTATCGCCTTTGTCATCTTCACAACATTGCTTCTGGTTATTGAAGTTTTGGGTGTCTATTTATGTACAGCTATCTTAAGGTCTCGCCAAAGCATTCCAGTTGGGTTGAGGTTTGAACTTTGTCTAGACCAACACCTTGAATCTTTTATGTTTCAATCATTCACATTTCAAGCCTCAAACACATTTACCAGTGTGTTTTGGTTCATTGTCCTTTTAATTGACAGAATTTCACCTAAGTTTAATTCACATCTTCCTTGAGAATGCTTTTTTATACAAAGGAGTATATGGCAGACTCAATGAGTGCAAGGTGCCCCACTCCTGTGGCTGCATAAATGATCGCAAATCATCACCCCTCCACTGCTGTGCTTGACAGTGCTACCGGGGTATTTCTGCTGGAATGCTGTTTGGTTTTTGCCAAACATTGTGCTGGGGATTAAAGCCAAACAATTTAACATTTGTCTCATTGGCCCATAGGATAATGTTCCAGAAGTCTTGTAATTTTTTTAAGTTTTTTTGTTTCTCCCAACAACCATTCCAAACAAATTATACATGTTCAGTCTTCTTCTGATTGTGCTGTCATGGACATTTAACATGTTGATTGAGGCCTGTGGGGTCTGAAATGTAGCTTTTGTCATTTTTGTTTTGTATTTTTCTGAGCATTGCATGGTCTGACCTTGACGTAAATGTGCTAGATTGTTCACTTCTGGAAAAATTGGTAACTGTCTTCAATGCTATTCACTTGTGAATTATCTTTCTCACTGTAGAATGTTGAACTTCAACTTGTTTGGAAATGGTTTTAGATTGATGTAGAGCAAATCTTGGTGCAAAATGCTCCAGAAAACCGCCAAAAATCCTGCTTTTATCATGGTCTAACTTAATGATAATCAACTAATCACAAGCTGATGATTAGTAGACCTTGGCTGCAACTTTCTCATTTTGGTTAAGTAAAAAATTGCACAGTGAAAAAAAAAACATGCTGTTGTTCATCTGAGGTTGTATTTACCTAATACTAAGACCGGCTTAGATCAGATTTCTATTATGATTTTACACAATAAAACTTCAAATTAAAACAGGGGACACCTACTTACTATTGTATCTTAGATCCCAGTTCACATTTTGACTTCCAATGTGATCTTTTGCTGGAATAGTTTAAATACCACTAAACTAATCACGGCTGGCCCAATACTTTACTTTTACAGGGGATTTAGATAGAGATAAATTAAGGCAGCTGTGCCTATTAGGTAGCATGACAATGAAATTCAGAATTCATTGATGCAGGAGGATTTTCACACA
Organism: Clarias fuscus; assembly: GCA_030347435.1. Lineage (NCBI taxonomy): Eukaryota > Metazoa > Chordata > Actinopteri > Siluriformes > Clariidae > Clarias > Clarias fuscus. Next base: position 3,323,522 of record CM059227.1, read on the forward strand.
AATTTTTTTCACAAAAAAAAACAAAAAAGCACAAAAAGCCATCATTGATATGCCCTGGACAGCACTCTGCTCAATTGGGACCATTTACTAATGACAGCTGTTGCCATGCATCAGATCTAACGAGCTGATTAAGGTCTGAAACCTCGTAAAAAGAATCTGAGAATCTGGAACCCTTAGGGTGCCCAAACTTTAGCACAGTGCCATAATAATGTTTTTATTTTTTTTATTTTTGTTCAACTTATAGCATAAGACGTAACTATGCATCAGTGTTTGCTGAAAGTATTGTGCACTTTTTCCATGTTAACATTTGTAATTTTTTTTTTACTCGCCTGAGCATACTCACATCCACAAATGTGTGCATACACACACACACACACACAAACTTGCATACCCATGCACGCACACAGACACACAATCTTTCTTACAGACTGACCTGAGAAGAGCAGGATCACTGAAATGAAACGAGTCATGTCTGTAGGAAGAAAAATCCTGAAGAAAATACGTTTTTATTATGAATTAACAATATCATGATAATCACTTCTTAACAGTCTCTCTCTCTATATATGTCTCTCCCTATGTCTCATTCACACAAAAACCTGTCATTTAACCAAAATACTGTAAAGAGTAAACATATCTTTTGTAAGCACCATTACTTTTACAACACATTGACACCTGAGCTATCTGAGTGAGCTGTTACTATACAATCAAATAACATATTAGAACAAGTGGATTAATATAAACCTATTGTTCAGGTTACAGTCGTGCTGTTATAAAACAATAATACACACCTTCTGACCAATCATATTTAAGAATTCAGGTGTAATGTGAGATATAGATGAGACGTATTCATACCTCATGTTTGTCATGTTCTCCACTCAGGGTGTGGGTTGTGAGTTTTCACCTTTTGCATCTGAACATAACAAACCTTTTATTATAGAGTATTTTGTCCCCTTTTAACTCCTCCCATCACTTTGCATTCAGTACCGGAGCTCCTAGTTTGGGTAAACTTCAACTACTTTGCATGTGTTACTATAAACTCTTAACTTTTAACATATTGTATTTTCAATTCTTGCTAGAAACTTGATGACCAACAGTTCATGTTGCTGATGAGCTTCTCCACAACATGATTCCACCATCTTGGTTGAAAAGTTGAGAATGGTCTTCTTTTTACAGAAAAAAGGAGGCATTCTGGAGTTGAAAGGGTAAAAACTAATGACAAACTCAGTCTGAATTATGTATTATTGATGTGTTGTCCTTGTACTCTCTAATTCACCGCTCTCAACAGCTCTTTGCATATTTCCCTAGAAATACATATTATCTCAGTGTCAGCTCTTTGTCAGAGTTTAACTGTTGCAGCAATGCAGTCATTCTTTTCAGGAAATAGAAAGTGATCAAGTTATATATTGACTTATATGTGAGCTGTGAGGCTGTTGTTTTCAACTATAGACAAGAAAATAGAAACAGCTCAATTTACCAGTTGTGATGTAAACTTGGTGCTAATGCTCACTTTTATACTTTTTTTAAAATTGGAATAATTAGAACAGCTCAAGTTACTAGTATGCTATATTTAAATTCATACAGTGCTGATAGAAAAGTTTTCATAATGCTGATGAATATTTTTTTTTGTTCAAAGTACAAAGTACAAAGCAGGAGAGGAACTAACAGACCCCTGTCATCAACAGGATCCCAGTGGACAAAGCTACCGATACCGCTGTGTTCACATCACGCAGGCCCTGTCATGTTCCTGGCACATCAACACCGTGGTGAAAAAGGCCTGGCAGCACATTTCTACCATCTCAGACGCTTGAGAGACTTTAGACTGCCCTCCAGTGTGCTCAGGACCTTCTACTCCTGCACCATAGAGCTGCATCCTGATGGGAAACATCAGGACCTGGTTCAGGATCAACACCATGCAGGACAGAAAAGCTCTACAGAGGGTAGTGTGATTAGCTGAACGCGTCATCTGCATTGAGCTCTCTGACCTGGACTCAATCTACAGCACAAGGTGCTGGACCAAGCCAGGAAGATCATGAAGGACCTCAGCTACCCCAACAATGGACTGTTCTCTCTGTTGCGGTCAGGAAAGTGCTTCCCCTCCCTGAGGGCCAACACAGAGAGACTGAGGAGGAGCTTCTTCTGACAGGCGATACGGTCCCTAAATCAGAACCACACAGGACTAAACCTTTTTATGCACATTACACATTTATGGACATTTGTCTTTTTGCACTTATTCTGGACATTCATGGACACTTATGGTCACTGCAGACCTGCACATTCATGCACATTTACACATATTTCTATTTCATTTTTTTTTTCAGGTTTTTGCACTTAAACACTTTCCTGCATATTTGTACACCCCCCGGACATTCCTATTCAAATCCCACTTCATCTTCACAATAAAATTTATGTATTTTTCCATATTTGTACAGATTTTTTTTCTATACTTGTATTTATATTTCTTTATATTGTGTACTTGTACAGGTAGGTTTTTCTTATATTTTTCTTATATTTTATATTTTGTCTTATCATTTATAGATTTTTTTTCCTTAACCAAAGTTATTTTTTTTGCATTTTATTTCTTATTTTATTCCATATTTATCTCCTATTAATAATCTTCTTTTCAAGGTCACGGATGGTCGTAAGCATTTCATTGCATATCGTACTGTGTATGACTGTGTATGTGAGAAATAAAATTTGAATTTGATTTCTTTATTTTTAAACATTCATGTACATCTCAGAACATTAATAAAATACACAGTTTCTTAATTTATTAACACCATTTTTGTAAATAGAGAAAAATTTAAATATACTGTTGGTTAGAGTTTTTATTACCACTTTCATAATATTATCTATTTATTATACACTGCCTGGTGGTGTAGTGGTTAGCACTGTCGCCTTGCACCTCCAGGGTCCGGGTTCGATTCCCGGCCAAGTTCGATTCCTGTCTCTGTTTGCATGTTTTCTTCATGCTTGGTGTGTTTCCTCCGGGTTCTCCGGTTTCCTCCCACAGTCCAAAGACCTGCAGATTAGGCTAATTGGTGTTCCCAAATTGCCCATAGTGTGTGAATGATTGTGTGTGTGTGTGCCCTGTGATGGATTGGCACCCTGTCCAGTGCAAACTCCACCTTGTGCCCTAAGCCCCCCTGTATACACTATATCACTACAGTATATACAAGATAAAGCAGTATAGATAATGAGTGAGTGAGTGAGTGCCTGGCCTAAAAACATCACCATTACAGAAGAGTCAAATTAACAGGTAGCATCATGTATATATATATATATATATATATATATATATATATATATATATATATATATATTATATACATATATATATTATGGCATGCCGTTTAGGAAAATATTCATGAGAGAACTTAATGAAAACTCTGAATATATTGAATGAAACGTGAGAATATTGAATGGATTCCGAATATATTGATTGAAACTCTATATATATTGAATGAAATCTGAATATATTGAATGAACTGTGAGAATATTGAATGGATTCCGAATATATTGATTGAAAAATTAACAGAACAGAAATTAATAGGTTTATGATTTAGAAATTACAAATTAGACCAAATGGTTTTGATTATAAAATAAGCATTATAAAAAATTACATGTTGTATAGGGAAAAATATAAATTATTTTTTTAATATACAAGATGTATTTTTGATATTGCTTATTTAATAATAAAAATCATTTCGTAAAATTTTTCATCATAAATATTTATTTAGTGCAAGCATTTTGGATTACATGACAAATCCCTGTAAAATAAATGTGCCACAAAATAAACATTATATGAGAATTTATATCCGTGGTCTCGACACCTGTCACGTGCCAAGGGTTAATTATAATGTTTATATCATATTTGATAACAATAAACCTATGAATTTCTGTTGTAATATAATATTTGATAGAGATTATGTAGGGGGGGCAATTTGTGGCAGGGGGGCATTTTAGCGCACAACACCGGTCTTCCGCGGTGAAATAGAGAATAAATTTCTTCATCCGTAGTCTGATACTGAGTGCAGCTTGTGCCACCACTTTGGGCCGTACATACACTCATCAATGTGTTCACCATCTCTCCATTTCTCACAATTGCAGCAACCAAGTTTCTCGCCGACTCACTCATCCTTTCTATAGATGGCGCTGTGTTTCCGTGACGTCATGTTTCATTCAATATATTCAGACTTTTCATTCAATATATCAGTTTTCAATCCATATATTCAGAATTCATTCAATATATATATATTTTCAATCAATATATTCGGAATCCATTCAATATTCTCACAGTTCATTCAATATATTCAGAATCTTCATTCAATATATATAGAGTTTCAATCAATATATTTGGAATCCATTCAATGTTCTCACGTTTCATTCAATATATTCAGAGTTTCCATTAAGTTCTCTCATGAATATTTTCCTAAACGGCATGTATATATATATATATATATATATATATATATATATTTCTGCGATCAGAATAAATAAACTAAAAAGATATTCCAGTCTCTCCTCTTTGCTTGGTTTGCAGTTTCCACCTTCAGTGTGTTATTCAACGCATCATCACCTGTTCCATATTGTTGATGGAGGTGAGATCAGTGTATTTCTCTCTGCAGTAAGTCTGAGCTTCACTCCAGGTTTTATTCTCATTCACAAACATGAGGAATATATGCTGCTGTACCACCTACTGTAGAAAGGAAAATGAGAGAGAGAGAGTGAGTGAGAGAGAGAGAGAGAGAGAGAGAGAGAGAGAGACTTCTTGTTGTGGTCAAATTAGAAACTAAGAAATCTGAACAACATAATATGTAATATCTTTCTATCTGAATAAGATATGTGCAAATACATTATTTTTTATGTTTTTATAAATGGTGAAATCACTATAAATAGTGATTTTCCAGGCAGACAATCTAACCAGTTTATACGTCTAACCAAACTTGATATGTTAATGCAAATATGTTTAGTCAAAAATCCCACAAAAAAACATTATCAATTTAACCTGTTGCCTTTTTTCTAATTATTTAATTCTGAACCCCTTTAACAAATTATATAATCAAATTTTTCATTTAAAAATCACATTTTTTTTCTTCCTCTTGCTCTTTTTTACATTTAAAAAAATTGGAAACACAGCATTTGATGTAAAATAAAATGTAATAGCACTAACCACCACCTTTATTCATAATTAATATAATTTTCATTTTATTTGCTTATTTGATTCTTAAATTTGTCATGTTATCAACTCATCACATGTACACTAGCTTAAGTGTTTTGTAATTAACTATAAGCCCTTTATTTTTGTTTGCCTGCCAATAGAGATCATGATTGTGATCCCTCAGAAAACAACATATCTTCGTAATCTCACAACTAATGTAGTTCCCTTTCAAAAGCTACACTCGATGCTGCGTGAAAACGCGATGGGAACCCTTTGTTCTCCGGTTGTGAAACCTGTGTATGTCAAAACCGCCGAATACTTCGGCTTATAACCTCTGCCAGGCATGACGTCACCGAATAAGGTGCACCTGCAGGTTATAAATAGGAGTGAACCGGAAACATCCTCAGATCTTTTTGTCTTCAGGACCGCTTTGTGTTTGTGTGTGTGTGTGTGCAACAGAATCACGATAGGAAAGAAAAACTTTACTTACCGATAATGGCAAGAGTTGGTTGAGAGATGCGTGCCTCCCTGTGATTTCTTTCGGAGGGCGATCTCCACGACTTTTTTCTTGAGTGCTTGGGTTTCAAGGAAAGTGCAAGCATTGTGATCTCCCTATTAAGGCGGTTCACGCGTGGCACGCTTTCTTTAAAGAGAAACCGCGAGCCGCGGCACAGCCACAGCGTGCCGATCTGGCAGACGCGGATGAGACAGAATTCCCCCTTTCACTCGCGCTCTTGCCGGATCAGGAAGTTTTTAACATCCGCTTCTTAAGCGCGCTCCGGCGCTTCTTGTGAGCGGGGGAAAGAGACTTCCTCACTTGCTTCCATGGAGATAGCGTGCCGATCGGGCAGACGCGCATGAGACGGAATTACCCCTTTCTCTCACGCTCTCCCCGGATCAGGAAGTTTTAGCGTCCGCTTCTCAAGCGCGCTCCGGTGCTTTTTGTGAAGGGGCCGAATAGATTTCCACTCTCGCCGCAAAAATAAAAACAATGAATAAAAGAATAAAAATTAATTAATTAATAAAAAAAAAAAAATCCCCAAGCGCTCAAAGTTAGACGACAGGTTTCTGTCGGGTGGCCAGGGGAGGGGCCTCAACGAGGGTTCCTCCCCTTTTTTGGCGACCTCCATGACGAGTTAACTCTTTCATGGAATAAGCCTTATTCATCCCCTGAGACGCTTGCGAGCTATCTTTCTCCTGGGAGCTCATTCTCCCTGAAAAAGCCCACACTGCCCACCAAGCCGTGTAGACTAACATCTTCATTGGTGGGGAAAGCTTTTCAGGCAGCGGGTCAGGCTGGTGCTGCTCTGCTCACCATGGCGGTTTTGCATGCATACCAAGCTCACCTGCTAAGAGTTCTGAGCACTGGCGGGTCTATCGATGGCGCCGAGCCACAGATCTATTTCTCTGTGCCACCAAGCAGACGGCCCGTGCTACCGGCCGTTCTATGGCTGCCGCGGTCGCCACGGAGAGACATCTGTGATTTAACCTCACGGGCATCGAGGTCAGGGATCGCGTTTTCCTCCTTGATGCCCCCCCTCTCGCCTTCCAGCTTTTTTGGCAACGCTGTAAACACCGCTGCCACTAGGTTTGGGAGGCGAAACTCTACGAGCAGACCTCTGTGAGATTTCTGCCCTGCCGTTCTCGGGAGTCGGGACTGTCTGCATCCCAGTCCCGAACAGGTCTGGTCCCCACGAGGCGTTAGGCGCAGAAGGAGAGTGTGCAGAGCCAGCTACCTCCTCATAGAGACAGGGGAGGGACTCCCCATTGAGGCTTCGCAATCCGCCTCAATGAGAAAAAAAAAAAAAAGCACAGGACCTGAGGAGCATTATTCCAATAAGGGATAAAGACTCCTCCCTGGCACCCTATGGGGGCCGTTGTCTAATCTCCGCCACCACTGGTGTTTCGGGAAGCAGGTGTTTCGTCTCCAGCGAAATGTTAGGTGCTCGGTTCCTTCCTGCCTTGTTTCAGGATGCCGGACACCTAACACCCCTCCTCCGTTGCACATCGTCCTCCGCGTTTTCAATGGCGTGGTCTTCACTTCCATGAAACCGGAACGAGCGCATCTGCTGACTTGGCAATTACAGACTTTGCTGGGAAAAGGGGCCATGGATTATATTCCCCTGCCAGACGAGAGATGGGGGGTTGCATCCAATTTTACATCTTCTTGGGCTGAACATCAAAATGTTGACAGCCAAAATGATTGTTTCTCAAATTTTGAGAATTTTGAGGTTTGGTTTGTGATGGTCAACCTGAATGACGCATATTTTCATATAGAAATATTGCCACAACACAGGAGGTTCCTGAGGTTTTCTTTTGGGGGCGAAGCCTACCAGTATCGGGTCCTTCTATCTGGTCTAGCCCCCCGCACATATAAAATGCACAGATGCAGCTCTGGCTCTATGATTCCAGGGTATCCGTATTCTGAATTGTATAGACGACTGGCTGATCCTAGCTCAGTCTTACTAGCTATCGCTTCGACATTGGGATGTCATCCTAGCTCATCTCCATTCTTTAGGATTGAGACTCAACGCCACGAAAGACGTTCTCTTTCCTGTTCAGAGGACAACATATTTGGGTGTCACATGGGATTCGATCACAAGGCGGGCACAGCTGTTTCCCGCTTGTGTCGAACCCATCCTCCAACACGCTGAAGGAAATCAAGCTAGGCCAGAAAGTGACTCTTCATCACTTTCAAAGATCTTAGGTCTCATGGCAGCTGCATCCATGGTGATAACTTTGGGCCTTCTGCACATGAAGATGTTTTCAGTTGTGGCTAAGAGCCAGGGGATTTCACTCAAGGGCCAATCCCCAGATGCTAATAAGGGTTACGCGTCGAGGCTTCGTACCCTTTCTATTTGGTTCAGACCCCGGTTTCTGACTTTGGGTCCCACTTTAGGTCCGTCTTGACGTCGACGTTTCCCTCACGGGCTGGGGTGCGGTCTTGGATGGCCGTCCAGCACAAGGGAGCTGGAGAGGTCATCTTCTCGCATGGCACACCAATTGCCTTGAAATTATGGCTCTGTTTCTGGCCCGGAAACACTTCCTCCAGCAGTTGAGAGACTATCATGTCCTAGTGCGGGTGGACAACACTGTGGTAGTCTTGTACATAAATCGCAAGCGTGGACTGTGCTCGCGCCGCTTGAACAAGCTAGCGCACCATGTTCTGCTTTGGGCACAGGACAAGTTCCTGTCCCTCAGAGCGATTTACATTCTGGGGCACATGAATGTAGGAGTGGACTTGCTATCCAGACAAGCTGTGACACATAGGGACTGGAAACTCCACCTCGAAGGCCTGGATGACACCCCTTTCGGACCACCAGAGTCACCGCCTGTCAGACTTCTGTCTTTTAAGATGTTTTTTCTTATGGCTATTACTTCTTTGAAGAGGATTGGGGATCTGCAGGCTCTGTCAGTCTCCCCATCCTGCCTAGACTTTTCCCCTGGGCTAGTCAAAGCTATTCTGCATCCTCACCCGAACTATCTTCCCAAGGTTCTATTCTCAACCATGCACCCAGTCGTTCTCGAAGCCTTCTGTCCTCCGCCTTTCACAGCTCCGGAGCAGGAAAGACTTCACTTACTGTGTCCAGTACGTGCTCTTTGGCTACAAGCTAGTGGCGTAAGTCAGAGCAGCTCTTTATTTGCCATGGGGGTCGCAACCGGGGGGCGGCTGCCACTAGACAGACTCTGTCACATTGGGTGAGAGATGCTATTACCCTAGCCTATGAGGCGCGTGGTCACACTTTGCCTCTGGGAATCAGGGCTCATTCAACCAGGGGGATTGCCTCATCGATTGCCTTGGCAAGAGGCGTCCCCCTGCAGCAGGAGTGTGATGAGGCAGGCTGGTCCTCTCCACACACGTTTGTTAGATTTTATAGTCTGGATGTCCCATAGCATTTTCACGCAGCATCGAGTGTAGTTTTTGAAAGGGAACGTCTTGGGTTATCTGGCTGTAAACCTGTTCCCTGATAAAGCGGGAATGTGATGCTGCATTTCAAAAAAACTGGAATGACTAAACTTCTCTGTCCTAACCACCATGAATTTTACAACACATGGACACCTGAACTATCTTCTACACAAGTCCCTAAGTGAGCTGTTAATATAGAATCAATAACACATCAGAAAAAGTTACCTTCTGACCAATCATATTTAACAATTCAGGTGTACTGTGGTGTACAAAAAATAGATGAAAAGCATCCATACCTTGTGTGTGTCATGTACCCCATGCAGGGTGTGTGTTGTGAGTTCTCACCTTTTGCATCTGAACAAACAAACCTCTCATTATAGAGTATTCAATTCTCTTTTAACTCCTCCCATCTCTTTGCATTCAGTGTCAGAGCTGGCAGTTTGGGTAACCAGGAAACTTCAACTACTTTGCATGTGTTTCTATAAACTCTTTTACCTTTTCACATATTATATCCTTACAGTCTTACATTAGACAATTTTGTGATTTTTAAACACCTGATTTACACAATAAAAGTGACTAAAAGGAGATTACTGATTTACATTGATTTTCAGTTCTTGCCACAAACTTGATGACCAACAGTTCCTGCTGCTGCTGAGATCCTCCACAATATAGTTTCACCATTACTGTGCTTTGTTAATAAGTTAAGAGTGCTTTTTTTTCTCCCCCAAAAAATCTTACATGAATAAAGGATGCTTTCTGGAATAGAAGGGCGTAAAACCTAATACCAAAATGTCCTTGTACTCTCTGATTCACCGTTCCAACAGCTCTTTGCATATTTACTTAAAAACAGATGTTATCTCAATATTAGCTGTTTATCAGAGTTTAGTTGTTGCAGTGATGCAGTCAATTCTTTCAGGAAATAAAAGGTGACCAAGTTAAATGGCTGTCTAATACAATGAATTAGTATAAACTACAGAGAAGAAAACAGAAACAGATGAATTTACAGGGTGGGATGTGAACTTGGAACTAAGGCTTACTTTTATACTTTTACACTTATCATTTCAATAACTAGAACAGCTCAGAAATTTAACACACATTATTAGTATGTCGTATTTAAACCTGTAAAGTACCAATGGAAAAGTTAATTAATAGAATATTAATAGAATACACACTATTTTCATTTTCTAACAAGATTTTTTATAAATAGAGAACATTTTAAATATGGTGTTAGAGCTTTTATCAGCACTTTCACAATGTTTTTAGTTTTATTTTGCATATTTGATTAAGAATCATGAATGGAGAATATTTAAAACACTTGGTGATGTTTCATACGTTAGATCTTATACTTGGGCGGCCCACAGACACACCGACGCAAGGCAAGGTCTTATGGGAAATGGGTAGGTTTATTAGGAAATTGAGAAAAGCTAGTAATTTTAAGCAGGGAGGGTGGAAAGAAAGGGAGGAAATGAGTGAGGATGTGCATGTGCAGATCCAGAAGCAGTGCCCAGCTTGCATGTAGGCACTCACCTGGTGAGCGATGGTGGCAGCAGAGTGGCTCTCACAGGCTCCTCAGCCGCATGTTTTATAGTTGTGTCCTTCCAGCCCCGCCCAGTACAACATTGGCGTGGTAGCAGGCAGAAGTTACACTATTATTCCTTTTTTTGGTACCAGCTCATGGGATGCCAGTGTAAGCTCTGCACATTTGGCTCTTCATCAAAAGGGGCTTTTCTCAAGAATTATTAAGTAAAGCATAGTACCTTTGCTAGAGTATATTCAATACTCTTTACACTGCCCTCGCTCCTTTAAGACATGGAGAGGGCTGTGCACACATTTCTATAGATCCTACAAATGTCAGAAAACTACAAGGTGTGCGGTCTTTCAGACGTAAAATGTGTGACTCATTAGATCGTAATGCAAAAGAATGATTTCCAAGTATTAACTGCATAATGTCTCTGAAAAATGCGTTCTTTGACTGTTTACTGATAAGTTCTATTTAACTCAAACTCAGGGTTGAGTTTGGACTTCATGTTTTGTCAAATTTGACAAATAAATGATTCATTAAAATGTTAATTCGTGTATTGTTGTTTTGTTCGTAATTTACATAAATAAATCACTTTTATACTGGGGATATACTGTATTTGAGTTGTTTTATTAGTAGGTACACTGTTTACTTACTACATTAACTTCACTACACACTAAAATTATAATCATCCAGCAGGTGAAAACACAAGTGGTCTATGATTTAAAGGCTACTGTAAACTAATACAAGCTTAGCACACTTAATACTTTGAAGGTACTTAAAATGGGAACGCAAGTACTCTAAATTTGTACTTTTCGTAACATCTACTTTTATTTGGGTAATATTTTATCTTGGGTATCTCTACTTTTACTCAAGTTAATACTGTGTACTTTTGCACCTTAACATTGGTCACTTAAGACACTTAAATGTGAATAATTATTACTATTTGAAGCTAGTTAGGGGTTATTGGTTTGGTACTATATTTTAACCCTGCTTCTCATCATGCAGGGTAATGCAAAGTGGAAAAAAATACATAGAGACATTCACTAAAACAAATACTTAGTAGCTCATTTTATTTAATGTTGGATACAGATGGTAGACCAGAGTATGCTGAGTCATCATGTTTATTTTTATATTTGGTTCATACAGGAAGAATCCACACTGTTTTCTTTTTATTCTTAATAAACTGGACATTTCTAGTACTGCTGTACCAGTAGTGATGCTTTAATCTCATGAAAAAATGCTCTCACTAATGATGCAGTACACCAACATTTGATTGTTTATTTAGTTAATTAAGATTAATTAATTCGTGTCTCCATTCAGTTACATGGCACAAGCCGAATTCTAAACTCCTCATGGCCTCTAGTGTTCACATAGCAACATCAGAAAAAAAAAAATCTGGTTTTCTTAAAATTAAGTACTGCATTAAAAAAGCATATTATACAGTAGATAGCCTACACATGGAAATATGAAAAGATTATGCTATATGGAGACAGTGTTACTTACTGAATATAATATTACAAATATGATCAAATCATCGAAATAAAGAAGGCTATAGCAATAATGTTGAAAGAGTGGAAGAGTATGAATGAGACTGCGCTGTGGGTCTGCTGATGTTGGATACAGATGGTGAACCAGAGCCGGTTTTCAGTGTTCATGTGTATTTATTCACAAAATTTTTGTATCTAGCAAATAAACAAAAGACAATTACTTGAATCACAATATAGAAAAAAACATATGAGATGACTTGCATACAAAAACACTGTGACTAACCGTCATAGGTAGAGCAGATGAAGTTGAGCCGAGTGCTCTCAGGCAGGTCGATCCACTGCCGCTGTCCTCCAGACTGAACTGCTCCACTTCTCTTCTCTTGGCTGCAGTCTTCATTCCATGTCGCGTACCCCTGCACCCAGTCCTGATAGCAGTTGATCATTGATCCAAAAACCCAGAACCAGATACGCTGGGTGCAGTCATAATGCAGGCCGAGCCACACGTGTTCAGTGGAGGCGTTTTGAGCCACTTCCTTCACCCAGAGCTGCATCTCCTGAGTGCTCACTGAGACCAGGTCATGATAATTCTTCCTGCAGTAATTCAGAGCTTCCCACCAGGTCAGATTTTGCTTAATCAGGATCAGTCTCTCTGACAAAAAATTCAACACTCTCTTAAATACATGTATTTTAAAAAGAAATTCAATTCTATACAATTCATGACAATACAATATTGTGTCATTAAATATTACTGATTAGTAAAAGCACTTCACTGTATTCCAGTCATTTAACTCACTCTCATGGCAGATAAATGGGAGTGTATTTCGACAGTTCACATCACTCCAGTAGGTTTGATCAGACACACTCACTGCAGCACAGTTCAAACCTCCACTGGGTTTGTTAGAGCTCCAGTATCTAAATGAGGAATTACTCTGATCTGATTACATCCAGGAGTCTTTAAAAAGACCAATCCAAAGGCCAGAATAATTCGCAATTGCACTCCTGATCACCTCATTCATAATTTCATTCCTCACACTGACCAGGTCGATGTAGTTCTCTCTGCAGTAGGTCTGAGCATCACGCCAGGTCTTTGTTTCATGAATTATTACAGAAGAAACTTTGTTTGCATTTAATTCTAAAATAAAAATAAATAAATAAATAAATATAAATTTTCTGACCAAATAAAATTCTGCCATTAAAACACAGTAAATAAGGTGATAAAAAAAGACAAAAGGCTAATTTTCCTTCACACACATTTTCACATTTTCCAGTTAGAGTTTTTACCTTTCAAACACACAAACGGCAATGTCTTGTTACATGTATTGCTATACCATAAACCATTCATTGCTATGTTAGCACAGAATCCATTTTGGTTGGGTTCCTCCCCACTACTCCAGTTTCTGTAAGTGTCTCCATCTCTGTAGAAAGTTTGGTCTGCCAGAGACCACTGCCATCTCCCAGTGTCTCCTCTCTGTAGACCGATCCAAGCTTGGTTTGCAGTTTCCATCTTCAGTGTGTTATTCAGCTTCATCATCTCTTCCATGTTGTTGATGGAGGCGAGATCAGTGTATTTCTCTCTGCAGTGAGTCTGAGCTTCACGCCAGGTTTTATTCGCATTCACAAACTGATAGTGATGAGGAATATATGCCTCTGTACCACATGCTGTAGTAAGAAACAAAATAAAGGCACATGTTGTTAAGGTCTGTATATACTACAGAAAATAAATATTTACATCTGGGCATGTAATGTTAACTGTCAAATAGTAATAAAAAATATGTTTAAGTGTGATTTCTTTCTATGTGATCAAGATATGAGCAAATAAGTCATTTTATTTCTTATTTCATTATACAAATTATGAAATTTCTACAGTGATTTCATAGCACATTCAGAAGGAACCAGCCTTTACTTTAGCTATAAACTCTCCCTTCTAAGACTGATATTTTAAAACAAATATTTGGAGTCAAAATTCCACCACAAAACATTATGAATTTAACTTGCTGCCTTATTTTATTTATGGTCTTCTAGCCCCCTTAGCCAAATTACTGTATATAAACTAACATTAAAAAAAAATAGGATTTTATTTTCCTTGTTTATTATTATATTTTGAGAAATTAGAAACAGAAACCACATTTCAGTTTAAAAAAAATTATATAATGAACAATGTATGTAAAATAAAAATATGAAATAGTTTCAATATTTCCACACACACACACACACACACACACACACACACCCACAAATGTATGCCCACACACACACATACACACACACAGACAACACAATCCTTCGTACACACTGACCTGAGAAGAGCAGGATCACTGAAATGAAACAAGCCATGTCTGCAAGAAGAAAAACCCTGAAAAAAATGTATCATGATATTGTTAATTTATAATAATCACTTCAGTGATTAAGAGTCTCTCGCTCTCTCTCTTTCTCTCTGTCTCACTCACTCAAAAACATTTAACCAAAATACCGTGAAGAGTAAACATCTCTTTTGCAAGCATCATTACTTTTACAACACATTGACACCTGAGCTATCTGAATGAGAGAATAGATGAAAAGTATCCATACCTTGTGTATGTCATGTAAACTTGGTGCTAATGCTCACTTTTATACTTTTTCTTAATTTTATTTGAATAATTACAACAGCTCAGTAAGGTAATAAGTTACTAGTATGCTATATTTAAACTCATACAGTGCTGATGGAAAAGTTTTCATAATGCTGATGAATATATATATATTTTTTGTTCACTACAAAGCAAGAGAGGAACTGTGAGACAACTGGTCTTTGCGGCCCGACGTCCACAAAAAGGGTTCTCCAACACCACAAAAAAAAAAAAAAGGGAAAAAGGGAAAAAAATAATCCCAAAAATGATGGCAATACTCGCAAAGATGTTTAAAAGAAAAAAGTGATAATTTATTTACAGTGCTTGAGAGGTGTAAGAGTCCCAGTGAAAGAACAAACAAACCAAAGCTATATACAAAGTAACAAATAAACACTATACAAAACCACCCAAAACCAAACAAACATATAACTATATGTTCGCACAAAATCTTTAAATATTGCTCACGGCACCACAGTTGCACGCTCGCTTGCCAGGTAAACTGACCCTGCATACTGGTTTGGGGCTTCCTTTTATGGTTCAAACCCCGCCCCCTCAGAAGCAACCAAGTGAAATACATAGAAAAGGGAAGTATGAAATGTTAAGTGTATGTATCTTCTTAAACACACACATAAAATACATATAATCCAGCGTCCACTTCATGCTTCTTCGTTTAATTACCCTGAACAAACTAAACATATACACAAATAACGGAACAAAACATTACAAATTAAACACAAAATTCATACATCCCCCTTACAACAAACAATGGACGAGTCAGCTTCCGGTTGCTCTGCGCCGGCGCGCCACAACTCTGGCACTATATCGCCAGGCCGCCAGGTGGTGCTCGGGTTGGCCGGCCGATGGTCGGAAAGCAACGCGAAAGACCGACTAAGCAGACGCTAACAAACACTGAACACCGGTAAATACACGAACAATATAAAACAATATGCACAGCGTGGACTACTGTTGGGATACCGCTGTGTTCACATCACGCAGGCCCTGTCATGATCCTGTCACATCAAGACCATTGTGAAAAAGGCCTGGCAGCACATTTCTACAATCTCAGACGCTTGAGAGACTTCAGACTGCCCTCCAGTGTGCTCAGTACCTTCTACTCCTGTGCCATAGAGCTGCATCCTGACGGGAAACATCAAGACCTGGTTCGGGATCAACACCATGCAGGACAGAAGAGCTCTACAGAGGGTAGTGTGATTAGCTGAACGCCTCATCTGCACCGAGCTCTCTGACCTGGACTCAATCTACAGCAAACGATGCTGGAACAAGACCAGGAAGACCGTGAAGGTCGTCAGCTACCCCAACAATGGACTGTTCTCTCTGTTGCGGTCAGGAAAGCACTTCCCCTCCGTGAGGGCCAACACAGAGAAACTGAGGAGGAGCTTCTTCCAGCAGGCGATACAGTACCCACGGACATTTCCATTTAAATCTCCACAATAAAGTTTCTATATTTTTCTATATTTGTACAGAATTTCTTTCCCTATATTTGTACAGCTAGGGTTTTTCTCTATATTGTGTATTTGTACAGCTAGGTTGTTCTTATATTTTTCTTAAATTTAATATTTTGTCTCATCTTTTATAGATATTTTTTTTTCCTTAGGTAAAGTTATTTTCTATATTTTAATTCTTATTTTATTCCATATTTATTTCCTACTAATAATCTTCTTTTTAATGTCACTGTCATGCGCACTCAACGCGACCGGCACTAGGACCCGGAAGTAGTACGGTCACGATTCAGGAAGTATAAAAGGAAACAAGATGGCGCCACACATCACTCAGTCATTGAGTTTTCCAATGCCGTCTCCGACACTATCTCTCCAATTTCGTGAGTACTCACCATTTTGTGCCATTTTCCTGATTGAGTGTGTGTTGTTAGAACGTGGGTTTAATTGTGTAAACTCTTGCTCTCTGTGTGAGAGAGTTCTAAGAATAAATCGCGTGGTTATCCTGCCTGCTCTCGCTGCTTCCGCATTTGGGTTTATCCTCCACGCTACACGGGCAAACTGCTAGTCTTCTGATTCGCCTCCGGTTGTCCTGTGACAGAATGACTGAGTCAGCAGTAAACCCAGCGGATTACGCTCACCTCTGCGATGTGGTGAACGGACATGCTAGGCTGATTGAGCAGCTGCGCGGTGAGGTCGCAGCTCTCCGTGCTGGCGTCCAAGACATCGCAGCCTTGCGCCGCGAGGTCGCGGAGCTGCGGCAGGAGAGCGCGCCGCTCCGTGAGGCGGCTTCTCGGCCGGCTAGGCCATCGCCCGTCGCGGTGGCTGCTGCGCCGCCACTCCCTCCCCCCTCCGATGTGTATTTAGCTTTACCGGACAAATGGGATGGCACAGATGGGAAGTGTAATGTTTTTTTAACCACAATGGATCTTGTGTTTGAGTTTAATTCCACCAGATACTCCACAGACCGGTTGCGCATTGCCCTTCTCGTCTCGTTGCTGTCAGGGCAGGCAGCTGTTCTTCAGCGGTTCTTCGCTCCGATTCGGACACAGCACACTCATATAATGAGTTCACCCGTCAACTAAAACTCACTTTTGAACATCCTGCTGCCGAGGTGGAGACCAACTCAAGGTTATACCATCTGCGGCAGGGAGAATTGTCTGTGAGCCATTACACGGCAGATTTCAGGATCCTCGCCATCCAAACCACCTGGGGAGACACCGCCCTCCGGACGGCCTACTACGAGGGACTGGCTTCCCGTATAAAGGACGCACTTGCCGAACGAGAGCTTCCCACTACTTTGGAGGGGCTGATCCAACTGGCCCTCCGAATAGACCAACGACTGCTCTCTCGTCCGAGGCCAGCTCCCCGAACCCTGCCGCCTGCCACTTCATCACCATCTCCGACCATGCCACGACCCTCCACCTCTCTGCCACCACTACCAACATTTCCCGTCTCACGGTGCAAGTACACCTCCAGTTTGGCCACAAACAGGTCAGAAGTACGGCGTTCATCGACTCCGGTGCCGCTGGCAACTTCATTGACTCTTCTTATGCCAAAGAACTGGGAGTGGAACTCGAGGCGTTATCCCAGCCCGTTCGGATTACATCTGTCAATGGTCGGCCCCTTTCATCCAGCCCTATCATCAAGTCAAGTCAAGTCAAGTCAATTTTATTTATATAGCGCTTTTAACAATTGACATTGTCGCAAAGCAGCTTTACACAATAAAAAGAAGTAAGTTTTTATGCAATGTATATGAATCAAAATGATAAGATTGTCCCTGATGAGCAAGCCGAGGGCGACGGTGGCAAGGAAAAACTCCCTGAGATGGTAATAGGAAGAAACCTTGAGAGGAACCAGACTCAACAGGGAACCCATCCTCATCTGGGTGATAACGGATAGCAGGGATTGCTCAGCATAATAATGTGTAAGACTGGAAGTTCAGTATAACAGGAGATGTGTTAAAATTAAAATTAAAAGGAGTCCAGTTTGTTCCCGGAGGCTCAGGTAGACTGTAGGGGATTCCGGTCCTGAGTTATCGAACAACTGAAGTCACAGGTCCCCAGAGCATCACTCGATGACAGGACAGTCTTCATGGAAACCATCCCCAGCCACCATACGAATCCAAGCAGACCACACGGGGCATCCATGTGACGAGATCTCCAACTAGAAGCAGGACTCCAGGACGGGTCCAGAGGGCAGAGGGGTCTGGATCACTGGCAACTCAGGAGCGAAACATGTATAGCTCGACAGAGAGACAGAGAGAGGGAAAGAAGAGAGGGAGAGAGAGAGAGGAGAGAGCAGAAAAGGAGAGAACAGAAAATAAGGATATGGCAGTTAGGTCTGGTCACAGTCTATAAGGTGAATGTATATTTAGTGCAAAGTGCAAGCAGGGACTCCAGCAGGACTAACTATAACAGCATAACTAAAAGGGAGAGCCAGAAGGAAACACAAACATGAGGGCTCCCTGAGATGTAAAGCAACCAATCACCTCACCGTCAACAAACCTGAGTGAACAATGAGAGTGGGGAGGACAGCATCTAAACATACCAGTTCACCAGAATACTCTACGTCCATGAGTCCCCCAGATCTGCTCATTTACCTAAGGTTAATCTATTTACAAAAATGCTTGGCTAAATAAATAGGTTTTTAGCCTAGACTTAAACACTGAGACTGTGTCTGAGTCCCGAACATTACTAGGAAGACTATTCCATAACTTCGGGGCTTTGTAAGAAAAAGCTCTGCCCCCTGCTGTAGTTTTAATAATACGTGGTACTGACAGGCAGCCTGCATTCTTTGATCGAAGTAGGCATGGCGGATCGTAAGACACTAACAGTTCACTCAAATACTGTGGCACGAGCCCATTTAGTGCTTTAAATGTCAAAAGTAGTATCTTAAAATCGATGCGAAATTTCCCAGGGAGCCAATGCAGTGTAGATAAGATAGGGGTGATGTGCTCGTATTTTCTGGTTTTAGTGAGGACTCTCGCTGCTGCATTCTGTACTAACTGAAGCTTGTTTATACACCTAGTTAAACAACCAGACAGTAAGGTGTTACAATAGTCCAACCTTGAGGTGATAAAAGCATGAACTAGTTTTTCTGCATCATTTAGTGACAATATGTTTCTTATCTTGGCAATATTTCTAAGGTGAAAGAAAGCTATCCTGGTGATATTATCTACATGAGCTTCAAACGAAAGGCTGGAATCTATAATCACACCGAGGTCTTTTACTGTTGCACTTGATGGAACAGAAAGGCCATCTAAAGTTACAGTGTGATCAGAAAGCTTACTTCTAGCTACTTGTGGTCCTATGACCAGAACTTCTGTCTTATCAGGATTAAGCAGAAGAAAATTAATTAACATCCAATCTCGTATGTCCTGCACACACTGCTCGATTTTAGCAAACTGGTTTTTCTCATCTGGTTTTGCTGAGACATATAATTGTGTGTCATCAGCATAACAATGAAAACTAATACCATGTTTACGAATTATGTTGCCCAGAGGAAGCATGTAAAGGGAAAAAAGCAGTGGGCCTAAAACTGAGCCCTGTGGAACACCAAACTCCACTTGAGAACATGAGGAATGGTCACCATCTAAATCTACAAACTGATAACGATCAGTCAAATAGGATCTGAGCCACAAGAGGGCAGTTCCCTTAATTCCTACTACCTTTTCTAATCTGTGAAGGAGAATACTATGATCAATGGTGTCAAAAGCTGCGCTGAGGTCCAGTAACACAAGTATAGTGACGCAACCCTGATCAGAGGCCCAAAAGAGGTCGTTTACTACTTTAACAAGTGCTGTCTCTGTGCTGTGATGAGGTCTAAATCCTGACTGATACAGTTAATTTATGCTATTTCTGTGTAGATGTGAACATAGCTGCTGTGATACTACCTTTTCCAAAATCTTGGAGATAAAGGGAAGGTTTTATATCGGCCTGTAATTAGAAAGCAGACAGGGGTCAAGGTCAGGTTTCTTGATTAGCGGTTTAATAACGGCTAATTTAACGAATTTGGGGACATACACACGTGGACAAAATTGTTGGTACCCTTCGGTCAATGAAAGAAAAACTCACAGTGGTCACAGAAATAACTTTAATCTGACAAAAGTAATAATTAAAAAAAATTCTATGAATGTTAGCCAATGAAAGTCAGACATTGCTTTTCAACCATGCTTCAACAGAATGATTTAAAAAAATAAACTCATGGAACAGGCCTGGACGAAAATGATGGTACCCCTAGAAAATACTGAAAATAATGTGACCAAAGGGACATGTTAATTCAAGGTGTGTCCACTAATTAGCATCATAGGTGTCTACAATCTTGTAATCAGTCAGTGGGCCTATATATAGGGCTCCAGGTAGTCACTGTGTTGTTTGGTGACATGGTGTGTACCACACTCAACATGGACCAGAGGAAGCGAAGGAAAGAGTTGTCTCAGGAGATTCGAAAGAAAATTATACAAGCATGTTAAAGGTAAAGGCTATGAGACCATTTCCAAGCAGCTAGATGTTCCTGTGACTACAGTTGCACATATTATTCAGAAATTTAAGATCCATGGGACTGTAGCCAACCTCCCTGGACGTGGCCGCAGGAGGAAAATTGATGACAAATCAAAGAGACGGATAATCCGAATGGTAACAAAAGAGCCCAGAAAGACTTCTAAAGAGATCCAAGGTGAACTTCATGCTCAAGGAACATCAGTGTCAGATCGCACCATCCGTCGTTGTTTGAGCCAAAGTGGACTACATGGGAGACAACCAAGGAGGACACCATTGTTGAAAACAAATCATAAAAAAGCCAGACTGGAATATGCCAAACTACATGTTGACAAGCCACAAAGCTTCTGGGAGAATGTCCTGTGGACAGATGAGACAAAAATGGAACTTTTTGCCAAGGCACATCAGCTCTATGTTCACAGATGGAAAAATGAAGCATATGAAGAAAAGAACACTGTCCCTACTGTGAAACATGGAGGAGGCTCTGTTATGTTCTGGGGCTGCTTTGCTGCATCTGGCACAGGGTGTCTTGAATCTGTGCAGGGTACAATGAAATCTCAAGACTATCAAGGGATTCTAGAGAGAAATGTGCTGGCCAGTGTCAGAAAGCTGGGTCTCAGTCGCAGGTCATGGGTCTTGCAACAGGACAATGACCCAAAACACACAGCTAAAAACACCCAAGAATGGCTAAGAGGAAAACATTGGACTATTCTAAAGTGGCCTTCTATGAGCCCTGACCTCAATCCTATTGAGCATCTTTGGAAGGAGCTGAAACATGCTGTCTGGAAAAGGCACCCTTCAAACCGGAAACAACTGGAGCAGCTTGCTCATGAGGAGTGGGCCAAAATACCTGCAGAGAGGTGCAGAAGTCTCATTGACAGTTACAGGAATCGTTTGATTGCAGTGATTGCCTCAAAAGGTTGTGCAACAAACTATTAAGTTAGGGGTACCATCATTTTTGTCCAGGCCTGTTCCATGAGTTTTTGAGTTTAAATTTTTTTTTATAATTCCGTTGGTTGAAAAGCAATGTCTGACTTTCATTGGTTAACATTCATAGAATTCTTATTTATTATTACTTTTGTCAGATTAAAGTTATTTCTGTGACCACTGTGAGTTTTTCTTTCATTGACCGAAGGGTACCAACAATTTTGTCCACGTGTGTATCCACTACTGAGTGAACAATTAATTACTTTCAACAGGGGTTCTATTATTGCTGACCCTATCATCACCCAGACCCTACCAATCATGTTAATCATCGACCAGCACCAAGAGCAGATCCGGTTTCACCTCACCCCCATTTCATCTCCCCCCCTCATCCTCGGGCACCCTTGGCTACTGCAACACGACCCGCTCATCTCATGGACACAAAACCGGATCCTTCAATGGGGCCCGACCTGCACAGAACTTTGCCTACGGGCCTCGGCTGGGACATGCTCTAGGGAGTCCGAGGCCCCCGAAGTCGACATCAACGCTATCCCCGTCGCCTACCGAGACCTGGCTGAAGTGTTCTGCAAGAGACGGGCCACTCACCTTCCTCCTCATCGCCCCTACGACCTGGCGATTGACCTTCAGCCGGGTTCTGTTCCTCCCCGCGGCCACCTCTACTCGCTCTCTGCCACCGAGACGTAGGCCATGGAGAAGTATGTCACCGACGCCCTCCGCAACGGCACCATCCGGCCCTCCACCTCACCTGCCGTCGCGGGGTTCTTCTTTGTTAAGAAAAAAGGTAACGACCTACGCCCATGTGTCGACTATCGGGGGCTCAACAATATCACCATCAAAAATTGTCACCCATTGCCTCTTACCAACCATGCCCTGGACGCCCTCTCTGGTGCCAACATTTTCACAAAGTTGGACCTACGGAGCGCCTACAACTTGGTGCGCATCAGAGAGGGCGATGAGTGGAAGACGGCTTTCATTACCCCAACAGGACACCATGAAAGCCTGGTAATACCTTTCGGACTCTGTAACGCCCCCGCCGCCTTTCAGCAGTTTATTAACGACGTCCTCCGAGATATGTTAGGCCGGTGGGTTTTTGTCTACTTAAACGACATCCTCATGTACTCCCGTACCATTGATGAACACGACCAACATGTCAGGGCAGTCCTCAAGAGATTGCTCGCCCATCAACTGTATTGTAAGTTGGAGAAGTGCGCCTTTCACAAGCGCTCCACCACGTTCCTGGGTTTCGTCATCTCGCCCCAGGGTGTGGCCATGGACCCGCAGAAACTGGAAGTTGTGCGTCATTGGCTCCTACCCAAGACCCTCAAGCAACTTCAACGGTTTCTCGGGTTTGCGAACTTCTACCGTCGCTTTATCCGGGGCTACAGTACAGTTGCAGCACCTTTAACCGCCCTGACATGACCATCATCTCACCCCTTCATCCTCAACTCTACCGCCATCTCTGCCTTTCAGGAACTGTGTCATCGCTTGACCACTGCACCAATCCTCCTCCATCCAGATGCAAGTAAGCCATTCGTTGTGGAGGTGGACGCTTCGGATGTGGGCGCCGGAGCCATTCTCTCCCAACGAGGTCCAGACCAGAAGCTACATCCCTGTAGTTTCTTCTCCAGGAAATTTAACCCCACTCAGCAGCGATACGGGGTAGGGGACCATGAGCTGCTGGCCATAAAGTGGGCCCTGGAGGAATGGCGACACTGGCTCCAGGGCACCAGAGAGCCGTTCATCATCTGGACCGACCATCAAAACCTAATCACCATCCGGAATCTAAAACAGCTCAACCCAAGACAGGCGCGGTGGGCTCTTTTCTTCGAGCACTACAATTTCCATCTGTCGTACCGCCCGGGGTCCAAGAACACCAAAGCCGACGCCCTCTCCCGACAATACGAAGAGGACGTTCCCCGGGCGGACCCCGCACCTGTCCTCCCACCATCCAAGATAATTGCACCTCTCCGCTGGGATTTGGAGACAAGGGTTCGCCAGGCACAGGCTGCGGAGATGGAACCGGCAGGAGTGCCGCCTGGATGACTCTATGTGCCTCGTGACATCAAAACGGAGGTCCTTCAATGGGGCCACTCATCCCCCCTCTCCGGACACCCCGGCACCAAACGCACCCTCCAATTCATCCGGCGTGCCTTCTGGTGGCCATCCATGGCAAAGGACACCGAGGAATTCGTCCAGGCATGCCCAGTGTGTGCCAGGGCTAAAGAGACCAACCAACCACTCCCGGTTCCCCGTCGGCCCTGGACCCACATTGCCGTTGACTTCATCACAGGCCTGCCGGTCTCCGAAGAGAAGGATACCATCATGACCATCGTCGACCGATTCTCCAAAGCCGTGCACTTGGTGGCCCTCGCCGGACTCCCGTCAGCTAAAACCACAGCCGAGCTGATATTAGAGCATGTAGTCCGCTTGCATGGGTTCCCAAAGGACATCATCTCGGACAGAGGGCCCCAGTTCACTGCTCGATTCTGGAAGGCCTTCTGCCGTCTGATCAACTCCACCTGTAGTCTCTCATCAGGATACCACCCTCAGACTAATGGTCAGACGGAACGGGCTAACCAACAACTAGAGCGCTATCTGAGATGCTTTGCCGCCGATCGTCAGCGCTCCTGGGCCCGCTACCTCATCTGGGCTGAACTCTCCCACAATCTCCATGTTTCGTCCGCCACCGAGTTGAGTCCATTTGAGGTATGCCACGGTTTCCAACCTTCAATGTTCAACCACCAAGAACCGGAGGTTGATGTGCCGTCGGCCCAACGGTTGGTCCGTAGGTGTCGGCGGCTGTGGGACCAAGCAAGAGCAGCCATTCATCGTGCCAACACTCGCTACACCACTCAACATCGCCGTCGACACCCTCCGGGACGGTTGTACAATGTAGGTGACAAGGTCTGGCTATCAACAAAGAATCGACATCTTCACACAGAATCCCGAAAACTTTCACCCAGGTTCATCGGCCCTTACCGTGTCACCCTCCGGATCAACCCTGTCACTTACCGGCTCCAGCTGGTTGCGGCGCTCCGAACCCACCCGGTATTCCACACCTCTCAGCTCAAACCCTTTATCACTTCACCTATGGCACCTATTGTGTTGTTAGAACGTGGGTTTAATTGTGTAAACTCTTACTCTCTGTGTGAGAGAGTTCTAAGAATAAATCGCGTGGTTTGTGAAGTATTGTCCCCTGCGCCTGAGACAGAAGATTCCTCCTCACTGGAATCACCCAGGGTGAGCCGTCGAGGAGAGATATTAGATCCGAGAACCACACTCTGGTCGGCCAATGGGGCGCTATCAATAAGAGGCGCAAACCCTGTTGATGGACCCTCGCCAGGACTCCTGGGAGCAGAACTATAGGTGGAAACGCATAAAGGCGTAATCTGGGCCACGTGTGGGCCATTGCGTGCAGACCCAGGGGAGCTGGAGGAGTCAGAGAGTACTAAAGGGGGCATTGTGCTGCCTCTTGTGAGGGAAGCGTCTGTCGTTAGCATCTTGAGACGACAAGACGGACCTAGAGTGGGACCCAAAGTCAGAAACTGGGGTCTGAACCACATAGAAAGGGTAGGAAGCCCCCGGCACGTAACCCTTATTAGCCTCTGGGGGTTGACTCTTGAATGAAACCCCCTGGCTCTTAGCCACAGCTGAAACGCTCTCATCTGCAGAAGGCCCAAAGGTATCACCATGGACGCAGCTGCCATGAGGCCTAAAGATTTCTGAAAGTGGTGAACAGTGACCTTCTGGCCTAGCTTGATTTCCTTCATGGTGTTGAGAATGGATTTGACACGAGCAGGAGACAGCTGTGCCCGCATTGTGACCGAATCCCATGTGACACCCAAATATGTTGTCCTCTGAACAGGAAGGAGAATGCTTTTTGTGGCGTTGAGTCTCAATCCTAAAGAATGAAGATGACATCCCGATGTCGAAGTGCTAGCTCCTGAGACTAGGCCAGAATCAGCCAGTCGTCTATGTAATTCAAAATACGGATTCCCTGGAGTCGTAAAGGAGCCAGAGCTGCATCCATGCATTTTGTATATGTGCGGGGTGACAGAGATAGGCCCAATGGAAGGACCCGATACTGGTAAGCTTCGCCCCCAAAAGCGAACCTCAGGAACTTCCTGTACTGTGGCAATTTTTTCTATATGGAAATATGCGTCCTTGAGATCGATTGTCACAAACCAATCCTCTAGTTGGATTTGAGAAACAATCATTTTGACAGTCAACATTTTGAATCTGGATTTCCTGAGATAGCGGTTCAAGCCGCGAAGATCCAAGATCGGACGCAACCCCCCCCTCTCTTGGGCACCAAAAAGTACCGACTGTAGTAGCCCGACTCTCTGTCTGGGAGGGGAACATTTTCTATGGCCCCTTTGCCCAGCAGAGTCTGTTACTCCTGGGCCAGCAGATGTGCTCGGTCCGGTTTCACGGAAGTGGAGACCATGCCGTTGAAACGCGGAGGACGATGTGCAAACTGAATCCTGTAGCCTGTGCTTACAGTCCTTTGTACCCAAGTAAGTAGTTTCCACGCTGCCAGCTTCTCCGAAAGGGGCACGAGCTTTGACACTTCGGCTGGATGGGGGGGTGTTAGGTGTTGGGTATCCTGAAGTATGGCAGGAGATGCCCGAACACCCAACTTTTCGTTGGAGACCGGCGCTCCCCGAAACACCAGTACAGGGAGTGTACACCGGGAGTGCCAGGGAGGAGGCCCTGTTTTGTGATGAAAATCCAGGCGCACGAACTCAGGGCTTCTTCTTTGAAGAGAGGAAGCTCCTCAGATCCGGTCTTTTCGAAGCAGATTTTTGAGAAGAGCGGCGAGCCCCACCCCAGTCTTTACGGGGGGGTGAGCGGCTGGTCATGCTCTCCTTCTGCACCTTGCGTCTGATAGGGGCCAGACCTGGCCGGGGCCGGGTGGCCGACGGTCCTGGTTCTTGAGCACGGTGGGGAAGGAACCTCCCAAAGGCCTGTTCGTATAGCTTTGCCTCCCGAAACCTAGTGGCGGCAGAATTAACAGCGTCGCCAAAAAGGCCGGAAGGTGAGATGGGGGCATCGAGGAGGACAACACGATCCTTATCCTTGATAAGATGCCTCTTCGTGGACACCATGGCAGCCATGGAACGGCCCTCAGCACGGGCCGTCCGCTTGGTTGCACGGAGAGACAGGTCTGTGGCTCGGCGCAGCTCTGCAAACGCCCTGTCATCAATAGCCCCGCCGCTGCTCAGGTCCTTCAGCAGGTCAGCCTGGTAAACCTGCAAAACCGCCATGGTGTGCAGTGAAGCACCAGCCTGTCCTGCTGCCTGAAAAGCTTTACCCACCAAAGCAGATGTCAATCTGCACGGCTTGGAGGGGAGAATAGGCTTTTTCAGGGAGGATGATGTCCCAGGAGAGAGATAGCCCGCAAGCGTCTCTTTTATCTGGGCATCATCATATAACCGCGTGCTTTCACATCAATGATATTCGAATAAGTCGAAGGCACAAAAACACGCGATGAATACGGCTTGCTCCAGGAAAGAGTTAATTCATCATGGATGTCACCAAAGAAGGGGAGAGAGAGACGTTGAGGCTCCTCCCCCCGGCCACCCGACAGAAACCTGTTGTCCAATCTCGAACGCTTGGGGGAATCTCGCTTCTGCGGTAGTCGATATGCAATCGCTCGACCGCACGCGTTATAACCTCTAGTAATTCCTCATAAGCTCTGTCAGCACTGGAGGAGCATTGTGAGGAGGCTACTTCCATAGAAGCGAGAGAGGAGCATTCTTCCGCTCCTTCACAAGAAGTGCTGGAGCGCGCTTGCGATGCGGAAGCTAAAACTTCCTGATCCGGAGAAAGCGAGAGAGAAATTGGAAATTCCATCTCATGAGCGTCTGCCAGATCAGTTTCTCTTTAAAGAAAGCAAGCCGCGCGCAAAGCACCTTAATAGGGAGAAGATCACAGTACTCGCAGTCTCCCTGAAGCCCAAAGCGAGCGTGTTCTTCCCCCAAGCACTCGAGACAAAATTCGTGAAGATCGCCCTCCGAAAGAGATCTATCGCATGGAGGCACGCATCTCTTAAGCAACTCCGCCATATTGGTGAGTTAATGCTGTTATTTTCCTTTTTATTTTTGCTTTCGTTATGGCTTGCACATGCACACGCAAACACAAAGCGGTCCTGAAGACAAAAAGATCTGAGGATGTTTCCGGTTCACTCCTATTTATAACCTGCAGGTGCACCTTATTCGGTGACGTCATGCCTGGCAGAGGTTATAAGCCGAAGGTATGCGGCAGTTTTGACAAGCACAGGCTTCACAACCGGGCAACAAAGAGATGTTCCCATAGCGTTTTCACGCAGCATCGAGTGTAGCTTTTGAAAGGGAACAATCATTTTGGCTGTCAACATTTTGATGTTCAGCCCAAGAAGATGTAAAATTTGATGCAACCCCCCATCTCTCGTCTGGCAGGCGAACATGCTCTATGGCCCCTTTTTGCCAGCAAACTCATTCTGTAACTGCCAAGTCAGCAGATGCGCTCGCTCCGGTTTCATGGAAGTGAAGATCACACCATTGAAAATGCGGAGAACGATGTGCAATGGAGGGGGGGTGTTAGGTGCCTAGAATCCTGAAACAAGGCAGGAAGGAACCGAGCACCTAACATTTCGCTGGAGACCGCTGCTTCCCGAAACACCAGTGGTGGCGGAGATTAGACAACGGCCCCCATAGGGTGCCAGGGAGGAGTCTTTATCCCTTATTGGAATTTTTACATGTCCCTCCCCAGGGGGAGACACCCCCGTGGTCCTGGGCACGTCAACCTCAGGACTTCCTTTTTGGCGGAGATAATGCTTTTTTTTCTTCTTCTCTTTGAGGCGGATTGCGAAGCGCGACAATTCCTTCCCCTGTCTCTATGAGGGGGTAGCTGGCTCAGCACACTCTCCTTCTACGCCTCACTCCTCTTGGGGACCAGAGGACTGTAAGTTGGCAAAACTCCAAATATTTGAGGTAATCAGTTAAATATTTTTTTTAATTAATGATGTTTCCAATTTTAAGTAAACAGAACTATCAATGTTTGAGTTTGTTGAACAAATAAAAAAAATTGACACAGACCACCCAGTACGGGAATCGAACCCAGGGCTGTCAGTATGGCAGGTGAAGCACTTACCACTGCACCACAGGTGCTCTATAGGTTTTACATTGGTGGAACTTTTACTTAAGTTATTGTTACTTACGTACTCAAAATTATTACTCATTCAATTATTTAGGTTAACAGTACTCAGTGTGTTTAATTACTTTGAGCATTAGGTTTTACCGTGTAGTGTACTTGTTTTAATGTTCAACTTCAATGTTTTTTTTACTCATTATTGTACAGAAAATATAAATAGCTCTGATTCAGATTTTTCATGCTTGTTGTATAAAATACAAAGATGTGGAAATTACCATTACTGTAGTATTTCTTCAATACAGCTTATTGTTTAGACTTTATGATTTAATTATTTTTTAAAAACTGAGATGACGTAAAATGTCACTTTTCGCCACCTGGCGGTCATTTCACGAATTACTTTGAAATGCAACTGATTTATTTTGGCCGCTGTCATTTTGTCGCGGCGGTGAGCGCGGCGGTAATAGACATTTCCCTCTTCACACCTCTGTACCTTTGCTAGTGGATATTCATTAGTTTTTAAATTCAAATTCAAATTCAAATTTTATTTGTCACATACACAATCCTACACAGTACGATATGCAGTGAAATGCTTAGGCAACTGCCCTGACCTAAGAGAATAAAATAAAATTAAATAAAATATAAAATATAGAATATAAAATGTAAAATGTAAGAATATAAAAATATAAAATGTAAGTAGGTAAAAAAATTGAAATTGCACAAGTGGAAATAAAAATATTGAATATGCAGATATACAGTAAAGTGACATTTTAAATGATAAAGTGGCTTATGTGCATATTTAAGTGACGTGTGCATACTACCCATGAGTGGGCAGGTGTGCAGTGAGGACAAGTGTGCAAATGTCCTGAATGTCCAGAGTGTCCAGAGTGAGTGCAGAAGCATGTGTGGGTGTGCAAAATGGATCAGTACTGTGTGTTGTACTGATTAAGAGACCGTATCGCCTGCGGGAAGAAGCTCCTCCTCAGTCTCTCTGTGTTGGCCTTCAGGGAGCGGAATCGCTTTCCTGACCTCAACAGAGAGAACAGTCCATTGCTGGGGTGACTGAGGTCCTTCATGATCTTCCTGGCCTTGGTCCAGCACCGCTTGCTGTAGATCGAGTGCAGGTCAGGGAGCTCGGTGTGGATGATGCGCTCAGCTGATCGCACCACCCTCTGAAGAGTTCGTCTGTCCTGCATGGTGCTGTTCCCGAACCAGGACGTGATGTTTCCCGTCAGGATGCTCTCTATGGTGCAGGAGTAGAAGTTCCTAAGCACCTTGGAGGGCAGTCTGAAGTCTCTCAGGCGTCTGAGGTGGTAGAGACGCTGTCGGGCCTTTTTCACCACGGTGTTGATGTGACAGGACCAAGACAGGTCCTGCGTGATGTGTACACCGAGGTAACGGAAGCTGTCCACTCTCTCCACTGGGCTCTTGTTGATGACGGGGGTCTGGTAGTTCCTCTTCTGCTTTGTGCTGAAGTCCACTATCAACTCCTTTGTCTTGCTGACGTTGAGAAGGAGGTTGTTCGTCTGACACCAGTTCTCCAGATTTCCAATCTCTTTTAGACTGTTCTCACATCATTAAGATCAGGGTGCCAATCCATCACAGGGCACACTAACGCCAAGTGTAAAAAAAAAGTGTAAATATTTTCATCTATATTTTATTTCAATTACATCTATGCAATTTTTTTGTCATTTTCACTTAGGGTTACCTTTCTATTACCTTGTGATTTTTATTCCATTTACACAATTTTATGTATGTCATTGTACTACATTTATTTATTCAGGTCTACTTATTAATTTTACTGACCTTTACTCAATTCATAAGGTATATCTGAATTATTTTACAACTTATATATTATATTTATTCAATATATTTAAGCGTAAAATATTTGATCACAAACATGAGTAAATCAGTTTTATTTTAAGAGTGTGCTTTATTTGAGTTGTTTTATTATTAGGTACATTTTACCCTACTACATCATTCAACAAATGTATGTGCCCTGTACTTCACTGTTCACATATTGTTGTCATGGGTCTAGGGTTGTGGTACTCGCTAGACCGGCTGATGTTGCCGTGGGCATATATGGTAGGCATGAACGCAGACGTGTTTTAAACAGAAAGTGTCTTTATTTACAACTCAATAAACACAAACAAAGGAACCAAAACAACAAACTCAAACTAGGGCTCAGGAAAAACATAGGAACAAGAACTGAACACAGGGAACCAGGAGTTGACATGGGAACTAGGAGCTGACATGGGGAACTGGCATAAGGAAACATGGAGCTGGGGCTAACTAAAGACACATAGGGGAACTAGAGACCGGGCTAGACAGGAGACTGGAGAGACCGGGCTAGACAGGGCTAGACAGGAGACAGGGCTAGACAGGGCTAGACAGGAGACAGGGCTAGACAGGGCTAGACAGGAGACAGGGCTAGACAGGGCTAGACAGGAGACAGGGCTAGACAGGGCTAGACAGGAGACAGGGCTAGACAGGGCTAGACAGGAGACAGGGCTAGACAGGGCTAGACAGGACCAGGAGCACAGAGACCAGAGACTAGAGACTAGATGGGTTAGTGCTTAGTGAGGTTAGTAGCTACATGGAATACTGGGGATACTGGATGCTGACCTAACCAGGTTAGTGGCTAACCGGGTTAGTACTGACCTAATAGGGAAACAGAAAACAAGAAGCAAAGCACACATGAGGCTATTCCAAACTAGCAGCTAACCTACTAGCGACCAGAACCACTAGCAGTCCAGAGGCTAGCCTACTGGAGGCTAACCCTACTAGGGGCTAACCCTACTAGCAATCAAGGCCTACTAGCGGCTAACCCTGCTAGCGGCTAGGCCCTCAAGTGGCTAACCCTTAGTAAACTAAACAGACAAAGAACTACACCAGAAAACAAACACTGGGAAGACACAGAACAGTACTTACACTGTACATAGGAGGAGACACAGCCTAACTAAACATGAAACAGGACAGCTCCATGAATCCACTAGAACAAGGAACATAAAGTAAACCAAAACTAGAGCCCTCTAGAAAAACAAAGGTTAAAAAACATAAACCCAATATAAACTTAAAGAAACAAAAAGGAATGCCCACATGACGGTAGTTACCTACCCAGGGTTAGGGTTAGGGTTAGACCCAGTTTCCCAGAACAAACTGCTATTTATAGAAACTTTAATGAGGCACCTCAGTTCAGGTGAGCACTCATCACCTGACTGAGGTGCCTTCTGGGAAACTGAGTCAACCAACAAGAACTACAGACATGAACAGTGACCTCTGGTGGAGGTTCCTAACAATTGTCTCCTGCTGGCTATTTTGCCTAACAGGATTTCCTCCATAAACAGAAGTGGATTATGACTTAAAGGTTAAGGGAAACTAATAAGTTAAGGAAATGTGATGGTAAGTACTTTTGTACTTTTAGTAACGTAGAGATGAAAATTGAGGACTTTTAGTTGAGTAATATTTTATCTTGGGCATTTCTATATTTTCTCAAGTACATGATTTGTGTATTTTGCCTACTTCAGAAAATTACTTGCCAAATTTGGTCACTTAGGACACCTAAATGTAAATAATTATTACTATTTGAAGCTAGTTAGAGGTTATTGATTCAATACTATCTTTCTAACCCTGCTTCTCCCCATGCATGTTAATGCAAAGTACAGCAAAGTACATACAGACATTCACTAAAACAAGTACTGTACTTAGTAGTTTATTTCATTTATTGTTAGATAACAATAAATAATGATAGACGAGAGCATGGTGAATCATCATGTTTATTTTTATTTTGGTTCATACTGATGAAAAATCACATTGTTTTCTTTTTATGCAAAATACAGTGTACATTTCTAGACCTGATGGACCAGTAATAATGCTGTAATCTCATGAAAATCATGATCGATCATCACATTTTATTGTCTGTTTAATTAATCAGGCTTAATCTGTGTTACCTTCCTCTACACAGAATGAACTATGGGTCGGAATTCTAAAAACCCCAGAGCTTCTAGTATTCAGTAACTACAAAGCAACATCAGAGAAAAAAAAGATGTCTCGGGTTACTTTGCTGTAACCCTGTTCCCTGAAAAAGCGGGAATGAGATGCTGGGTGAAAACACTATGGGAACATGTCTTTGTTCAGCCAGTCGTGAAGCATGTGTGTATCAAACACTTATATATATTGGCTTATATAACCTCGGTCAGGTGACGTCATCTGATGAGGTGCACCTCCAAGTTACAAATATGAGTGAACCGTGTGACCCGGAAACATCCTCAGGTCTTTTTGCCTTCAAGGACCGCATTGTGTTAGCATGTGTGTGTGCAAGCGAATATACAAACAGAAGAAAAAGAAAAGTGTTAATGCACAGATATGGCAGAGTTTACTAAGAGATGCGTACCTCCGTGTGATAGATCTCTTCCGGAGGGCGATCTCCACGATTTTGAGTGTCTGGTGGAAGAGCACGCTCTCCTTGGGCTCCAGGGAGAGTGTGAGCACTGTGATCTCCTCCTTATTAAGGTGCGGCGCATTCATGGGGTTCACGTGCTGATCTGGCAGACGCGCATGAGATGGAATTCCCCCTTTCTCTCGCGCTGTCCCCGGATCAGGAAGTTTTAGCGTCCACTTCTCAAAAGCGCTCCAGTGCTTCTTGTGAATGGGCAGAAAAGACTTCCTCTCTAGCCGCAGGAGCAAAAAAAAAAAAAAAAAAAAACTGTCCCCTAAGAACTCAAACTTAGCCCCAGATTGAAGAGACGCTTGCCGGCTATCTCTCTCCTGGTAGCTCATCATCCCTGAAAAAGCCCACACTCCTCTCCAAGCCGTCTTCGTTGGTGGGGAAAGCTTTTCAGGCAGCCAGTCAGGGTGGTGCTGCCCTGCACAGCATGGCGGTTTTGCAGGCATATCAGGCCGACGTGGTGAGAGATCTGAGCACTAGCGGGTCGATCGGCGATGCTACGTTCGCAGAGCTGCGCCAAGCCACAGATTTATTTCTCTGTGCCACCAAGCAGATGGCCCGTGCTATCGGCTGGTCTTAACCTCACAGGCATCAAGGACAGGGATCGTGTTTTCCTCCTTGATGCCCCCATCTCGCCTTTCGGCCTCTTTGGCGATGCCATAAACACCGCCGCCACTAGGTTTCGGGAAGTGAAGCTCTATGAGCAGGCCTTGTGACTCCCTTGCCGTGCTTAGGAGTCAGGACTGTCGGCCTCCCAGTCTCGAACAGGTCTGCTCCCTATGAGGCATGAGGTGCAGAAGGAGAGTGTGGCAAGCTGGGTACCCCCTTGTAGAGACCCTTTCTATGCAAGATGCTAACGACAGACGCTTCCCTCACAGGCTGGGGTGCAGTCTTAGATGGCCGTCCAGCACAAGGGAGCTGGAGAGGTCATCTCCTCGTATTGCCTTGAAATGATGGCTCTGTTTCTGGCCCTGAAACACTTCCTACAGCAGTTGAGAGGCTACCATGTCCTAGTGTGGGTGGACAACAGTTTGGTAGTCTCGTACATAAATCACCAGGGAGGACTATGCTCACACCACTTGAACAAGCTAGCGCACCAGGTTCTGCTTCAGGGCGATTTACATTCCGGGGCATTTGAATGTGGGAGCAGACTTGCTTTGCAGACAAGATATGACAAATGGGGAATGCAAACTCCACTACGAAGTAGTCAGTCAAATCTTGGAAAGGTTTTATGTAGCAGAGGTGGACCTCTTTGCCTCGCAAAAAACAGCACAATGTCCCCTTTACTACTCTCTGACTCCTCCAGTTCCCTTGGGTCTGGATGCGATGGCCCAAATGTGGCCTAGATTACGCCTTTATGCATTTCCTCTGATAGCTCTGCTCCCGGGAGTCCGGGGAGGGTCCGTCAACAGGGTTTGCACCTCGTTGATTGATAGCGCCCCGTTGGCCAACCAGAGTGTGGTTCTCAGATTTAATATCTCTCCTCGACGGCTCACCGTGGGTGATTCCAGTGAGGAGGGATCTTCTGTGGGACAATATTTCATCACCGGCCCAGCTCTGGAACCTTCACGTCTGGCCCCTGAAGGGGCCAACTAAGAGATGCTGGTCTTCCAGCCAGTGTAATTGAAACTTTTCTAAGTGCTAGGGCTCCCTCCACTAGAAGAACTTATGCTCTCAAATGAAGTGTATTTGAAAGTTGATGCATGGCAAAACATGTAGACCCACTCCACTGCCGAATTGTTTCAGTGCTGGAGTTTCTGCAAGAAAAGTTGTCCTTGGGCTCATGCTCATGTCTTGTTCTGACCGATGGGGTTTCTGTGGGAAAACACCCTTTAGTTGCTTGTTTATTCATGGAGCTAAACGGTTGAGGCCACCCACTATTGTGCTCAAAGTTCTGATTGACACCCTATTTGAGCCACTAGAGTCAGTGCCTGTCAGGCTTCTGACTCCTAAGATGTTTTTTCTTATGGCCATTACTTGGAAATTGCAGAATTGGAGATCTGCAGGCTTTGTCAGACTCCCCATCCTGCCTAGACTTTGCCCCTGGGCTAGTCAAAGCTATTCTGCATCCTCACCTCAACTATCTTCCGAAAGTTCCATTCTCTGCGTTTTACAGCTTCGGAGCAGGAAAGACTTCACTTACTGTGTCCATTATGTGCTCTTCAGATTTACGTCCACCGCACTATCCAGTGGCATAAGTCAGAGCAGCTTTTAATTTGCCATGGTGCCACTAGACAAACGCTGTCACATTGGGTGAGAGATGCTATTGCCCTAGCCTATGAGGCGCATGTCTCACTTTGCCTCTAGGAGTCAGGGCTCATTCGACTCATTCGAGGGCTTGCCTCATCAATTGCTCTGGCAAAAGGTGTCCTCTTGCAGCAAGTGAGTGATGCGGCAGGTTGGTCCTCTCCACACACATTTGTCAGATTTTATAGTTTGGATGTCCATGCTACTCTGGCCTCGCAGGTCCTCGAGTAAGCATCCCAAAATTATGTCTGAGACCTCCTTGGCTATTGTGCGCACACACTACACAATCTGGGGGTCCAGGCACTTTTCTCATTCCCATAGCGTTTTTCATGCAGCATCGAGTGTAGCTTTTGAAAGGGAATGTCTCAGGTTACTTTGCTGTAACCCTGTTCCCTGAAAAAGCGGGAACGAGATGCTGGCTGGACGTCCTTACAGACAAAAATTGACCTCAGGATGTTTCCGGTTCACTCGTATTCATAACCTGCAGGTGCACCTCATCAGATGACGTTACCTGACCGAGCTCATTTAAGCCAATATTTACACACATGCTTCACACCTGGCTGAACAAAGAGATGTTCCCATAGTCCATGGCATTTTCACACAGAATCTTGTTCCCGCTTTTTCAGAGAACAGGGTTACCTTGTTACATACGTCATTATCAAAGTAAACCAGGTTGTCCTTTTGTCTTGTCAAATTTGACAAATAAATGAAAATTAAAATGTTAATGCATGTATTGTTGCTTTGCTCATAATTTACATAAATAAATCACTTTTATACTAGGAATGTACTTCACTTGAGATGTTTTATTAGTGCTGTAGGTACATTTTACATTTACTTTACTACGTCAATCAACAAATATATGTGCCTTTTACTTTACTACTAATATCTTAGGTCACTACTATACAGTAGGTCAGAGTTCTGAACTCCTCAGAACCTTTAGTGTTCACATAGCAACATCAGAAAAAGAAATCTGGATTTCTTTAATTTAAATACTGCATCAAAAAAGCATACTATAAATAGTAGATAGCCTACACTGGGAATATGAAAATATTATGCTATATGGAGACTGTTACTTAATGAATATACACACATGGACAAAATTGTTGGTACCCTTCAGTCAATGAAAGGAAAACTCACAATGGTCACATAAATAACTTTAATCTGACAAAAGTAATAATTTTAAATAATGCTATGAATGTTAACCAATGAAAGTCAGACATTGCTTTTCAACCATGCTTCAACGGAATTATTTTAAAAAATAAACTCATGGAACAGGCCTGGACAAAAATGATGGTACCCCTAGAAAATACTGAACATAATGTGACCAAAGGGACATGTTAATTCAGGGTGTGTCCACTAATTAGCATCACAGGTGTCTACAATCTTGTAATCAGTCAGTGGGCCTATATATAGGGCTCCAGGTAGTCACTGTGTTGTTTGGTGACATGGTATGTACCACACTCAACATGGACCAGAGGAAGCGAAGGAAAGAGTTGTCTCAGGAGATTCGAAAGAAAATTATAGACAAGCATGTTAAAGGTAAAGGCTATAAGACCATTTCCAAGCAGCTAGATGTTCCTGTGACTACAGTTGCACATATTATTCAGAAATGTAAGATCCATGGGACTATAGCCAACCTCCCTGGACGTGGCTGCAGGAGGAAAATTGATGACAAATCAAAGAGACGGATAATCCGAATGGTAACAAAAGAGCCCAGAAAGACTTCTAAAGAGATCCAAGGTGAACTTCATGCTCAAGGAACATCAGTGTCAGATCGCACCATCCGTCGTTGTTTGAGCCAAAGTGGACTACATGGGAGACGGCCAAGGAGGACACCATTGTTGAAAACAAATCATAAAAAAGCCAGACTGGAATATGGCAAACTACATGTTGACAAGCCACAAAGCTTCTGGGAGAATGTCCTATGGACAGATGAGACAAAAATGGAACTTTTTGCCAAGGCACATTAGCTCTATGTTTACAGACGGAAAAATGAAGCATATCAAGAAAAGAACACTGTCCCTACTGTGAAACATGGAGGAGGCTCTGTTATGTTCTGGGGTTTCTTTGCTGCATCTGGCACAGGGTGTCTTGAATCTGTGCAGGGTACAATGAAATCTCAAGACTATCAAGGGATTCTAGAGAGAAATGTGCTGGCCAGTGTCAGAAAGCTGGGTCTCAGTCGCAGGTCATGGGTCTTGCAACAGGACAATGACCCAAAACACACAGATAAAAACACCCAAGAATGGCTAAGAGGCAAACATTGGACTATTCTAAAGTGGCCTTCTATGGGCCCTGACCTCAATCCTATTGAGCATCTTTCCAAGGAGCTGAAACATGCTGTCTGGAAAAGGCACCCTTCAAACCGGAAACAACTGGAGCAGCTTGCTCATGAGGAGTGGGCCAAAATACCTGCAGAGAGGTGCAGAAGTCTCATTGACAGTTACAGGAATCGTTTGATTCCAGTGATTGCCTCAAAAGGTTGTGCACCAAACTATTAAATTAGGGGTACCATCATTTTTGTCCAGGCCTGTTCCATGAGTTTATTTTTTTAATAATTCTGTTGAAGCATTGTTGAAAAGCAATGTCTGACTTTCATTGGTTAACATTCATAGCATTATTTAAAATTATTACTTTTGTCAGATTAAAGTTATTTCTGTGACCATTGTGAGTTTTTCTTTCATTGACCGAAGGGTACCAACAATTTTGTCCACGTGTGTAACATTAAAATGGTCGAAAATTCTATGTTAAAATGGTATAAAATTAATATGTTTAATTCGCTGCTGCTCTCCTCCAGACTGAACTGCCCCATTTCACAGCAGATCATTGATTAAAAAATACTCTGATACTGTTTCAGTCATAACACATGCCGAACCACATGTGTTCAATGGAGGCATCTTAATAAATCACTTCCTGTGCACACTGAGACCAGGTCATATTAATTCTCCCAGCAGTAATTCAGAGCATTCCACCCTCGTGCAGCAAAGAAAACAGACAAACTTTTTCCTTTGAATCTAAAATTTTAATGTGCTCTTTTCGTCTCTCTGCTCATCCACCCTAATGCGCTAAGCATCCAGTTGATTACTGCTTGTTTGGAAGGGGGTCATTCTTTCTTGGACACACTGGACTGTCCATTTGCTGCAAATGTATTGACATTTAGTGGTATGTTTTAGATTTTCCTTACGTGCACTGTATAATTAGGATTCGGAACTGAAAGGTAAAGATATTTGTTCACATACATAATTAGAACTATAGATTAAAAGATTCGACAAAGATGGGCACAACGCGAGACTCAGGGTCTCTTCAGATTTTGTGTTTTTACAGTTATCTTTTTATTCCTTGCTGGGTTGTTCACTCAGAACAGCCTTGCTTTAACATCCTACAGCAGGCAAGAACTTAGACATTGGATTACGCCATTCTGCTACTTCTATTGCCAATCTCTGACTGATCCAGAACAGAGATCTGGAGGCTGCTCATTCTGCCTGGCCAGGAGGAAGTCCTCTCAGACGATGCCGAGACCACAGACAAAGGCGGAGGGAGCATGGCGGGCTAAGAGCTAAGCTAAAGCTAACACCGCTCTCTTTATCCAACATTTTCCTAGCCAATGTTCGGTCACTAATCATCAAAATGGACAAATTACAACTCCACATCTCCAGTAAAAAAAAGAATTATGGACTCTAACATCATGATTTTCACAGAAACATGGTTGAACAGTGGCATACCGCATAGGGCTATTAAGATAGCTTAACGCTACATTTTCTGGGCAGACAGGATGGCAGATGACTCCGGTAAGACCAGAGGTGGAGGGCTGAGTATTTATGCAATCAAAGCTTAGTGTACAGACTCCGTTATAACCAAGAGACACTTTTCACCTAACCTGGAATTTCTTATGGTTAAATGTAGAAGTTGTTAAATCATATAAAGTTATGAAAATTTAACATAATCAGTGAGGGACTGTCTCTAAATCTAAAATCCAAAAAATTGTTACATCAAAATCAGACTCTTTTTCTCATTCACACCATTTGAACAATCAAATTATATATATATATATATATATATATATATATAAAGGTTAATATAGACAACGGTAGCAGACACTTATTCTGAAACCAAGCACAAACATAAATGTAACATTTGACAGCACAGAAGACAGAATAAGGATGTTTCAACTAAATGCAAAAGACATATTTTTGATGTATAAGGACTCTAGGCATACTCTCTCAAAACTTCAGAAACAAAATAACACTGCATATGAGGAGCATGAGTTTCTTCTCTGCATATAATAGAAAATTTACATTAACATTGGGAAAACATAACATTGAAATGCCTCTATCTTACTGTCCTTTTTGATAAAATACACATGCATCACGATTAATAAATCATTTTTGGAAGAGAAGAAAATTATAACACGCACTCTGATGCTTCACACTCACACCAGAAACACATGGAGGGCCTATAAAGCGGTGTTCTCCCCTCTGAATGAACAAAGTGACTATAATTCAATGACACTGTGTCACATAGAGATACACACCAAAACAGATTCAATCCTCTAATGAGTATGTGAAGTCAGTAGTTTAGAGGAACAAGCCCAGAACAATCAATGCACTAAAGGAAAACATATTTTCTGCATGGACATTTGCAGTTCTTTTCTTATATAACTAATGTATTATAATAACATATGGGAAGCATTTAATCTATAACTATACACCAATCAGCCATAACATTAACACCACCGCCAGGTGAACTAACCAACATTGATCACCAGTAAACAGGTGACAGGATCATAGGCAACCAAGACCCAACCATGCTCACTGGGACCAAAGAGCAGGTAATCCAATCCAATCCTACAGAAAATGCCTCACAAATCACAGGGAAAAAAAAAAAATAATAATAAAATAAATATATATATATATATATATATATATATATATATATAATATGAATTTGTATTATGGCAAGAAAAAAGCAGCTAAGTAAAGAAAAACGAGTGGCCATCATTACTTGATGGTAATGAACGTTAGTCAGTCTGAAAAATTGGGAAAACTTTGAAAGTGTCCCCAAGTGCAGTCACAAAAACCATCAAGCGCTACAAAGAAACTGGCTGACATGCGGACCGCCCCAGGAAAGGAAGACCAAGAGTCACCTCTGCTGCGGAGGATAAGTTCATCCAAGTCACCAGCCTCAGAAATCGCAGGTTAACAGCAGCTCAGATCAGAGAGCAGGTCAATGCCACACAGAGTTCTAGCAGCAGACACATCTCTAGAACAACTGTTAAGAGGAGACTGTGTGAATCAGGCCTTCATGCTAGAATATCTGCTAGGAAACCACTGCTAAGGACAGGCAACAAGCAGAAGAGACGCGTTTGGGCTAAAGAACACAATAAAGAACACAATAAAGAAAAGACTTTGAATGAGAAGTGTCCAAACTTTTGGTCTGCACTGTATATATGATTAATGATGGTACCCCTAACTTAATAGTTTGTTGCACAACCTTTTGAGGCAAACACTGCAATCAAACGATTCCTGTAACTGTCAATGAGACTTCTGCACCTCTCAGCGGGTATTTTGGCCGACTCCTCATGAGCAAGCTGCTCCAGTTGTTTCCGGTTTGAAGGGTGCCTTTTCCAGACAGCATATTTCAGCTCCTTCCAAAGATGCTCAATAGGATTGAGGTCACTTTAGAATAGTCCAATGTTTTCCTCTTAGCCATTCTTGGGTGTTTTTAGCTGTGTGTTTTGGGTGATTGTCCTGTTGCAAGACCCATGACCTGCGACTGAGACCCAGCTTTCTGACACTGGCCAGCACATTTCTCTCTAGAATCCCTTGATAGTCTTGAGATTTCATTGTACCCTGCACAGATTCAAGACACCCTGTGCCAGATGCAGCAAAGCAGCCCCAGAACATAACAGAGCCTCCTCCATGTTTCACAGTAGGGACAGTGTTCTTTTCTTGATATGCTTCATTTTTCCGTCTGTAAACATAGAGCTAATGTGCCTTGGCAAAAAGTTCCATTTTTGTCTCATCTGTCCATAGGACATTCTCCCAGAAACTCTTTCCTTCGCTTCCTCTGGTCCATGTTGAGTGTGGTACATACCATGTCACCAAACAACACAGTGACTACCTGGAGCCCTATATATAGGCCCACTGACTGATTACAAGATTGTAGACACCTGTGATGCTAATTAGTGGACACACCTTGAATTAACATGTCCCTTTGGCCACATTATTTTCAGTATTTTCTAGGGGTACCATCATTTTTGTCCAGGCCTGCTCCATGAGTTTATTTTTTTAAATAATTCTGTTGAAGCATGGTTGAAAAGCCATGTCTGATTTTCATTGGTTAACATTCATAGGATTTTTTTCAATTATTACTTTTGTCAAATTAAAGTTATTTATGTGACCATTGTGAGTTTTTCTTTCATTGCCCGAAAGGTACCAACAATTTCATCCACGTGTGTATAAGTTACTATTACTGTCATGTCTATCTCTTGTAAATCAGACGCAGATGCAGGTTCCATTCTTTTTAAGATTTATTCTTTTTCTTGGCAGGTAAAAAACGCCAAAAAAACCAAAAGAGAAAACAAAAAGATACACTGTTTTCTCCCCAGCGGGGGTCTGCAGGCGGGAACAAAAGAAAAGACAACAAAAACAAAACAGGCTCTTAGGCCAACAAACCAGGTCCGGAGTTATGACTCCTTGCGTCATCTAATAACGCCACACCTGCAGACACCGCTCAGTCCTGGGGGAAATCGGGAGACAAAAGATTTGTTAGAGACATCACTCGTAGACACACAAAACGTAATGTGCACAACAGTGGACAGACAAAGTGCTACGGGTTCGACCGGAATATATAGGTAGACACACGGGGGGTACACAGGTGCTCTTCATTAGTGTTAAAGTGTAGACAGTACACACGTAGACACACTAGGTGGGGACAAAGGGTCAACTCAGTAATCCGGTGAGCTAGATCTTATTTCCCCGTGCTGCGGTGGTACAGATGTTACAGTACCCCCCCCCCCCCCCCCCCAGGACCGGCTTCCCGAGGGGGGTGCGAGCGCTCTCTCCGCGTCACCGGAGGGAGTCGGGGACCGCCGACCTGATGGGGTTGCCGGCGGTGGGGGCGACCCGGACGTCGCGGTACTGGGCGATCCGGCCGTGTTTGGTGGAAATCTGAAATGAGTTCCTGGTGTAGAATGTCTCGGGCCGGAACCCAGCTCCGCTCCTCCGGGCCGTACCCTTCCCAATCCACTAGATATTGGAGGGAACCCCCTCTCCTCCGGGAGTCTAGAAGTTGTTTGACTCGGAACGCGGGGGCGCCCTCAATCTCCACAGCCCCGGGGTTTGCTGGTTCCGCTACACCTTCGTCCAGCGGCCCCCGGATCACTGGTCTGAGAAGAGAAACATGGAAAACAGGGTGAATGCGTATATGGGAGGGAAGCTGTAATTTAAAGGAGACTGGATTTACTTGAGATAGAATGGGGAAGGGACCTATATATCTAGGGGTGAGTTTCCGACAGGGAAGATTAAGGTGAAGATCCCTTGTCGAGAGCCATACCCTATCGCCTACCTGGAGCGGAGGACTTTCCCGTCGCCGTCTATCGGCATACCTTTTAAAACGGTGAACTGCTTGTGAAATTTTTGTGTGCGCGTTCTCCCAAACTTTTTCCGCTCTTTTGAACCATTCATCCACCATGGGTACCTCGGTGGGTGTGGTGTCCCAGGGACATAGCGGAGGTTGATGCCCAAGCACACATTGAAACGGCGTTAGGCCGGTTGCGGAGTGACGTAGCGAGTTTTGCGCGTATTCCGCCCAAATTAAGCATTCTGCCCAGTCGTGTTGTCGGCTGCTACAATATGCTCGAAGATATTTCACGAGTTCTTGGACAGTCCGCTCTGCCTGACCATTCGACTCGGGATGATAGCCCGACGTTAGGCTAACAGTGGTCCCCAACTTCTGAAAGAAAG
This sequence comes from Clarias fuscus, assembly GCA_030347435.1. Lineage (NCBI taxonomy): Eukaryota > Metazoa > Chordata > Actinopteri > Siluriformes > Clariidae > Clarias > Clarias fuscus. The sequence continues at coordinate 3,366,889 of CM059227.1, forward strand.
CTTTCCAGACTCGGGCGATGAATTGGGGACCATGATCTGACACAATATCTTCGGGTATGCCGTAGCAACGAAACACTGTGGAAAAAAGGGTTTCTGCCACTTGGAAGGCTGACGGAAGGGAGCTGAATGGGATGAATTTGCATCCCTTAGAGAAGCGATCTACTGCAACTAGAATAGTCGTGTACCCCTTTGAAACGGGCAGGTCCGTGACAAAATCCACAGAAAGGTGGGACCACGGTCTGTCCATCTGTCATGTCTATCTCTTGTAAATCAGACGCAGATGCAGGTTCCATTCTTTTTAAGATTTATTCTTTTTCTTGGCAGGTAAAAAACGCCAAAAAAACCAAAAGAGAAAACAAAAAGATACACTGTTTTCTCCCCAGCGGGGGTCTGCAGGCGGGAACAAAAGAAAATACAACAAAAACAAAACAGGCTCTTAGGCCAACAAACCAGGTCCGGAGTTATGACTCCTTGCGTCATCTAATAACGCCACACCTGCAGACACCGCTCAGTCCTGGGGGAAATCGGGAGACAAAAGATTTGTTAGAGACATCACTCGTAGACACACAAAACGTAATGTGCACAACAGTGGACAGACAAAGTGCTACGGGTTCGACCGGAATATATAGGTAGACACACGGGGGGGTACACAGGTGCTCTTCATTAGTGTTAAAGTGTAGACAGTACACACGTAGACACACTAGGTGGGGACAAAGGGTCAACTCAGTAATCCGGTGAGCTAGATCTTATTTCCCCGTGCTGCGGTGGTACAGATGTTACAATTACAGTGCTGTATTTACTAATATGTGTCAAGTAAAAGTAAAAGCCCTAACTGTGCAGTCATGTCTAGTACAGTCCTGTAAATTAAAATATTGAAACTTACATCTTACAATTAAATAAAATGTTTAAAATGTACAGAATTTTTTTTTTTTGTGTAAAAAACACACACCTCAACATATAAGGTTATCTTTACCTAAACAAACATAATGAATTTATATAGATACACAAAAAACAATATTTATGGCACATACACACACGCACACAGATGCAAACACATCAGTCTCACAGCAACAGTGACGCAGCTGCCAAGGAATTATGGAAATGAGACAGCTGCTTACCTCGCTATCCAGCGAAATAATTTGCATAAAACAACACAGCATCCCGAAAAATAAACAAATACATAAATATACATGAGGTCGAGAGGGAAGTCTGGAGTCCTCAGGCAGCAATGACATGTCAGATGATTAACTTTTTCCAAATTGTAGCCAGTGCTGGATCGATGTCGAGACCTCAAACCGAAGTGCTTTTCTCTGAGTAGCAGAAAATAAAAGTAAATTTTCTTTTGCACCATTTCCATTAACAGTGTCGCTTTAAAGTGATAAATAATGAGATAATCGAATGTTTCCATGACTCATTCATTTTTGCTAATTTGTCATGATTCATTTCTTTAAATCAATTTTAGTGATTCATTTATTCCCAATGTTAATTATGTAGACCACATGGTTTCATTTTTCTCGATGTAATTGTCTTACACAATTCATTTAGTTAGGGCATAGTGTGACCATCTTTGTGCAGGCCTTATGATAGTGTTGGAAAAGAATGAAATCCATGTTTTGTCTGCTAGCACTGGTAAACACATGATTGACAAATTAATAAAAAAGTAAACAAAAAAGCGCACTGATATGAAAGATTATATATTAAATATTAGATATTTTTGTATATAAAGCCAGATAAACAGCTAACACAAACTAAATTTATAGGATTTCTGCGAAACTTTTTTCCCCCAGAAATCTATGGATTTTTCCAGAAATCAGGAGCTATGCTTGCCTCAAGGCTAATTATTTAACCAGAAGACATGGCTCCAAGAACAAATCAGGACATGAGGAAATCTGGAACATGTGCATTCATTGCTGTTTGATGTGATCTGCGCTTGCCTTTGTAATCTTTAGATCTACTGATGAAGATCTGGCCAACTGTTAAGTGCCATGTTTAGGAGATGTTACCTCTGTTAATGTTATTCAAAATAAAGTAACCTTTAGTCCCAGTAAGAGTTGGGTGACCTTAGTAATCTTTATTTTAATTGAAGGGGGTGTGGTCTCTGCATAATTTTTCCATTTCTATAACCATTAGTACCAGTAAGGGATATGTGGTCTCTGCCAACATTAGTACCAGTAAAGGAGGTGTGGCATCTGTAACCTTTAGTCAAAATAAAGATGTGGCCTCTGTAACCTCCAGTCCTACTGATGGATATGTGGCCTCTTTAACTTTTAGTCCCAGTGAAAGGAGGTGTAATCACTATTTCGCTTCTCTAACCTGACCTGGACAATGTGTCAGGATTGCAAATGATCCTAGCTTGCATCTCTAAATGTTGTTTGTATTTAGTTAACCAACTAACCAACAATCTCTCCCTTCTGGGTAAGGTTTTATAAGATTTTATCTACATTTGTCATGAAAGTTGTTCAGCTAGAGCCATAAAATAGAATACATTTAAGTTGGGTAACAATGTACTGTATAAACAGTATACAAAACACAGTGTGCACGTTATTATCACACAGACACCTAGTTCATTCACTTTTAGGAAAAAAAAGCAAAGAACATCTCTTGTTCTATAGGAGATACAGCTTGTAATCAGTTGTCAGCATTGGCACCTTGCCTTGAGACTGATCACATGCTTGTGTATGGTGTGAAATTACTGTCCAAGGCAAAACATATGTTCTATACAAAGTTGTCTGATATGTTCAATTCATTAACGTTTATTGTGTAATGTAAAACATTTACATGATATTGAAAAAATCCGTCATGCACTGTAAACCTACATAACACCTACCACTGGGCCACCAGTTTCTTAAAATATCAAATTTGTTCATCTAACTTGAAAAGTGTCATTTCTACAAACTCATAAATACCAAAAAGTTCTAAATACTCATTAAGGTCTACTAATTTGAACAAATTGTAATTTAAGTTAACAGTACTCAACTCACTTTCATTGACCGAAGGGTACCAACAATTTTGTCCACGTGTGTATGTTTAATTACTTTGAGAATTAGGGTTTACAGTGTGTGATAATCTCAGTATCCAGTCTTTGCTAAGAATTGAGGAATCTCTTGTTATTCCATCTTAATTTAAAAAACTGCAAATCAAAAAACAGGAGAGGATAAGAGCAAAATCAAGCTGTCTAGAAATGCATTCTCAGTCCACTGTTACATTGGTCCATAACAACAGGTCACATGATGTTGATTTTAGTCATCCATAAGGATGTTGTCCAGGGATGATGAGTAGACATCTGAGTCCTTACATTGGAAATGTCTTCCCGTCTGAATACTTGTTTTAAAAACCTTTTGCATAAACTGTTAATTTATTACCTGGCTGTTTTGGAAAAAAAGAGCTGCCAAGAAACATAATCTATAGTTAAGACTAGTGGTTGGCAGAGAAGCTTTATTATTGTGACTATTACTGTTACTAGCCCAGGTCAGGTTTTTTTTTTTTTTTTTTTTCTCATATTTTTAAAGACACATCTCTCTCTACATGTAAATACTCTACATGTGGTTTGTGTCAGGAGGTCTTCTCACCTGAGGTTCCACACATTTTATTTAATTTTTTTTACCCAAGACCTACAAATATGTTTTTAAAAATCACCAAAGCATCCCATATAATTCAACTCTGGAGAACAAGCAGTAGTATAAAATTAAAAAAGTCAGATTGCCTTTTTGAGGTTCCTTGATACAAATACAGACTGTTGATGGCTTAGATTAAGATACAATGTGGTTCAACTTGTCATTCACCCTGCATAAGCTATAATGTGTTTTACATTGTTGTTGTTGTTGTTTTTGTTGTTGTTTTCAAGGGCAAACATTGCAACATTGCTTTTTCTTCATCAAAGAAGCTGCCAGCAGTGTCAGCTACGGACTGTATGATCGATTTCTCTATTGGGTCAAGCAAGGCACCTGCTATGCTATGAAAGCTTGAATGACCAGGAAGTTTAGTGTATTGGGTCCAGATCAGACACATAACATGTAAAAGTGTAACATCTTATGATATTACATTTTTTATGTACCTATGTATCTTACATAGAGTGCCAGTCTATGCGTATACACTGTTCCATATTGTGTTTATGTTGTGTCCAAGATGAGGGTTACATTCAAGCAGGCTGAGTGATAAATTGGCAGTTCTGTGCTTTAGCCAGCCACTAAAAAATAAAGCCCAGGAATTGATGGCCCAACAGAATTCCTTCTGTGGTTAGCTAAGGACATGCACCATTACCTGCTCCTTCCTGCGGGATATTTTATGGTCCTTTAAATAGGAGAAAATGGGCAGTATTCCTGCAAGGTAATGGCTTCCCATCATTTACATACAGTACACACCACAGGGACACTGACACCGCGTAGGACAATTGCAACATAGCTCAGATGCGAGTATCCATCTCTAGGATTATATATGCCTATAGTAACTCACTACTGTGTGTGTGTGTGTGTGTGTGTGTGTGTGTGTGTGTGTGTGTGTGTGTGTGTGTCTCTCTCTCTCTCTCTCTCTCTCTCTCTCTCTCTCTCGCTCTCTCGCTCTTGCTCTATTCTCTTACTCCCATAGCTGACATTTCCGAAGAGCATCTCATTTATTACAGGTCACAGACACTAAAGCAGTAGTTTAAAAAGACAAAGAGACTCACTGTGGTCCCATCAGCACCCAGAGGCAACTCTTTTTCCCTGGTCTTAGCTCGACACTTACCCCATATTTTATCACATGACAGCGCCTCACGCTGGTGGGTCTTCTTTAATTTGTGAGAAGTCAGCTGGATCTCCACAAAGTACAGTCTGAAATCTCGAGCAGGGCTAGAAAACTGCTACCACATTATGAAATATCAGATGATTCCTAAGCAAATAACAATACAGATAATGGGTCTAATTCAAGATTAATCCAAGAATAAACTGTTGTCCTTTTAATGCCATGTAATGTTAATGTCTTTATCTCAATTTTTTTTTTTTTTTTTTAAGCCTTGCTAAAAAGCACCGACACTGGAACCTCCTTCGGTACATACATATATGCATTTATATAAAGGTGTAACTAATACATTCCATAACTAGTTAACAAATTCTGTGTTTGACCTTTATGCCCAGTGCCATGTTTGGTGAAAACCATTTCAGCAGAAACACCTTATACACACTGTCAAGCACGGCGGTGGAGGGTGACGATTTGGGCTTGCTTTTGCAGCCGCAGGACCTGGGCACCTTGCCGTCATTGAGTTGACCATGAACTATACCAGAGTACCAGAGATAAATGTGAGGCCATCTGTCTGATGAATTGGGTCATGGATCAGGACAATGATTGGAAACACAATCAACACACCAGCAAATCTACATCAGAACAGTTAACAAAATAAAATAATCAAGGTTGGTAATGGTCTGGTCAAAGTTTAGACCTCAAGCCAATTGAATTGCTGTGGTGGGACCTGTGCATGAGCAAATGCCCAAAGACCTTAATGAACTGAAGCAATGCTGCTTCAATGAAAGCAATGACGAATGGATGTGAGAGGCTGATAAAGTCATACAGGAAATGATTACTTTAATGTTATTACTGCTTTTAAGAATAAGTATAAGTATACGTTTTTAGTATTTTAGTATTTTTTTAATATTCATACAACAAAATCTTTTTTTTTCCCAGTCCGGGTCATTTTATGTTCCTGTGCGGTAAAATAAAAATGCATCTCCAGTGCCAGTTGCTTTTGATTGAGGAGCTATGAAGCACCTTATTAACTTTCTCATTGTCATGCAGACGCCATCACAACGTGGCCTTTCACAAGCAGACAGAGAAAGGGTGTGAACATAAATGTTTGATACAGACTGTATATGCAGTTGGTAAGTCATCATGATACCACCATCATCATAATCTTCATCATCGTCATTATCACCATGATCATCATCATAATGAAAGGAAAATAAAATAATGGAGTAACGGCTTGATGAGCACCAAAATATCACATTTTTATTGTTGGGGTCATGAAACGACATTTTTCAAGACAATTAGACCCTGAGGAAATCAATGTCTTATTACTGTGTTCATTATGCAGGCCAGTGAACACAGACCTAAACGGGACAAAGACAAGTCAAGAGTGAATGGGCAACATCGACACGTCATTTCCATTTGCAGCATCCAATGTCCTGAACGGAGTGGGGAAAAAAAAAAATGCACAAATAAAGTGTTGACACTAATGACATAACATGAATTATTTATCAGACGCCTATTTGTATTGCATCACACACACACACACACACACACGCACGCACACACACACACACACACACACACACACACACATCATCATCATCATCATCATCATCATCACTTCATTGTGTGTTAATAAACATTACATCATCACTGTGTCTCTGATTAGTCAGAAAGTGTTGATTCATATTTTATTACCTTATTATATTAATATCACTGTGGCTGTGTAGTGGTCATAAAAGGTAATGTTTAATTTCCATTCCTAGAAGGAGTCTCAACGTGTTATCAGTTGACGCTTTAACATCCTCATGAAGCATTTGCATTGTTTATTTCTATGAGGCAATAATAATTCATTACAATGTTTTTGTTTGTTTGTTTTGTTTTAAAAGACTCTATTATGAGTCTCTTTCAAATGGTTGAGATGTATTACAGGATTATTATATTTACAAATATATTATAACAAGCTTAGCATACCTCAACCGGGTGGTAGAGATGGCTTAATCAGTGTTCTACACAAAACGTTTCTGTATAGTGACGAGAAATCTACCAAAAAGCTGAACAGTTCATTAGCTATTTAAATGTTTTTTTTTTTAAACTAAATAACTACCTATATAAATAAAATGGTAATCATTGGAAAATGTCTATAGTATAAAAAACATATGAAAACATATGAAACACTTCAGGGTGGGCAGTTAATGCAAAAAATAAAAATAAATAAATAAATTTAACACACTGTACCTCTGCCCTTCTCCTCACCTTTTTTTTTTAATTGATTCCTTTCCTATAATAGCATGACACAAACTGTTTAATTATGTATTTATTACTTAAACACTGTATATCGTTCCGGTGTCCCAGACAAATGTATGTATTTTTCCCATGAAAGGATTTAATCCATCATCCCATTATTCCTGGAGCTGTTGGTCCACGTGGACGCCGAAAAACATACTGTAGATCAGCACTTTTAGAGGACACTAGTGTCACTTTAAGGATTATTGCACAGTGTTAGACAGGAACGTGTTTGCTTCAGAGTTTTGGAAAAGGACTGTAGCGTTTGCTAAATGAAAGTACAGGGCAGACAAACATGAGCTTTAAACTCCTACATGACAAATGAATGAAGCAATTATCTTAAAATGTATTAGACTAATTTCTTTAATGTATTAATGTATTTTAATGTATTGTAGACTAATTAGACATTTCTCACACCTCTCTTTCTTCACATTTCTCTACTAAGGCAGTACACTTAAACAGAAAATTGAATTTCAGTGTAAGAATATTAAAACCAGATTGCTCTCAGGTCCAGGACAGACAATCGATAGACCTCCTGATTGCAATAATCCTGAACAACATTTTTTTTTCTTTTTTCTTGATCATTTGAGAAAGATGAGAATTCTATAGAATTTATACCCTGGTTTCTTTGTGATGATGATAAAGATAACATGTTAGAGTCAATAAGGTTGTAAACAGGTAAGCTACAGTATAAACATTGCATGGTAGGTATTATCCAGTTATAAAAGTAATCAAACATTTTTTTTTATTACTCAGAAGTATTTGGGTTTAAGAATTTGGGTTTACTTGTCTTATCAAGTGGATAAAAAACTAAAGCATTAATGTATGTACAAGGATCAAGCATTATGGAAGAAGCAGGAACAAGGAGTGGGAAGGAGGGAGAGATTCAAACCCTCAGCCCTGGATGCACAAGGCCACTAAGCCTCCCTGCTGCCTGGAGTAACAGTAAGGTTGCACTTTTAATTTTCCTGGAACTTTTGCCTTTTTTTTGTCTTAGTAACTTAAAGAAAGATGACGTGCAGCATCTAGATTTATTACTTTACAACACAAATGCTTAGTTATTTATCACTAACGGCGTGCTCATGTAAAATACGAAATAAGACAAATGGAAAAAGCACGAGCGGTGGATTTCTAATGCATCACATGCTATTTGTAAGACAGATCATTCCGCAGGACCGCAGCAGGAATACCTATTAACCTCCTTTAAGTTGTACGAGGACCAAAGTTGCAAACCTATTGTACAGTACAAAACGGCCTTCAATCCAAACGAACGTGTTGTGAAATTTCTGGTGAATGCAAACATTTTAAAGAACGCTGCATGTGTATGAATGATGATCCCGGTCGAGGTGGCTCGGAACCCACTGCAGTCGTTCCCGTGAACATTCGGTGAGTAGAATTCACCCACCATCGCTTGCACAGGTCAGGAACTCGGCTGGGAGTTACCGCCACATCCCCATACAGTCCTGACCTCACTCCAAGCAATTTCTATATGTTTGAGCCATTAAAGGAGTTCCTGAGAAGCCATTGTTTCAGACATGAAGCAGGCGGTTCACTCATGGCTCCGGAATACTGAGAAAACTGTCTCCCTTGATGGTGTCCAAGGACTAATGGAACTCTGGGATTAATGTGTTAGTGTAGCAGGGGATTATATAGAGAAATGAATGGAGTTTTTACTCATGAAAACTTCTTCTTCTGTTCTTCCGCACAATCAAATGTCCCGGTTTGACTTGATCACCCCCTTGTAGATATTCAGTGAAACAGTCTCATATTGTCCAAATATCACTATTCGCTTAAGTAAATCCTGCTTACTGTGAACTTTACTCAAGCGACTTTAGGTTATCTTGCGTGATCTGGCACCGGATTCACAAACCAAACACAGGTTTTGGAAAAAGAAGCGAACATAATAAGCAAGTAAGAAACAAATTGTTTTTGTTTAGCAATTTGTAGCATTTATTTTTTTTTTTCAAATCTAGTTTTCTTTCAAATCGACTAATTATCTTAATTACCATTTAAATGTTATTCGATTTAAAATATACAGCACATTTAATGTATTATTTATTATCACTTAATGTGCATATTGTACAATGCCATTTTCATTTAGGGAAAGAAAAACATGATCATTATTTTAGACTGAAAAAGTGTCAATCATTCAAGGTTAACAAAAGAAAAAAAAAAAAAAAACGAAATAAAAGCTAGATAAAGATTCTTTCAAAAGAATGCAATAAGTAGGGACAAACTGGCCAAGCTACAAATCTTTTAAAATTTGAAACTCATCTAGTATCTTTATTTCAATGTCAAAAAATAAAACTTCGATGCAATTATAGTAAAGGAGCTCCACATTACCGCTGACTTAAATACGACCCCAAGTGTTTCATTCCTTATGAAGTAAATGACAAATCAAAATAGCTTGCTATTGCGAAAAACAAACAAAAAAAAAAAACATCGAGAGCTTGTTAGCCAAGAGATGATTCTCACTATTCTCTATTAGTCAGTACATGAAAATGTGAAACTTAAATACAGAGGCAAAATATAGCACTTAACATTACTGCCGCTTATCCCTACTGGTGCCTTATTACTGAGCGAGGTCCTACGCTGACACTAAGTACTTCTTATCGCTGAAGCATTTAATTTCGGATGACACGGTAAGATCGTGCCACACAGTACGGCTCAGGATTCATTAGTTCCTTGTGAGAGTGAGGGAAATCATAAGCAGAACAGCAGGAAATTCATTTCCTGTCTTATTTTCTACCCGGCCCAAGGGAGTCTGTATCTCTGCACTGTCAAATGGAGTTAATCTGCTTTAAATATGTCATTTGCTATTACACTAATCTCATTCCAATGGCTTAGTTTTTACATCTTGGCACCATGAGAACACAGACATTTTTTGTTTTTTTTTTTCTCTCTTATACTTCCTTGAAATTAATGTCTTCAGTTATGGTCTCTCAGGCTACGTTCAGATTACCAGCCATAAGTGACTTAATTTCGATTTTCTACCATAATGTGACAGAGACAACCCCCAAACCCCCCCCCCCCCCCCCCGCTTTTTTTTCCCCCTTGGGCTGTCTGAATGCACGGACCTGAACCTGTACCTCATTTGTATGTGGTTCTAGATCACATGTCCAGTACTGTGCCAAATGTCTTAGGCACCATATTATCTTTAGTACAAAATTTGTTATATTGTTTATAATATTATGTAAAAAAAAAAAAAAAAAAAAAAAAAAACATACCACCAAACATACCACTAAATTAATAATAAAAAATATATATATTTGCAATGTAAGATTCAGGGTTTTGCATACAAACAGAAGGCAGTAAGTGTGACAAAGTTACCAGACGTATTTACATTTTCCAGGACACTCAGTAAAACCTAACATTTACCTAAGTGCTAACACAAACCTAGCACTTACAAAAAATGGCATAGACTAAGATGCCTTTGATTTTTACATAAAAATACATTTAAAAAAAAACACATTTAAAATAAACACAATCTATATTTGGTGTGAAAACTCTTTAATAAAAAAAAAAAAAGAAGAAGAATATATAGATTTGTGCAATTCTACAGGGTGGGCCATTTCTATGGATGCACCTTAATAAAATGGGAATGGTTGGTGATATTAACGTCCTGTTTGTGGCACATTAGTATATGTGAGGGGGCAAACTTTTCAAGATGGGTGGTGACCATGGTGGCCATTTGGAAGTCGGCCATCTTGGATCCAACTTTTGTTTTTTCAATAGGCAGAGGGTCATGTGACACATCAAACTTATTGGGAATTATAAGTAAAGTATATGGTATAATACAGTATACCAGAGTCCTTCTAGTAACTTTATCACACTTTCTTCTTTCTATTTTCAGGCAAAACCAAGTAGCTTACATTAGATTATTTGCTGTCTTCACAAACATGCAGAAATTATTTTATTATGTTATTTATTTATTTTTATTTTTATTGCATTTATTTATTTATTTGTTTGTTTTAAGTTTGGAAATATTGAGCGGCTTTGTACATAAAAATACATTAATAATAAAAATATCTAACAAAATTTGTACTAGATATAGATGGAAGATACTGTACAGTATCTGAAAACAAGCAGATTGGAATTCATGCGACTTTTTGTTTCTGGACGCTCGCAGATGTCATCAGTCAGCACAGGCAGAGTGGGGATTTCAAAGCAGTCCAAACACCCACTCACTCATAATCTATACTGCTTTAACCTGTATTCAGGGTCACAGAGGGCATGGATCCTATCTCAGGAGACTTAGGGCACGAGGTGAGGTACTCCCTGGACAGGGTGCCAATCCATTACAAGGCGCACACACACACACACACACACACACACACACACTACAGGAACACCAATTAGCCTAATCTGCACGTCTTTGGACTGTGGGAGGAAACCCACCAAGCACTTAGAGAACATGCCAACAAGAACTGACCCTGGCTGTGAATCGAACACAGACCCTGGGGTTGCAAGGCAACACAGCCAACCGCTTCACCACCGAGCTGCTGCAGTCCAAACAGCTGCAAAAACAGCTAAAGATGGCTTTTTTTTCTTAGTCTGGACCACAAAAAATACAGCCAGAGAAAAATCCCAAGCACATTCTTTCTGTTAAAATTATATCCACTGTGTAAAATTGATTTTACACAATGAAATTCATGAAGTGTTGATCCAAATGGCGCGAGCGAAGATGCATCAGTGTGCACGTGTGCCGTTTCAGAGGACAGACACATCTGCATTAGAGTCAGATAACTCTCCATCATGACATGCAAATCTGATCTGACCAAAATCTGGGCTGCTAATTAACTAAGTAGACAACTACCTACAACTGTGTGTTTGTGTTTGTGTGCGTATGTGTGTTTATTTTCATTCTTCTGTACATGCAATACAGCTGATTCCATTTAAACCATGATCATTTTATTGTGTAATGATCATAATCCAAAAATATACATCATAAAAGACACTGTGCCAGTCCACAACCAGGAATAATACAGCATGTTATACATAGATTTACAACACTGAGAGGAAAGGAGAAAAACAAAAACAAACAAACAAAAAAACATTCAATTATGAACCACTTTTTAAAAACCCAACAGTGAGACTTTCTGTATTTATGCTTCTGCCTTGGAAAAGTCTCAGCGCTCTATGATTTTTATTAAATAACCTTCAAGAGTGAGTCAGGGAGGATTAACCTGCCTCTTGATTAAGGCTTTGCTGTCTCCGAACAGCACACACGCTCTCAAGTAGCATGAAAAAAAATATATTTCCAGGTACTTTTATTACTTTTTATTATATAAGAGTGATGTGTAAACAATCTGGTGCCTTCGGTTTTCTAAAAAATATACTATAAAAGCATCCGATATCTTCCAGAATTTATAAAGTGTTTAATGTTATCCACAAACAGAATGAACAAGAGGTACAAAAGTCTGATATATATAGACTATACATTATCTTATTTGATCATTCTGAGGAATACGTTTTTTTTTTTTTTTTTTTTTTCCTTAAGAGCATGATACGTTCCAGGATCTGCTGAGGAAGAAAGCAATATATGTAACATGTTCTGAGGAACATAAATGCTCGAGATGTTACACTACAGTGTTTCTGTGCCTATATGGTGGAGGAGGCAGAAATGATCCTGGCTTCATACTAGACTCTGACAGGTTCTCAGGGTTCTCACGTCCGTTCTGATTGTAGATGAAACTGTTCCTGCAGACCAGTGAGGGATCTCGGGGATGCTGCGAAACGCTGGACGGAAGGCTGTGATGGCGCTTCTCTGGATTGTTTGTGTGAAAAGGCTTCTTGTTTGTTCCAGCATGACTTGGTTGTATTGTGCTGCTTTGAAAGATAATATGGCCTGGTAGGGCAGCGGTGCAACTTTTAACACCGTCGAGTTTGCGTGCAGGACCTGGAGAACCAGGCTGGATTTGGTGCTGACAAATTTGTCCTGTTACTGAAGCAAGAATGCACTTGCTGGGATGGTCAGTAGATAGAGCATGACCTGAATGGACTTGGTGGCCGTTTTGACTCATTGGTCCAGTTAGAGGAGACTGAACCGGTGGAAGAGTAAAGTGAACATGGGGTCTCTCGGTTTGAGAGGTCAGGCTGCCATGGCTGTTTGTAGTCCTGCTTTTTGTTCTTGACAACAGAGGAAGAGAAACCATGCTTTTCTTTAGCGTCTCCTGGTTCATCTCATTTGTGTTGTGCTGTTGAGGAGAGCCGATGCTCTCAGTCTCAATCTTGAGCTGTCCATCAGAGTTGCCATGGTAACCTGGGTTATCTAGTGCATGAATCTCTCTGTTTTTCTGGTGTGTGATGAAAGGGTTCTCCTCAATAGGGTCTGGAATTAAAAATAGATAAATAATAATATCTTGACATGATTGGGGAAGTCCATAACTTATTGATGTATCCATCACCTACATGACAGAACACACTGTTCAAGATCATGTTTTTTTTTCACCAGCCTGAATCACTGGAAGACACTTTTGAAGATACAAAAGAACCTGGAAGTTACCTGAGAAACTCTTGTCGTTCTTGGCAGCCACACAACCATCCTCCCCAGCACTTCTCTTTCTCTGTGTTCTTTCCTTCAGGAATGCAGCAGAGTCTGTACTGTAATGTCGACAGCTGCTGTCCTCCACGAAGGCAGTGCTGTGCTTGTTCTTCAACTTTCCATGACAGAGCTGCTCGTCTTTGCCAGGCCTCACAGGGAAAAACAGTTCACCAGATGACGTGGCTGCCTCACAACTCTGAGGTCCTATTTTTGCATCACTCAGTCCCTGTATGTGATTCAAAATGAATATAAAACAGTTAGTTCCAACTGACCAATCTGATTGGACACACATGGTTGAAGTAGATGGTAACAGCTCTGGCATGTTTAACCATACGTATCACACTGCATCAACATTAATTACTTTAACTCTCAGCCATAAGCATGGGTAGGTCTATACAATCTGCAGCACTGAGGAGAGACCAGCTACTTGACAAAAGCCCACATTTAAAACCAGTCACAGAAGCACTTTCAGCTAGCAAACACATTTAAAAAAGAAATGTTTCTAAATTGTTCAGAATATCTGAATCGCTTTCCAACCCCTGATCAAGAGGACTACTTTGTGTGTGAAACAAGGGATTCTACACCCTAGCGCACTAGTTTTCCATTTAAAGCTATTTGGGATTTAACTCTGGTACCATGTAAGGTAACAGAGATGATGATATGAAGAGGAATACTTGGACATACAAAAAAAAAAAACTTGCATAATTACACATTGTCCACTGTTCAACATAGTACTGGTATGAATTTGAAACTACTTTTACCCCTGTTAATTACGACTGTCAGTCACCAGCTCGCCAGCCTTGGTTAGTTAGTTCTGCCAGTCGCAGAAGGATAGGTATTGATGCAGCAAAATTATCATAATCTGCTGATAATAAATGGTGTTTGTGGAACTGTTTTATAAAAGCAATATCATACTTGACATCATGCTGTTGTGCTGAGTAACAGCATGACAGTGATGCCTACTGTATGACAGCCATGCTGATAACCAGCATAACAGCACTCCCTGTCGTAAAATATTGCTTAAATATAAACCAGTGAAGGAAAACAAATATTAATTCATAGATACGGATAAAACTGAGATATAACACTGACTTGTATTATGGGTTTCACCTGACTGGAGTCCAGATGAGGGCTGGATGAGTGAGAGGAAACAGGAGCATTGAGTTTTTGAGGAACCAAGTACTCCTCCGCGTCCATAACATCCCCAAGTTCATCCTCATCAAAAAGACTGTGGAAGAATTTACTGTGGTTGGGACTGGGCAGCTTCATGCAATCATCCCCCTAAAACAAACAAAAAATAGTACCTCTCCAGAAGTCTAAAGTTTCAGAGTTAAAAGGAGAAAATACCTTTGTGTTACTTACCTGGATGACTAGATATCTCTGAGGGTCTCTCGCCATCCTGCAGAATTCTGAAGCGAGCTCTTTAAACCTGGGCCGACTGTCAGCATCGATCATCCAACCTTGAGCGAGGACGAAGGATCGTTAATGAGCGACAAAATGAGGCAGCCCTTTCAGCAGGAAATGAATCAATGCAACACAAATAAATGGAAAATCCTGCTAGCACTACATATTTTCTTTTTGGGCATAATTCCTTGATTATGTCCATGCCACTATCCTGCTTGCTGATAGAATCATTTAATCTTTGTCAAGCATTTGCATGTTTCTTTTCCACTCTGAATTAATTTGCCTTCTAAAGCTTATGCTACAACAATAATTACTCATCTCTATCAATATACTGTGATGTGGTTATTAAGGGTGTAGTGATTAGAATCATAATTGTAATTAGATATAATGCATCTTTGATTTGAAGACATTGTAAAAAAACAAACGTCATGTCCATGCTTTAAGACTTACATTTCACCATGACCATGTAAACGTCTATGGTGCATATCGGAGGTTGAGCCAGACGTTCTCCTTTCTCCAAAATATCCGGGATATCACGATTGGGAACACCATCATATGGCTTTGCTCCGAAAGTCATCAGCTCCCATGCGGTCACTCCTAATTTTGCACAAACGTCACATAATGATGTCACATCACAATGTGAGATTATAATGTCTGAACTTTAAATATGCCAAAATACATATATTTTTACTGTGTAACTGTAGATATGAAAGAGTAAACTGGTTACTTATAATGAGCATTTCCCTTACCATAACTCCAAACATCACTCTGGTGTGTAAACTTTCTGTAGTGTATACACTCCAGAGCCATCCACTTGATAAGCATCTGCACATGAATATGGGAAGAAGAACCCACAACTCTGTCTTGGTAAATAACATGACCATGTTTATTTCAAGGAATGTTTAACAAATATCACTGTTACGTAATGTAGACTGTTTTACCTTGTCATCTTCTTTATTGTACTCCATTGCATCAGCATCCAGAAGTTGAGCAAGCCCAAAGTCTGTGATCTTGATATGGTTTGGGGATTTCACCAAAATATTACGAGCAGCCAAGTTTCTATGGACCATCTTTCTTTCCTCCAAGTACATCATACCCTGAAAATACACAAGTAATCATAAATAATATAAGCATGGTTGGGGCTTTCTCTTAACTCTGTTAGTGGACTTTTGAAAGAATCCCTCAGGGTTCAGTATTAAGTACTGTTATATTGTATTCTTTCATGTACTGCAAACTTGTGCGATATTGAATGAGGATTGTGAGGGCATCTTAGTGCAAAATCATTCACATTGGCATTATATGGTCTTGGATTTAGTAAGTGCATTGATAGAAATTCAAAAGTCAAAGAAAAGAGGTACAGTATCTTATTACAGCAATATAATTTTACTATAACTTAATTTATGTGACATTATACAGAGGAAATGGTGGAGAGAATATTTAATTTAAGTATAACATATAAATTAAGCATCAGGTTTCCACTTATTAAGAAAACAAGGTCATAAACAAAAAAATGAACTGTGAGGATTAAAACCTGTCAGCACAAACGTTGTTGTTGTTCATCCTTGAAGGCCAAGTAGAAGGCCAAGTATTGGCCTTCATTTTTAAAATATATAAAAAAAATTACTTGTCACAATTTGTTAAATAATGATATTTGCATGCAGTATGAGAACAATGCAGCCAAAGTTGGGAAAATTAAGAAAGTGAAACTTTGTATATTCCTTTGAGTGAAATGAGGTTGCACTGGGTGTTGGGACACCATGGTTTACTTGACAGCTTTATTGAGTGTTTTAATTTACTAACTGGGCACACAGAAACAGAAGAGAGAGAGAGAGAGAGAGAGAGAGAGAGAGAGAGAGAGAGAGAGAGAGAGAATGCACAAGATCCTATTCAGTGTGCTGTAGTTTTGTTGCAGCCAATCAAAATGTACTTCCACAGTTAATTAGTCCATCAATAATCCATTATGCAATGCAATGGCACCACAGTCAGAGCGAACGAATAGCCCAGCATTCCTGGTTCAGCTGAAGATACTGGAGAATCCTCCCTGCTAATATATCATGCTTCTATTACCATAAACTCATCTATTATTTCTCCATGTGCCACGCAAAATCTTTAAATGAGGATCTGCTACCAATCATGCTGCCGTGTGACCGCGACAACCTCCAACGGAGGGGACATGTTGCAGGTGGGAGCATGATTGATAGAAGTCATTAAGTCAGTGTCCAAACCTCTTTGTGATGAGGAGCCAATGTGGGCCTCTTCTGCTCAAGCTATCAGTTTACAATGGACAAGTGGCTTGACGGGGTCGCAGGTTAGCGAGCCTGACAATGGGAAAAGTTGTGGATAAGGGAAAAGCACTCAAGTGTGACACCAAGGTGGGATTTTACAACAGTAGCTTGTCTCTTACAAATAAACAAATCATCCCTATTATCCATGTGTAAATTTTGCTAAGAGGTAGCCAATGAAAAGACAAGCCAAAAATATAGGTTTTGGAGAAAAGTGCCGTTTTTGTAGAACATTTTTGCCATTTTTGCGGCAGTCTTAATTACAGTTATGCAGTAAATCTAGTTTACTGATGTTAACTATAAGTGGCAACAATAGGAACTATTGTATATGTTTGTTTGAAAGCATTGTAGAGACAAATATACCCTTCATTTGGATTTAACGATAGAATACGCTAAGGAACCAGTGAAAATGAAGCTATTCACCTATGTCACTGGCAAGAGTGGCAAGATTCTGTATGAGATGCTAATCAGAGATATAACCAATTAGAAACAGAACCATAAGCATGGTTGGACAAAATTATTACCAGCACTGGCCACTTTAACTGCACTTTAAGGCAAATATCTAATCAGTTACATACAATTAACGACAACTAAAGAAATGATACTCGTACCAGCAGTGAGAACATGGCAACAGCAGTATCTGAGTCACAATATTGCATGCTGATTCTGTGGGACATCACAATAGAAAAAACAAACTAAAATGTCTAGCATATGGAAAGGCAGATGTACAGTACAACGAAGCTGAGGTAATCTGGGACATGCAAATTGAAGCCAAGGAACCCAAGAAACAGACAATTGTATTGTCTTGAATTTGTGGTGGTGGACCAGGACATTGTGGTGTCATTACAAAACTCCCAAAAACATAGATTTTCAAGGTGCGCAATGCCAAAAGTGGCTTTTAGCATGTCAAATAAGAAGGGGAGTCCAGCTACTTGACAATATTTATCATACCACTTGGGAGACACAATTTGCTTAGAATGGTTATGGGTATAGACATCCTCCAGAGAATGTTCATGCAAAAATCATGAAGAGACCATCATGAAGAAATGGGCTTATTCCAATTCCACTGAAGATAAAAAAATAACTTTAATTTGAATGTGTACCAGATCAGGTTGAGGGACAAGGAAGTTTCTTTCAAAGGACATCATGCCTACTGTAGACCAGCTGATGCAAATGGTTTACATAAAATAAAAAAAAATAAAAAAATTCCACAAAGTCTTGGAATTTGAATGTAAGACCTTATCACCAGCTTACCCTTAGATCAATGGAACAGCCGAATCTTATTTGGAAAGATTAAAACCAAAGTTGAAGGTCAGGACCCGTACCTTTTACTTTCTAACTATCAGAACACATCAACACAGAGCCTTTAGATGGCCTATAGACTTTTCAGTCAATATAAATTCTTTGTTGTCCACAATTGAGATTGGGCTACATTTGAGATACACCCAACAGCATCAATGCACCTACTTCAGTAGATCAGTTAAGGACCTGGACAGACTGCAGGAGGGGGATAGGGTGAAGATACATTCTTGGCAACCTCATGGCAGCTGCAAGATTGCCAAAGTGGTAAATCTGGTGAACTCTGTCAAATAAAATGACATTGGACAAACAGGGTATTCTCAGGGACAACCACAGATGCTGATGAAGAGGTTTAGAACTAGATCTTCTTACACATATTAAAACAGCTGATATCTGGCCAGACATTCAGCTAGATAGATTCCATTTTTTTTACCCTCTTGTTGTTGTTCTTTTGGGTTCTCCTATTAAAGGGTAACAACAACAGACCCAATTCACTTGACACTGATGTTATGCTAGATGCAATTTCTGACACAATCCTCCCTAATCCAGCTTGGGATTGGAACCAAGGATACACTGTATCCAGTGGCAGGGTTACCACATTGTCTAGGAATCAAACCTGGCCTGTCCACATGGCACATCAGAAGGTTACCACTAAGCCATTAGAGGTCATAGATTTCCCTTTACACTAATAAACAATACAGACTTTTATTGGCCTTGCCAAAATGACCAAGCCTTTTCTTTTAACATTACTACAATGTTAGATTGAAAAAAGCGACAGGGCTTTGTTTTGCAACTGTATTTCATGTGTCAAAAGGATCTGTCATTATTATTATTATTATTATTATTATTATTATTTAAGTGATTCATAGCAGCATACTGTGGTGGCAAAATTAGGAATTGGTACAAAAATGTGTGAAGGCTGACAGGTCTCTTGAAAAGACACGGCTGATGAAGGTGACCTCTGAAGTTGTCCTACAGCATCTGTGCTTGAAACTAATTTTCTGTGCACACATGCTCCTGGGGTCTAAGGGTCAAATTGAAGGAGTTTTGCAGGTTGGACAGCAATAAGAAACAAACGCAGAGTAGAGCCAGGACATGTGGAGAACACCCCATGAGAAAAATTGGAGATGGGGGGGAAAAAGTAGGACCAGGCTGTGCAGACCCTGCGTGATATTATCACACATATTTGATAGGGGATTCTGAATGAAGAACTCCGGTACATGACTTTTCTCAGACAGCAATGCTCTTGATAAAATTCGAATGTACTCCTTGTGATTTGATTGAAGAACCTTTTCACTGTGCATCCTTGAGCTACTCAGAAGACTTTAAGACTTATCATTTAAATAACAATGACTTGGTGATTTCCGCATGCATAGGAAGCAGAAAAAAGAGAAAAAATACAAGCAGAAAAGAAGCAGGTCATTCTTACCTTGGCGATCTGAACACACCAGTTGAGCAGCAGCTGAGAGCCGACGTTGTCCTTGTGCTCGTAAATGTAATCCAGCAGGCAGCCATGGGGCAGGAACTGGGTCACCAGCTGCACATTCGGGCTCACACACACCGCAAGCAGGCGCAGCAGGTGCGGGTGATCCATGCTGGATATCATCACAGCCTCCTGAACGTGAAGAAAAAAAAAAAAAAAAAACAGAACCTGGTAATGGAAAGCTGTGAACATCAGGTGCAAGTTTAGACCCTTTGAAAAGCACGATCATGCTAACATTCACCTGATGGCCATGCAATGCTTTTAATAGATGGGCTTTTTTTTCTATTTATTTTGTTTCTATTTATTCCGGATGGATAGAAAAGGCTGCACATTAACACTGGCCTTGAAGAAAAGTAAGAAAGAGCAAAACACGAAGACTCTTTCAGCAAGCTAAGAAAAAAAGAAAAGGCATCGATATCTATCTTCTCAAATCCCAGACTAAACATTTTTCATGAGTGAAAGAAAGAGACAGGAAACATAATGAGAGAGTGTGTTTAATGTTTCCTTGCCTCACAGAAGAGGCGACCGCCATTAGTGAGTGTGACCCTCAGCATGCATTCATCTGAGTGCGTGTGTGTGTGTGTGTGTGTGTGTGTGTCTGTGGACTGATGCACTTATTTAGAGTGCATGTGCATGAATATAGTTTATATCTGTTTTTAATTCAGAAAAGATATTTTCTGTTTCGTACAAATATTAAACCAAATATCTCAGTCCATGTGTCGGACAGTATGCAAGGAATTTTATGTATGGAAAGAAAGCGCTGTTTTGTGACTCACATCAAGAAGCTTTGCATTGGACTTCAGTCCTGTCGTGTCATTTAGGACCTTTATAGCCACTGGGATTTTTACACTCTCACCTTCAGGTATCCAGAAGCCCTGATGAAGAAACAAAGACTCACATTGAAACATTGAGGTATTATATAGTCTAATAAAATGCCCCCACACACACACACACTTTGCCGAGTACCTTGTAGACAGTACTGAAGGTTCCAGATCCCAGGATCTTGATCCTCTTGAGTTCAGTTTCCTTAAGTAAGCGCAGCCGAGCCTCATTCAGTGCTGCTGTTCCACTGGCTTTCAGAGGCTCCAGGAGCTGATCAAAACACAGATTAGTTATCACAGTTATTACAGTAACACATGAGAATACACTATACAAGGGTGAGTCAAAAAGTACACGCACTCTGGCCGTAGAATTAATTTTACTTAACTTTTAGAAAAGACAAACACATAATTTTTTCAACATAATCTCCTTGGGTCTTAAAACACTTTATCCATCTGGCAACAGGATTTATTTTTTCGTTATTAAATAACGTTTAGCTGAGCTGCAGTCTTCACTTCTTCATCAGAAGTGAATCTTCATCCTTGTAGGGCTACTTTCAGGGGACCGAAGAGTGTCGACAGAAGTGTAGATGTGCATCGTAGTGATGAATACGTGTCTCGTCATCAGTAATGATTCTCTTTAGGAACCTTTCACGCTCCTTAGTCCAAATTTTGTTTGCAGATATCTAAACGCTTCTGTGAGGTGTTCCAGGATGAGGTACACTCTCAGACCACACACGAAAACAATAAATCACCGCACTTATTTTGTGCAAATCACAACTCAAATCAATTTCTTTCTCGCACCGCAGTTAGGGTCACTGCTGTAACACACCAGCGCAGCAGTGACCCTAACCCAAACCCTAACCCTAACCCTAGGTAGCCTTAAATAGAAAGCACTGATGTGATAGTGCAGCCAACAGGAGTTTTAATATAACTGGTGTGCAGATATTTTTTGACTCACCCTCGACAGAGTAGATCCCAGATCAGTCATTACAATAGAAC
The DNA here is from genome assembly GCA_030347435.1 of Clarias fuscus. NCBI lineage: Eukaryota > Metazoa > Chordata > Actinopteri > Siluriformes > Clariidae > Clarias > Clarias fuscus. The sequence goes on from CM059227.1 coordinate 3,388,723, forward strand.
AGTCATGTACACTATACATCTTAATAAACAAAAAGCAGATCCTGGATGAGTGTTTACAACAACACACGTATTTATATCTTTATACATACACACAAAAAAAAAAAAAACAGATACAATACAGACATTACAATAACACACAAACATTCACTATACACCTACAGTATGTACAGAGTAAATTCAAGATTTCTATTGCAATAACATACTCATATACAGTATATATCTCACCTAAAGGATTATTAGGAACATTATACTAATACGGTGTTTGACCCCCTTTCACCTTCAGAACTGCCTTAATTCTACATGGCACTGATTCAACAAGGTGCTGAAAGCATTCTTTAGAAACGTTGGCTCATATTGATAGGAGAGCATCTTGCAGTTGATGGAGATTTGTGGGATGCACATCCAGGGCATGAAGCTCCCGTTCCACCACATCCCAAAGATGCTGTATTGGGTTGAGATCTGGTGACTGTGGGGGCCATTTTAGTACAGTGAACTCATTGTCATGTTCAAGAAACCAATTTGAAATGATTCGAGCTTTGTGACATGGTGCATTATCCTGCAGGAAGTAGCCATCAGAGGATGGGTACATGGTGGTCATAAAGGGACGGACATGGTCAGAAACAATGCTCAGGTAGGCCGTGGCATTTAAACGATGTCCAATTGGCACTAAGGGGCCTAAAGTGTGCCAAGAAAAGATCCCCCACACCATTACACCACCACCACCAGCCTGCACAGTGGTAAAAAGGCATGATGGATCCATGTTCTCATTCTGTTTACGCCAAATTCTGACTCTCCCATTTGAATGTCTCAACAGAAATGGAGACTCATCAGACCAGGCAACATTTTTCCAGTCTTCAACTGTCCAATTTTGGTGAGCTCCTGCAAATTGTAGCCTCTTTTTCCTATTTGTAGTGGAGATGAGTGGCACCCGGTGGGGTCTTCTGCTGTTGTAGCCCATCCGCCTCAAGGTTGTGCGTGTTGTGGCTTCACAAATGCTTTGCTGCATACCTCGGTTGTAACGAGTGGTTATTTCAGTCAAAGTTGCTCTTCTATCAGCTTGAATCAGTCGGCCCATTCTCCTCTGACCTCTAGCATCAACAAGGCATTTTCGCCCACAGGACTGCCGCATACTGGATGTTTTTCTCTTTTCACACCATTCTTTGTAAACCCTAGAAATGGTTGTGCGTGAAAATCCCAGTAACTGAGCAGATTGTGAAATACTCAGACCGGCCTGTCTGGCACCAACAACCATGCCACGCCCAAAAATGCTTAAATCACCTTTCTTTCCCATTCTGACATTCAGTTTGGAGTTCAGGAGATTGTATTGACCAGGACCACACCCCTAAATGCATTGAAGCAACTGCCATGTGATTGGTTGATTAGATAATTGCATTAATGAGAAATTGAACAGGTGTTCCTAATAATCCTTTAGGTGAGTGTAAGTCTTTATACACACAAAGCAGATCTGAGATCTAGTCATTTGTACCTCGGATTCCAGGAAGCGTCGTAACACTCTCTTCTTCTTGATGCTCTTGCGTCTGATGTAAACAGCGAAGCCAAGCGCCACAATCACAAGCACGAACATCATCCCGATCACGCCAGCTGCAATCAGAGGAGTCCTGCAATGAAAAAACGGCCAACGTTTAGGTGGCCAAAAATATCAAAATGCTAAAAAACATTTCCTTGAAGCAGTTTATCTAAAACATTACCTGTCCATGATCCCAATGCAGTCTTGAATACGAGGTCCAGTGCATCTGAAACACACACAACAATGTTAAAATGATTATTATGATTATTATTAGCAAAGTCTTATGATTTTAGAATTTAACAATATACCACAACCATAGAATATATTTAATAGTTTCTATATTAAAGAAAAAAATACTTTACACTTGTCTTAAAACTATCATATTAAGACATGTATAAAGGATAAAGTGTATAATATCACTCGTTTTAACAGGATGAGGCCAGTTAGTCAGACTGCACATGTAGCAGGGACTTCAATCTCTCAGCTGGACTCCTCACAGTGACACTGAGCTCTAATGGACAATTTACTTCCAATTAAAATCGCTCTATTAAATCTGTGAACTCCGGTTCAGGACCTTTGCTGGGTGCCAGTATTAATAACCGCAATCTACAGCAGCTGTAAGTTTTGTACAGTGTGATTTAAAGATTTAATTCTGTGTTGGATTTGAGTCAATAGGGAGAAAACACACACACACACGCGCGCGCACACACACACACACACACACGCTCAGCATGAAGACTTATTGCTATTAAACTCAGACTGTGGCTGCTTTACAGGGAAATGATGTCATCATGAGTAAGTGATCCATTAGCATTAATCAAAAATGAAAAAAATACACATACTCACTTTCTCTCTCTCTTACACACACACACACACACACACACACACACACACACACACACACACACACACACACACACACACACACACACATATATATACCCCCGGGTGCAGTGGGCATGGCAGGGTCTGCACTCCTTGTTGCTGTGGGCGTATTTGAAGATGAAGCTGTCGGCACCCTGCAGCCCATCAGGACATTTCTCTACACAGCTGGGACCGTCTTTGACATGAACACACTTCATACACTGATCTGCACCCTACAGGGGATAGAGAGAGAGAGAGAGAGAGAGAGAGAGAGAGAGAGAACAGACAAACAGATAAATAGATTATTAGTGAAAGAGAGACAGATGGCAACAGAGACATCAAAGACATGGGACAGAGAAAGCAAGAGCCACACAAAGGGAGACAGTGAGACCAATCGAGAGACATCCTGAGATAGAGAGAGGTACAGAAATAGATTGAGAAAAACATAGAGAGAGAGAGAGAGAGAGAGAGAGAGAGCAGACATAAAGCAGACAGAGACACAGTGAGACGGCATGATGAACATACTGAGATAGATAGATAGATAGATAGATAGATAGATAGATAGATAGATAGATAGATAATGTGTCAGATACAGAGACAAAGGGATAGAGTGAGAGACATGCAGACGTATAAGGCAGAGGTCAAATGAAGGGCAAGAGTCATATGAAGAGACAGAGAATGGGGAAGTGAGATACATTGAGATATAGATACAGAGATCCATAAAGAGAAAAAGCAAAAGAGAGAAAGAAAGAGAGCATGTACGTTTTTGATATAAGAGTAATAGGGAAGAAAGTGTGAGAGACAGGCAGAGATAGAGAAATAGTGAGGGAAAGATAGAGGTATAGACAGATGGATAGAGGTATAGATAGATGGATAGATAGAGAAAAGGAAGAGAGAAAGTGGAAGAGTGATCTAGAGACAGAAAGAGACTCATGCAGGGGAAAATGCATGAAATGCGCCAGTACGCGTGTCTCATATGTCGCAGTATGAATAAAAGAAAAGAAAGAAAGAATAGAGAGCGCTCGGTTTCTTACTGGGCCCTGGCAGGTCGGTGTTCTATCTCCGGATTTCTCACACTGGCTGTCGCACGCCACACACACCGATCCGTTGATGAACTCCCGAAATTCTCTGCAATAAGCACACACACACACACACACACACACACACACACACACACACACACACACACACACACACACACACACACACAAACAAGGTTAACTAAACCACAGATATCCCTCTGTTATAAAACAACACCACATCCAGTCTTGAAATAAACAGCAGTTCAGGCTTCCACAGTCATCAGCAGGTTTAAAACTCTGACCCTTCAGTTCTTCTTATTGTTTCAGCTCCTCAAATCCCAGAGCTCGAAGCGTCCTCGGCTCCAGGGCCGATAGACAACCCATGAATAATTCACTTCCCCTTCACCGCCAGGGAAAAAAGGGACAAACAGCCGTCTTTCCATTGTTTCCCGGAAGACTGACAAATACATGTTTGTTTTCATTTTTTTCCCTCCTGTGCTGGATGGCGGCTCTCTGTTGACTTTTCTTAGCAAAGGCAATAGCCAACGCGGCTAAAGAAATAAGCAATGAGAATGAAATGAAATGAAATGCGGAAAAGGAAGAAATGCCGGGAAATTATACGAGGGAAGCTCAGGTATAACATGTGGAGGAAAAACTTTTATTGATTAACAGGACAATTGATGGATTTTTTTTGTCATAAACATTTATTTCATTGTTTTATAAAGAATGTTAACGTCTATAGTTGCTATGCATTTCATTCTTAAATCCTGTATACACACACACACACACACACAGAATACCAATTAGCCCGATCTGCATGGCTTTGGACTGTGGGAGGAAACCCGGATTACCCGGTTGCTAAACACTAAGCCACCCTGCCACCATTAGGTGAGATGCCTAGCATAAATTTGGCAAATATACAAAATGTGAGGCGGCACGATGGTGTAGTGGTTAGCACTGGAGTTTGCACGTTCTCCCCGTGCTTGGTGGGTTTCCTCCCACAGTCCAAAGACGTAGCGTATGAATGAGTGTGTGTGTATGTGTGTGTGCCCGGCGATGGATTGGCACCCTGTCCCGGGTGTACCGCGCGCGCCTTGTACCCTAAGTCTCTTGGGATAGGCTCCAGTCCCCCCGTGACTCTAAATATGCGATTAAGTGGTATAGATGATGAGTGAGTGAGTGATACAAAAATGTGGTTAGCAGAAGTGTCCATGCTTATGGCACAATCATGTTAAGATAATGCAATTCTAATGATTTTTAAGTTTTATTTTTAGAAAAACTCCCTGAAAGTAAACAACAGAATGGTTGGATGGTTCGCCTGATCTTCTGGACATTTGGAACATTCCAACATATTCATCAGGATGAGTGTATGTAAAACATACAATGTTTCAAGCAGGAGTCTTTAAACCGATTAGCAAATGGATTCACTGATTCGCTATTCGATATTTACTGATAACCTTCCTTACCTCTGGAGGTAGAGAGGGAAGCATAATGAACGGAATGAGTTAGAAAATGACGAACCAAACTTGCCAAAGTCATCTCTATTCATAAGACGCTTACCGGCAGACGGTGTGTATTGTCAGGAGCTAAACGAGCGCCGTATCGCAGCGCACCGACAGTCACAGTCGGTTGACACAGCGAGGGGAGTATCTTTTGTTTTAATGAATAAAGCAGCAAGAACGTTCCGACTCAGCGGCGCCATTCTTTAAATAATCCCGCTGGAACTAAATGTTCATTCGTCCTTTTCTGTCAGGCTGAAATTTCGCACTCGGTTGTGTCTCGGACTGCGTGTTTCACCTATTAGTGTAAATTAGCATTACTACGAGCTTATAGATCATCTCTTGTTTTCTTTGGCTGGGGAAGAAAGCATGTGGTTGCGTTAATAAATTTGTCTGAACATATTACGTTTTCCATAGCGAGGTCAACACCCCGCAAAAAACAAACAAACCAATAATACAATCTTATATCTACCTAGCGTAAAGGTAACACACTGACCCGTGGTAGAGGTTGCAGGACTTGACACACGTCCTCCCACGACTGTAGTACCTACAGGACACACACTGGTCAGGACCGGGACCCCAACATCCTGCTTCTGAACACAGCTTATCACACACAAGGTGCTCTGAGACTGTAAAATATAGACACACACACACACACAGACATACATTTAGACAGTGTAAAGACTATTGTTTTATGACAAGTGCCAAAACTGCATGGCTGTTCTGCCTGTACAAGCTGCCAGAATGATATTGGTAATTGTTCTTCTTGGGATCACAGGACTTGCGTAGGTTGTAGTCCCAGATGTGACAATGCGAAACAGAAGGGGCCTCTCTGGATCTCATCATGAGATGTTATGTCTTGATCGAGTTTCCACTTCGCAGCTGAATGTGACATTATCAAATTGTCATATTTTGCAGAGCTCGGCTGCGTCGTGTCGAACTGCAGTCTCGACCGCTCTGGGAGAACCATGGGAAATTTGTCTAGCCTGGATTGAAAAATGTCAAGAAGGCATGTCAGCACAAAAAAAGCACGAAGCACGCATGAAAGCACGCGTTTTTCTTTACTTAGCTGCCTTTTTCTTGCCATAATACAAATTCAACCTCTTTGAATGAGAAGGTGTGTCCAAACTTTTGGTCTGTACTGTATCTCTATACTTTCTACTTTACTACATTTCCGCATGCCGTCTTGTTACATAACCACATTGATGTGTTGCATTTAAAGTGGTAAAAACCGTTCAATCATGTATCAGGAGTTTGAATTCAGAACTGAGGATGGTTACAGACAGAGACGGAAATGGCGAAACAAGCTCAGTTAATTGAATTTACAGGTCCAAACTTTTGGATTTTTTTTTCTTAAGAAAAAATGCAAATGGTGGACTTTTCTACTTTTACTCAAGAACAGGATGTGTGTACATTCCCCATCTCCGGGAAAAACCCTATATTTTACTGATTAGGGATTAATGAGTATTGTTCAACATAAACAGACATACAGAAATTCTATCCAGAGTCACACAAAAGATCCTCTCTGTCCCTGTCACTGGTCTGCATGGATAAGCACCTAATCAGCATGAAAGCTAACAAGCATGATCGATTCTCCTTACCACAATGCCTTTAGTACCTTATTGACACCAAACCTGACATGTGTGTACAGATTTATCCTCGACTATTTTCACTCTATCACCCGTTCCATCTTCCAGCGTACAGTATGTCGATAAGTCTGGTGTGGGATCCGATCTACTCACTGCACTGCTGCGTGTCCTTGTTGTTGTTCAGCAGCGCCCTCTGACTGCCGGAGCGGAAAAACCTGGTCCAGTTCAGAGTGTGATAGAAGCACATCTGGCTGTTGTTGCTGATGTACACGTTCCCGGCGCTGATCTCCTGCAGAGACTGGAAGCTCAGGGATGTGATCCAGCGCTGCTTCAGGATCAGCAGAGAGACACCACTGAGGGGCAGAGAAACCAAGCTGGACGTTAACGATAATAATAAAATCTAGCATTAGTATGTAAATCAGCCGTAATCATTAAAAAAAAAAAAATTCTCGTTTCTGATTCTCATATTCTTTCACTCTAACCTGTAAAGCGTCCTTCCTCCAATAATGCTAAGGTTGGAGAACACACCAAAGTCCGTCATGTTCTCCGGCCAGGACTGGATGTTCAAGAAACCTAAAGAAATCATTATCATTTTCTCTCTTTTTCTCCTGGTGACATTTCAAAAAATACATTTTGCTCCTCATACCGTACACCATCCATTGTTCTAGCTTTATTTATAAGAGGACAAAAATACACGCGGATAAAAGAACAGAATAAGAAATGTCAGTAGGTGGAAAAAAAAATACAATACAGGGTTTCATTATTGACTAGCAAGCGTGCAATAAGCATTACACATTTAAATAATGGTCTTTTATTGTGAGAGGCGCCATTACTTTTTTTTTTTTTCTTTTTTTTTCACGCCACGGTTTTCATTATAACAATGTTTCACCCCATTAGCTACACCACACTGTCAGAGGCATGAGTTTAATATGATGAAACATGGAGCAGGAGATATAATAGTTCTATTAAATTCTAGCAAACGAACAGATAGTCTGTTAAACCTGCGAAAATATAAGATATATTCAGATTTTAACCAAGAAATATTATTAAAGATAACGTTTTAAAAGTTTTAAAAGATGTATTATAATATTTGCAGTTTAGAAAAAAAGTGGCTATCTGTTTATTCTTTTGTTTAGAAATTATTTCTGTTATGTTTTAAAGATAATTAATTAATTAAAACTATTATTATAACATTATGTAATGATGATATATGTATGTTATCTGGTATTTGTTATTTGTTTTAATTAATAGGGTGATACATTGTTGGTAAATTCTAATTACACACAGACAAACACACACACACACACACACACACACACACACACACACACACACACACACAGACTGTGTAATAAATTAGATATATTCTTATCAATTATTGCAAATTACCGCAGTGCATTTTTAAATATATATTTTTAAGTATTTTAGATTTCACTTCAGACTGCTATTACATTTTATTTTATCTTTAACATACAGCAAAATAGCATAAAACCGTTGTCTAATTTCCATTTTCATTTTAACTACTGTATATGATTAATTTTCTTATTTCTTTATTTCTATAATATTTGAATTAATCATTTTTTCTACTATATTTCTTTTTTTTAATAATATATTTTAATTCCATAATATACATGCTAAATTACTATTATCCATGCAGTACTGTCCAAAAGTCTTGAACCCTCATTTCGTCATATTAATTTTTCAATTTTTCATATTAATTAGTCTAGATTAGGTTACAGCGACTAAAGTAGTTGGCACAACTGATTTCCTGCCACAGGCAACACAGTGTCTGTATGTACCCACCTCAGAAGCAACGCTGGTTCACCTTACATTAGATGTTTTCTTATGCTTGAATGAAATAAAGGTACTGGACTAAAATGAGAGGCAAAAAAGTCCCTCATGAAGCCTGGAGAACTATTCCTCAAGATTATGTAAAAGTACAAAAGGCAGTCTTGTTCTTCGGAAGCAAAATGTAAAAAGAGGGCTGGCTGGGGACTTTTGCACAGGACTGTACAGCATATACACATTTTAAAAGTCTACTTGCTTGGAATGTCCCAGACAATATCTTACATCTTATTATCACTAATCCATAAACTTGCAGATTACTCTGCATGCCTCAGGAGAAGTGCAGTAAATATTGTGTAAAGTGGTGCACCAGTGAAAGCTGCTCCTTAAACGAATGAAAATTGGTAACCACCCTTTATGTACAGTAGCAAGATTTCAGTATATACCTCATTGATCAAAAATGAGCAGCTGAAAATAAAGGGCCCAGACTTGAACTCATAACCCTCTAAGCGGTAGACCAACATCTTAACCACTGAGTTTGCACCACCATGTTTTCTCACCTGTGATCTCTTTAACTGTGAGGAACACACTGAGTCTCTCTGGGTCCAAGGCCCTGATTCCATGAAACATATCTCTGTTAGGAAATAAAGAGAAACCTCAGACACCGGAAGCAAATAGTCCGGGATTTCAAAGTGACGGAGTTTAAATTGAGTTTGAAAGCATAAGTGAGCTCCTGAGACCAGGAGAGGAAAAAAAAAAAAAAAAAAAAAAAGCTCATGGAGTGAAGGACGGACTAATGACGTCTCAGAGCTACAAGGCAGCTGGAAGAAAACACTAAATGAGTTCTGACAATCTTATTGAATGACAGCCCAGAAAAAAGTGTCAAATAAGCAAAAAAAAAAAAAAAAAAAAAACACTTTAATAAAGGAGCATAGACTCGAGGTTCTGAAAAAAATTAGTATGTGAGTGGCAAAGCCCCAAACTTCAACTAAAATTGAAATTCTGTTGCAGAAAATTGAACACACTCCGGGGAAATCAACCTCGGAGATGGATTACTTTACAAAAAAAAAAAAAAAACTTTTTTAGATAATGTCTCCCAAAGTACACAAGAGAGCGACAGAGAGAAAGTGAGAGAGAGAGAGAGAGAGAGAGAGAGAGAGAGAGAGAGAGAGAGAGAAAGTTTCCTCACCCTTTAATTCCAGTGATGAGGAAAACCAGGTTGCCGTTGATTTTGGTGCAGTTGATGAACTTTTCAATGTTGCTGGAGTCGACAGTCTGGGCCGCGTGTAAACTGCCTGTCCCTATTCCATCACACACTCAAACACCAACGCACACCAACAAAACACTTAAACTCTATAAAATACTGCATACAAATCAGCTAAACAGCTTTAGGCTCAAGCTAACGACATTGCTAAGTACTCGTTTAATTTAGATTGTGAAGGGTGTGTCTTAAAAAAAAGAGAGAAAGAAGAAAGAATGGAGAATGTGATGTTTCATTATTTCGAATACATTTTAATTTAAACAACTTTGAACGGAATTATACAGTCATTTTCATTGCGATCAATAGATGCAATATTAACATGACATCACCTTCAGGAGATTCATCTGACGGTGGTAACTTATTGTCTTGACAAATACATCCAAAGAACATTTTATTTCACTACTTTTTACATTTTCTTTAGCAAAATGCTAAGTTTTTTTTATTTATTTCCTGTTTAAATTAAGTTCTTGCTTTGTATAAAGCATGATTCATTGATTTAAAAGAGCACACACACATACAGTACACGCTCATTCACACTAATCCGAACATGCATAATCTGCATGTCCTTGGACTGTGGGAGGAAAACGGAGTACCCAGAGGAAACCCACCAAGCACATGGAAAACAGGAAGTCCATGCACACAGACCAGAAGCAGAACACGGACCCTGGAGGTGCAGCGACATTGCTAACCACTAAGCCACCGTGCCGCCTAAATCACAATTCCGTGGTTTAAAAAAAATAAATAAATGTTGCCTATTGTTTGTGGCGTGCATGCAGCAGGTTATCAGTGCGTCAATGTCATGTTCAGAGAATTTAGTAGAGATACTGGATCCAATTCCTCACACTATTAGATGATGAAATGCACTGCACTTGTTCCAACCTGGCAGATGGAATGACAATATAGTAAGCACATGATAAGCACCTGGTAAGAGCATGGTGTGATCTGATTGGACATAGCACTAACTCAGTTCAATCTCATTGGTCCTGGTGAGCGTGTGATCACGTGCGTGATTAGGAAATTAATGACAACACTGAGAACCTGACAGGGACGTGGCTGGGAAGTAGTATAAACTAGATAAACACACATTTTTAGCATTTAGACATCATTGTCTTCATCGAAGTGTAACGGTAGCATTATTGGGATGCTACAACAGGTTATCGAAACGTAGACAGACTTTGGTATAAAAACAAAACATGAGTAGCCAGAAACAGAGTCGGTAAACTTGCAACGCTCAGTCAATCTACAATCAGGCACAAACTGGGCAAATCAGAGACGGGAATCAGAAAACAGGCACAGGGTCAAAATCCGTGAATGCAATCAGAATATACAGCGCTAGCTATGACTGGTTAGAACAACACCGAGCGTTTACACACTGCGGCTCTGATTGCATGTTTAAAAGAGGCCAGGTGTGTGCATCAGTAGTTGGGTGAACTTAAGCATGTGAATTGAAAGTTGGAGTCCATTGCTTCAGTCAGGGCTTCCATACTTAGCAGAGTTAACTTTTTTCTCCTGCTACATTAACATGGATTAAAGAAGGAGTAGATGTAGTGAAATAAAATAATAATAATAATAAAAAAAATCATACACATAATGTCATTTAAAATCTAAAATTGTTACGATGGTGTTTAAAAAACAACAATGCTAGTTGTACTGTACATATTTGTTACCCAATACTACTTACAGCCTTGGGCAAAAGTTTAGGCACCCCTTGATAAAAGATTTTGGTAATTTTTTTTTAATTGAAAAGATGATAACACAGTCTCACTCAGAAATGGAAAAAAAATGCACATTATTTTTCAGCAAATATTGATGCATAGTTACTTCTTCTGGCATAAATTGAACAAAATTATTATGGCACTGTGCACCGTAAGAATTCCAGAGATTCCTTTTACAAGGTTTCAGACCTTAATCAGCTTGTTGCAACATGGCAATCATTAGTAAATGCCAATTTCAAAGCTTAACAAATACTTTGACTCTTCGAACCTTGTGCACACACTTGTGGACACGCAACAACCATGGGTTCCTCTAAGCAGCTGTGTAAGACTCTGAAAATGAAAGCTATTGATGCCCATAATGCAGGAGAAGGCTACAAGAAGATAGCAAAGCGTCGTCAGCTTGCAGTTTCCACAGTGAGAAATGTAATTAAGAGATGGCAGTTCAGGGGAACTGTAGAGGTCAAGATGAGATCTGGAAGACCAAGAAAACTCTCGGAGAGAACTGCTCGTATGCTGGTCAGAAAGACAAATCAAAACCTCCATTTGACTGCAAAAAACCTGTAGGAAGATTTAGCAGACTCAGGAGTGGTGGTGCACTGTTCCACTGTGTAGTGATGCTCGCACAGACGAGACCTTCATGGAATAAAACCTTACCTGGGTCCCCATGGAAAACCTCAAGAGGCGAAAGCTGAAGGTTTTGGAACGGCGATCACAGTCCCCTAATTTAAACATCATTGAAAATTTGTTAAAAGAGCTGTGCATGCAAGACAACCAAAGAATATTACAGAACTAGAAGCCTTTTGCAAGGAAGAATGGGAGAAAATCACAAGTACAAGAATTGAAAGACTTTTAGCTGGCTATAAAAGGTGCTTGCAAGCTGTGAAATCTGCCAGAGGAGGTGCTACTAAGTACTGATTATGTAGGGTGCCCAAACATTTGCACAGTGGCATAATATTTGTGGGGTTTCTTTTTTTCGATTTATGAAATAAAAAGTAACTATGCACCAGTGTTTGCTGAAAATATTGTGCATTTTTTCCATTTCCAAGGAAGACTGTGTTAACATCTTTTCAATTAAAAAAAATCACCAAAATCTGTTATTTATCAAGGGGTGCCTAGACTTTTGCATAAGACTGTAAATAAGCCTACTTAATAGGGTATATTATGAAATGATTTGTCATGAAATCAAAAATCTGATTGATTTATTATTTGTAGATCTTTACAGTTCAAACAGATGTACTGACTGGAACTGATGTTCACCTTTAGGACAGATGTCAGTACAGGGGACGCACATCCTGACATTGCTCTCCTCCACCTCCATCTTGTTGCTCGGGCAGGCTCGGACACAGGAGCTGTGATCCACTACAAAGTTGTCTAGAGGAGACCACGTTGGAACTTTTTAATCATTCAAATATTAAAACCAACAACCGAGACAAGTCCTGACATTTTTCTATCGGAATTAAACCTTCCTTGATGAGAACTTGAGCAAGCAGGATACCCAAAGATCACATTATTACTTGGATTTAGAATTTAATTTAACGTTATTAAATGCGTCTCTTTTCCGCTTCACTTACGTGGACATGTCTTGACACAGAATGCTCCATACGTGTATCTGACTTTGGGATTGTGCTCCAGCTGGAAGGTTGTTGGGTCGTAAATGTAAGGTTGAGGACACTGAGTCACACATGCGCCGCTGTCGTTGAAATTAGTACAGGCCTACGTGAAACACACAATGGCACATAAGCGAGAGGTGAAAGGTCAATGGGGTTGTGACGAACTAAGCATATTAGTCTTAGTATGTCTTCAGCTCATAAATCATTTGCTTGGCATATGAATAAAACTTTTGGTATAAACCACTATGTTTTATTAATTTAATCCCGTTCGCATGTGGAAAGTGCACAAAACATAATGAACAATCGATCCACGGCAAAATGTAAAAGAGTGAAATGCTGATCTAATTAAAATCTAGGCATGTATACAATCCCCGTACGCGCGCAGCAATAACCTGAAGTAATTGAAACGCAGGAAGCTATAAACAACACTGCAGGGGTGCCATTACATTTCTGAGAAGAAATTTGGCCCATTCAGGATGCACGATCCTGCAATACTGTCGTACTGTCGTATTTGCCCAAATGCCGGCTTTAAATTGACTTTACATCTTCTCTGTGAATGTCTGAATAAGTCTCTATTATGAACTAGTATAGAATATTGTGTTCTATTGTACGAGAAGGTATTATATTATTAGTATATAAAAGAAAGAGGACATACGAAGCAGTCGGTGTGTTTGGGTCCCGAACAGCCTCCAGCGCACTCGCGGTGACAGCAGTCACTGACGTACGGACCGAAACAGCGACTGTCACACTGCTCAGCACACACCGTCTTCGTTACTGATACACACACAACGTTTTACTTACACCAGAGCTTCGTTATTCTTAAATACAATTGATCAATATTTTAAAAGAACAACAACAAAAAAAGATAAAACCTTTGTTTATGCCAGCTACGCTTAATGCAAGAATAGCAACATATAGCATGGACAGACATAACAAACACAGCTTCGAGTCTGGATGTTTAGTCTGGTATTGACTGGTTGATCTTTGTTATGTCTGTAATATACACTAACTTTTATTCTGCATTGGTTTGTTTAACTTTCATGTAAAAACATCGTGTAGTACCATAAAAGTAAGACAGAAAAAAAAAAAAAAAACTTGTTACAAAGTGTGTAAGCTTAGTTTATATTTACAGATTTGGCACTGATTCTCTTGTTGTCCCCAACAGCGTCCATTACACAATCGATGACATCGTTTGCCTGTAGAAAGTGGTAGGAAGTGATGGTGTTATAGCAGCTACAAACAGTCCTAAGAAGTCACTTGTTGTGCAAAATACATAATAAATTATAAAAGTACAGTACAGTATAAATTCCTGCCTTGTAGAATTTCCCCAAGCAACAATTATCCACTACCCTACAATGGTAATCTATTAAAGCGCTTAGTCTCATATTTCAAGGATTACAAGTTCTAACTGGCCATTTTATGTACAGAGCAAAAAGGGCATCAATAAATCAGAAGTTATAACAATATCCATACGGATTCACTCACATGTATAGCCGCTGTTGTTGGACGGCACCACCAGCAGCTCTGCCTGAGGGTTCCTCATGATGTCCCGCCAGTGGATGGTGTCTGCATGGCACAGGAACTTGTTCTGATCCACATACACACCACCGTTCAAGATCTCTGTTGGAGTAGGGTGAAAATCTGAGCTGCTTTATATTTAATCCAGAGAATATTAAAAAGCTGGAGTGGTATACAAATTTCTAGTTTAAATTATCTTAAACAAACAAAGTGGGAATCTTTAAGAGATTCATTTTATGGTCACTGCACTGCATGTTTATTTATATACAGTACACTGCATTATGAAATGCCTTTAAATCTGCAGTAAAAGCCAGACTGTATAAATGTCCAAATGTATCTAGTGATCATCAAAAGTACAACTTTTTTTGTTCTCAATTTTCCAAATCCACATGCTTCATAACATGGCGAGACAAATTCTTGACTTTGTTTCCCAGAGCACAGCATGAACTATGGCCACAGTGCACTCTACTCCCCAAACTCCCAGACATACCTTGTTTAACTTGATGTTCAGATTTCTGCCCCCTGCATCTCAGAGGCCATCTCATCACTTGGGTAAACCTCAACCACTACCACCAGAAACCTACATCAAACCCACCAACTCCTTTAGGGGAGGTACTGGTGGCCTAGTATCAACTGTCATGTGAATCATGATGTCGCAGGGAACATGTTCTATATACATGCAAAGTCCAAGGTATCCTGAATGCTCCTTGTCGGCAAAATGGTTCCTCTTCCCACACATTCTGTCATGCGCATTAGTAACACGACCGGCACTAGGACCTGGAAGTAATACGGTCGCATTTCAGGAAGCATAAAAGGAAACAAGATGGCGCTACACATTGCTCAGTCATTGAGTCTACTCATGCTGTCTCCGATGCTATCTCCTCCATATCTTCACCATTTTGGGTTGTATTCCTGATTGAGTGTGTGTTGTTAGAACGCGGGTTTAATTGTGTAAACTCTTGCTCTCTACGTGAGAGAGTTCTAATAATAAATCGCGTGGTTATCCTGCCTGCTCGCGCTACTTCCGCGTTTGGGTTTACCGTCCACGCTACGTCCGGGCTACCTGCTAGTCTTCTGATCATCCTCCGGGTGCTTTGTGACACATTCTGCTTGCCCCGCTTGTTGTTGTCAAAATCCCTGCGAAGCATCACCTGCGTTGCAAATCAAATGTTTGAGCTCTTTGGAAAGGCTTTATGGAAAAATTGTTTGTTTTCATCGATCTCCTATCATGCTACCACCCACAGGCCAATGGAAAGTGAGAATGAGCTGACCAGTAATTGGGCAGGTATTTGCAATCACTCTGATGCTGAAAACTTGAGAAATTGCCCACAATTTATCCTGTTGAGTATACATAGAATTTCATCTGATATTCTGCCAATCGGGCACCATTATTCCAAAGTAATAACACAATGGATGCTGCAGTACTAGACAACTGTTCAAGCAGAGCAAGCAATTGTTGCAGAATCCACAACGTTGCAGAATAGCATTGCAGTAAAAACCTGGTGACTGGATGCGGCTGATCGCCAACAAACGCCTGCAATCAACTATGCAAACAATCCACCACACCAACGACACTCAAAACTGAGCAGCAATTGAGAAGTTAATTAACATACTGACAACATGCATTCCTAGATTCAGGAAGGTGGCTCGAATACCGTCTCAATCCAACGAACCAGAAGATATATGCTGGATTCCAAGATATCAGCGTCTCAATCCCCTCCTCACACAAGATTTCAATGCATGACATCCCACACAGATACACCCTTAATCCAGTAGGAAACACAGGAGTCTCAGTGGTGCAGCTGGAGGTTCGTCTGCACATTGCATCTTTCATGGCATTCTTTAAAGATATGAATGATTAGGTTATGAAAACTAGCCTAAAACATCAACCTTTTAAATGCTTTTCCTTAACAATTAGATATCTTCCAATATAGCATAATGTGGTCATTTGTAAAATTCCAGAACAAGGACGTATTCAGGATGATTATATCTACAGTATAATCTAAGTTATATCTATATATTTACTTTGGGAAAGTTCCTCCTATTCAGAATCTACGTGCATGTACAGTACATACTTAAGTCAATATTGTGTGCACAACTCCAGCACTTATTTCTCACTATGCTGTCGTAGCTGTTCATCGCTGCACAGCTCTAAGAGAAACCCTGCAGTCTACTTCAATAAGATTCTTGAGCTAACACCGGCGCGATTGTTGAGAATGATGAATGAATGAGCTAATGTAACCGCTGTGTGTGTGTGTGTGTGTGTGTGTGTGTGAAGGATCCGCTCTTCTTCCCACCGCCTCCTAAACTGTAATCGTGTTTCAGGCCTCTGATTTCATTTCAGCTGCCTCAAATCCTACTGTTTCATAACGAGCCAGGATGAAATATGTCAGGTTTTAAAGGATTAAAAGATGAACGAGATGAATGAGGCGTTCCTCTTTTGTTCACGCTGCTTTGTAAAAAGATCTAAGTGACAGGAATGCTGAGCGTTTTAAGCAGAAAACTTAAAGCTCCGAGAGTCTATTACTCGTGCTATAGATATGATTAAAAGCTCACGTCGTAAACATTAGACGCGTGCCGATGTTCAGTGGGTTTTCCCTGACTGCCGCACAGCACCTTGCATTAGATTCAAGTATGCTCATAGAAGAGCCGGCCAAAATTTGCAAGACAGGAAGATTGAAAGCTTGAAAATGCCACGCAGGATGCCACACATTAGAGAATTCGATTTGGAGCCTCGTAAACCTTTTCCTAAAGCATCCAGGTTACAGGACAGCTGCCGACTGCAGAACAGACTCTCTACGCTGACTTTAACACACTGGCAAAGACAAAGCAGAACCTGCTTGGAATATGAAAAGAGAGCCCTCATAAAAGATTCAGCTTTTCTGACATATATTATAACCATCTCGGCACGAAACATCTCCCAAACAATTTGTCTCCATATTTGGACTGGTGCCCTATAGAAACTATTTACAATAAAACCTGGCAGAATGGAAAATAGACGGAATGTAAGGACGCTTCTCCAGCTCTTTTTTGATCAATAATGCAAACCTGGCAAGACATACTGGAACCTGCTTTGAATATGCAAAAAGATACTGTCTGTATACACAGACGCTTGGCAGAAACATCCTTCTGAAATGATTTGCTTCCATATTTGGAGTCGTAAATGGCAAGTCGACACGAGAGATCGGCTCCTGAGGTTCACTGAACAGACCGCTTTCCCATGTCACGTGACGTGCGGCATTTTCCCACCAAGCCAACCTCCTCAGTTTCTTAACACCCCCGTATTGATATCACCCTGTTAAGCTCTGATATGAAGAAAAAAAAAAAAAAAAAAGATTACATACCATCACGAAAAATAAGCCGGCTTTGCTTAGAGGCAATTAAAAAGCACCAGCTGGATGATGGAAGCCAAAAATTCAATATCAGATCAGGTGCTCTGCGGAAATTTCTAATCATATTCACTATGGCAAAGCTGCCATCTGTAAGAATATCCCATGTCCTACATCATCTGCTTATCCCGAGGAGAAGAGTTGATCCCTTAAATATGAAATATTGAATTAACTTGTAATTAATACAACAACTCGGAAAAAGCGCAATGATGTCTAAGGGTTCTAGGCTTTCTTTAAGTTGCACACACTGTGCATGATCAAGTGCTATATGCACTGGTTAACTAATGAGTATGAAAGCCACCTTGGCATGGATGGATGTGATAGCTCCGACTATGACTGCAGTACATCTCAAAAAATGTGAACATCATGAAGAACTTAATATTCTTACATAATTTCTTTTAAACACTATACCTTTATAACAACGTGCAGGAGATGATCATTGATGCCCTGAAAATAAGGATGTTGGGAAAAAGAAGACTGTGAAGCAAAGCTGATTCAAGAACTTGGAAGAGCTTCACAAGGAATGAAGTGAGGCTCGAGATGTATGCACAGATGTCTTCAGGAAATGCACCGCAACTATTGCATCCCTAGTATCAAGCCACTCCTGAACCGGAGCCAGCTTCAAAAACAACTTGTTACTATTGTAAATCCATTTTTAAGCAAATTTAGGAAAAGTTCATGAACATTTTCATGAGCTTTAAGCTGCAATCGCTCCAAAAATAAATAAATAAATAAATAAATAAATAAATAAATAAATATGTTTGAATACATGAGAGTTGCACATTTTAAATTATGATTTAACATTTTAAATTTGCTTTTCATTCACATCATGTTCATGTTAATCGCCTCTTGATTTTATGTGACATAGCAACTGTGATTTTTATATCTCTTAACCCAGCACTCATGACGATCCATTATTGGGACTGAGACAGTAGACATCTCTGCTACCTTTGAATTATGATGCACTGTATTAAAAATTTTTATATAGTTTTATATTGTTTTATTTTCTCATCTTTCACAGATGGATTAATGCAATATGCAGGAGTAGTAATAACAGTAAACGCTATTCTTTCATGTGTAGATTGGTAGTGGGTGGATGGAGCCAATACACCACAGGATTTGGGATGCAGCATTCACTCTATCAGGTTTTTTTTTTTTTTTTTTTTTTTTTAATCCCATTTTACATTTGAGCTCCAGGAAGCTGTGATCTCCCAAGTCTTAGATGTTCCTGTTTGTTTGTCATGTCTATTAAAGTACCAAAGGCAGAAATAAAAATGAGATCAACCATGTTGCATGATATCAAAGCTGGATCGGTATAATACGATTTACATGTATGAGATTCTGTCCAACAAGCGTCCTCCTCCTGATCTAATCAGATGTTCTCATGTTTTTGTCCATTCATCATCCTGGTTTATAATATGTACTACAAAAGAAACTGTCAAGAATAATAAATAGTTATTATTATAGTCAATAATTATTGATTCACATGGGGGAGGGGGGGGGGGAGGGGGATGCAAGAACCAAATTCAGGATTAATACAATACATGCAGCACTTAAAGAATCAGTACATACTGATGAATGTTGAATACTGATGCTGTAGATTTAAATTACTCTATACAAGAGCTTGAGCTTTTTATCAGATTTTATCAGAAATTGGGATGTTGTATTTGAGTCTAAAAATATTTCATGATTAATCATGCCATATGAATGTGTCTTGCCTGGTTAGCTCCATTAACAGACGAGTGCTCAGAGTTAATAGACTTGAAGTACCTTATTTCCTGATGCTGATTACTGAAACAAACGCACAGAAAACTCTAACAGAGAGTTACTTCAAAAAATGACTAATGAAAGCAGGTGTTTACATGTAAATACTTCTTGCTGGTGTACTATGAGTACTAGGTTCAACCGGCTTTATCCAAATTGAGGCTTAAAAAAACATTTATGGCAATGACCACGCCTATCAGCATGAAAAGTACTGAATGTGACTACACAGCAAAAAAAAAAAAATGACAAGTGAAATATTCTTGAATCTACCGTAGGAAAACCTATAATTTCCTGAAACAGGTTTACAACAAACTAAACATCCTATTATTAAGCTAATTTCTAGTAAAATTATATTAAATGGTATAGCGACAATTTCGTCTTCTATTGGCAGAGAATTTTGTTTCTTTCAAACAATGAATTCCCTAAAATGAATTCCTAAAATAAACTAGCAAAGAACTTTTTTTGTTTAAAACGTAAGCAAAAGTTGATTACAAATAACCTTTATAATCTTATATTTAATTTTGATGTAATCAGCTTATTTTAAGAAAGCACAGATACGTTTAAATATAACTATTTTCAATGTATTTTCAGATGAAAATTGTTAAAAGTGCTATACAAATAAAATGTAATTTAATTTAATTGAACTTAATATATTTTTAAAGGGTAAAAAAAAAAAAGTCACACTGCGAAAATGATGCCATCAAATATTCTTGAATATATACAAACCTATCTATAATTTCATAACATACGTTTACAACAAAACACATATGACATTTTTAGTCTTATTTCCAATCAAATGTTAAGAAAATTGCAATCAATACAGTTCTTGTTGTATTGGCAGAGAATTTTGCTTCGTTGAAGAAAGAAATTCCTAAAAACTAGCAAAATTATCAGTTAAAAGGACTTTTTTCACTTAAAATTTTTGTAGCACTAGAAATAAATAAAAAGTTTTATCTTATATTTGGTTTGTTGTACACTTTGGAAATTATATATAGCTTTATCCAGATTCAAAGATATTTTGCTTGCTGAAATGCTAAGATCGTGAGATAAAATCACAAGCAAGACACTCGATAGTTTTATTTCTCATAAGTAAGTAAATCGACTCTTTTTATACTTATGATGAAAACGATTTTTTTTTTTCTACCTTGTCGTTTCCTTTCTGCCTGGAATACACACTAAAATGCTTTAAATCAGGGAACCTTTGATTGTCTGAATGCTAAAATTATTTGATTTAGCTTTTCTCTCTCTCTCTCTCTCTCTCTTAACATAAGTTCCAGACATTATCTTTCTTATAGTCATGTTTAATGCCATTCATACCAGTTACTGTATATACTGTGTACTGTATAAGAGCGCATGTTCAATACAATCTGGTTACAAATCAGTTGTCCACATTGCCCAAATTTTCACTGCTCTGTTCTTTATAGTGTTTGAATGCTGATCAAAATTCCGGATTAAAAACCACAAACATTGTTTTTTAAAAATACATTTAAAAAAATAATAAAATAAACAAAATTACATAGAAAAATAGCATGTAAAATGGCTTTTTAGTCATTTTTAGTGATTCAAATGAGTTTTGAGTGTGTGTGTGTGTGTGTGTGTGTGTGTGTGTGTGTGTGTGTGTGTGTGTGTGTACAAACAAAAGGACATGAGAAACATGAGAGGGCTGGGTACTGAACTTTAATACTATTTTGGCACGCACCAAATCTCGTCAATACCATTGAGTATCAAAATGTGACTGGTCATATAATAAATACAGTATATCAAATACAGTATGTCTTATAAGCCTCAATGAGGCAGTAGGCATGCGGCGTGCTGATTACAGAGACAAGAGATGCGGTTCATTCTAAAGGAATGATTACAATGCACATCACATACGAGGTATAGAAATATCTGTGATCAAGTGTATGGCTCTAGGATGTTATCAGGTCACTTAAAGCAAGGAAACATTTGTCAGCTTGTGCATGGTTGTTTAATACATTTGAGAAAGTATTAGTGTGTGTGCTGCGCTTGACATAGTTTGAGCTGTTATACATCTTTATTGAGTAATATTAACAGACTGTGTTGTGCATGAATGCACTGAACGAGCCTTGTTCATTGAACACACTAACTTTCCGTGTAGCATCGTTAACGTTCAGGCTGGTGAACGCGAGTGGAATGCAAGTTTTCAGTCGTTCCATTTATATTACTGCAAATATTGTGTGAGCAGAAGAAATGTCCCACCTTCTCTCTCTCTCTCTCTCTCTCTCTCTCTCTCTCTCTCGCTATTCAGATTACTCAGCGAGGGAGCGAATCGCACAAGGATCAATCTTCTCCACTAACGTGAAACACTGTGCACACAGTGTACAAAAAAAAAAAAAAAAAAAAAACAACAACTCTGTGAACTATAAATGTGAACTCATTCATATTAAGGTGTGTGAACTTTGAGCTTGCTCTTGTGATGTGTGAACTTGCACACACTCGAACAGACAGCTTCGAGTTGTGGTAAATGGGTTCATTTTTTCATGTTGTAAAGCTGCTTTTAGTGGAAAAATGCCGACTTGCTGAATCAAGGAACTAAAGTTTTGAAAGAGAAAAAGGAAGAAAAAAAAATCATCCTGTTGTAAAAAATTTCCAGGAGAATGAAAATAAAACTAAATATATGAACCCTAAAGTGTAATGCGTTTCTCTTTCACGAAACTGATATTAAAAAAAATAATATATATATATATATATATATATATATATATATATATAAATCATCCATGAACCAGTACTGAAGTTAAGTTTAAGTGTATCTAAAATGTTCTAATGATACCCAGCACTAGGTGTTTCTTAGCGGTAGCTCACTTCCATTGACACAGAAACATCACATTTGGTGGAGGAGTGAAATAAAAGGAGTTGGAGGTACAGTACTGTATATTAAAGAGGTATTTCAGCTAGAGGATTAACAGAGACACTTCGGGGAGCTCTGAGACCTGTGTTAACTACTAGAAATAGTCCGATATGGGATCTTTAATTACTTTAATTCTTAACCTTTATACCTTTTATATTACGTTATACACTTGTTTAGACTGATCAATATCTCCTTCATTCTTCAGAAATAGAATCTACAATGTTGGAAGAGGCAGGACTTTCAGAACAATATGATGTATTTTTTTTTTTTTTTCTTCTGATATACCTTAGTAGTCCTAAGCAAAATGCATACTCCTATGGTCATCAGAAAAAAGTCTTCTGTTATAGAAAACTAAAAATTGAAAATTCAACAGTGTTGTGGATATTAAAAAAAAAAATTAATGAATAAATAAATAAATAGTTAATTTTTTTCATAATTAGCCAACACTATTTCTAACTGATATAAAAAGGAACAAGAGTCCCTTCAGACCCAAAGTCACAAAGTCTCATCCATCCTAAATCCGCTGCAGTGAGCGGTAGAAGCAGTGCACTGAATACAGATGGGAGTGTTGATGCCACATGGACCCCTGCGCAATATATATTTCACGATCCCGGGGAATTTATTGAGTCGTGAATGAACTGCAGTCCTGCACATAGGTATAAAGAAAGCAGAAGCGTTCCTTCACCTCTTCACCCTGATATGCACGTTTCAGTTCTTACACCATCGCACCCGCAGTGATTGTGAATGTGTGAGTGTGTGTGTGTGTGTGTGTGTGTGTGTGCATACTTTTACTGAATAATAAAAGCATATCAAACATTTAGATTTTAGAAAACGTCATAATCGTTATAGGTGTAAAATAACCCTTCATTTATGGGAAAATATCCGATAATCCCATACAGGTTCAGAGGAGACGCTTGAAATTAATTCATGGTTGCAAAAATGTTACAGTAGTAGGTGAACGTTCCTGATGTAAATGAAGTTTAAAAATGACAAAAATGTGAAAGTGTGTGTGTCAGTTATTATACCTTTGAAAAAAAAAAAAAAAGAAGAAAATTAAGAAAATTAAGAAAAAATCGTAATAGCGCAATCTGTGTCTCTATTTGAACATTCAAGTTGAAAAGTAGTGTGTATAAGGCAGTTCTGATATTTTAGTTAGTTTGTGTGTTTGTTTTATTTTAAGAAAATTTTGGCAGCAAATCAGCGTCAATTTGGTGTTGTGTGTTTCAGTATTTTTTATTTTATTTTTTTTATTATTATTATTACATGCTGGAAATTTTTTATCATTTCTTCTCATAGAGGTTGTTTTAGCAACAAATATCTTACATATTTTTTTATATATTTTTAACAGATTTATTGCTCAGAATATAGAATTAAAAACCTCACAATTAATGAAAGTAAACTGAAGTAAAAATGAGTACATAAAAAAATTAATTCAGAAGCTAAACAGTGGTAGCAATGTAATAACATGACACGCTAGTGGAATTTCGGACCAGAGATTAATTGGGACCGAAATGTCATGTTAAAACAACAACTGCATGCAATACTCTTTAGAGAGGTGTAATTATTGCTGCAGGTAACAAATTATAAACCGCTGTTAATCATAATTGTGTTATTTTGCTGCTTGAGAAGAATTCCCCCCCCCAAAAAAAAAAAAAAAAAAAAAAGAGAGCATGCTGATAGAGAAATCCTACAAAAATATATATGGAAAGAATTAAAGGACGGAGTACCGGTGAGGTTGTTGAGTCCCAGTTGGCGCAGCCCGGCGTATTCATCTCTCCTGTAGTTGAGGAAAATGGCCAGAGCATAACGGCCTTCGTAGAGTTTGGTGCCACGGATGATGCGCAGGTTCTCCAGAGGCAGATAGTCGAACTGGTTCAGAGCCACCAGGACGTAACCGGTCACCTCACGGATCGACTGGAATGAGGAAAGTC